>VZQC01002150.1:255244-430286 GCA_009823505.1 Rhizomys pruinosus | reverse complement strand
GGCCCTGAGTCTAATTCTTATACAACCCATGGTCTTCAAGTCCAGTTGGAGAGGTATGCATCCACAAACATGCTTATCAAACAAAAAGTCCAGTCCAATTTTTCTGTGTTGTCACCATTCATCTCCCTTTCTTTGGCCCTTACAAACTTCCATGAGATCCCTGGCCCCTGGAGGGGAGGGTGAAAGAGAGAGTGAGAGATAGGAAGAGCCATTTTTCTCTGAGGTGTCACATCAAACTCTTGGGTCTGTCCAAGTTATGTTTGCAATGGACTGGTGGCTCATTTAGGAGTCCTCTTTTATTTCTACTAATAAAACACAAATAGAGACTAATACTGACATTATAGTAAGTTACACTATGGGCACAAACTCATATGCTTGAATGGTATCTTGGTTGGGGCATTATAGCTCTTTAACAAAAGGATGACAATACCTTTGTAACGTGGCCAATAAAGTCTGCTGCCTCTAGGGGACGCCATGCTTGCAGTATTGGTTGTTCATGCTACACTCCCCCCCCCACACACACACAGGCTGACACTATTACATTACATCTTCTTTGGCATGTAAAAGTGTAGCATATGAAATCTGCAGTAGGACTTCAGAGACACTGACAAAAGAAAAATGTTTCTTTCTGACATATATAATTTCTAGGAAAGCCTGCTTTCTGCTTCTTGGAAGAAGATCCTGGAATCTGCCGAGGTTATATTACTAGATATTTTTATAACAATCAATCAAAACAGTGTGAACGATTCAAGTATGGTGGGTGCCTGGGGAATCTAAACAACTTTGAATCTTTGGACGAGTGCAAGAACACCTGTGAGGATACATGTAAGTTCATTTCTCATGTCATTTTGATCCATTTACAGGTACTGTTTAAAAGGGACTAGAGTAAGATTAAGAGTCTCTCTCTAAGAGCAGAGAATATGGCCACATTACATTTCAGCCACACAAATGAGAAGTAAGTCTGAAATAGATTCATCATCATTTAAAAAAAAAATCAGAGGACAAACACATTTATAACATTGACATATGTCTCATATTATCTTAAGATATAGTATTTAGCTTTCTTTAGAATACTGCCACATAAACTTGGTATTATTTTAGAGCTGCTGAAATATCAAACTTCTATATTTCAAGGAGGGCTGGAGAGATGGCTCAGCAGTTAAGGGCACTGGCTGCTCTTGCAGAGGGCCTGGGTTTAGTATCCAGCACCCACATGGAAACTAACAACTGTCAGGAACTCCAATTACAGGGAATCTGCCACCCTACTCTGCCCTTCATGGGCATTGCATGATATAGGTGCACTTACATACACGCAGGTGATACACTTATACACATAAAAAATTAAAATGATATAATAAAATAATTTTCAGACAATAATACTTGAAGGTAAATAATCATCTACTTATAAAACAGAATAAAGGAAATCTTAACTGTAAACTGTTACATGGTTTTGACCAATAGCTACAAAGTTACTAATGGGAATATTCACATACAACATATAAAGTTCGTTTTTTGCTAATTTAGTATCCCAATAGCTGAATTGTTGCAAGTCTACTGTTTTTTTTCTTTTTTTTAATTTTATTTATTTATTTTTTTATGTGTATGACCATACTGTCTGCATGTAGGTTTGTGCACCCGTGTCGTGCAATGCCGCGGATGTCATGAGGGTGTCAGATTCCCCTGGGACTGGAGTTAAGGTTCTCAGCCATCATGTGGGTGCTGGGGATTGAACTTGGGTCCTCTGCAAGAGCAGTCGGTGCTCTTAACCGCTAGGTCATCTCTCCAGCCCGTGCTGGGAATCGAACTCGTGTTTTGTTTTTTTTTTTTTTTGCGGGGTTCTTATCCTCAGCCTTTAACGGCTGCGCTATCCCCCCAATCCAAGTCTACTGTTTTCAAGGAAACTGCTGTGTTTGCTTGTATGTACAGAAAGGGAATTATATCTGTCTTCTTAGATTATAATTGCCTGTCACTTTTCTTCTAGTGAATGAATTACAGGTGGATGACTACAAAATCCAGCCCAATACTGTAAATAACTCTTTGATTTCCCAGCCTACCAAAGGTCCCAGGACTGGGGGTAAGAATCTTATGGTTTTTTTTTTTTTTATTTTTTGAATATATTATAATGGTAACAATAGAAGTGAATGCATAATAGAATTATCTTTTTAAAAATAAACTTTTGTTGCGGCTGGAGAGATAGCTCAGCAGTTAAGAGCACTTGTTGCTCTTGAAGAGGATCCAGGTTCAATTCCCAGTACCCACATGAAGGCTAACAACTGCCAGTAATTCCAGTTCCTGGAGATCCAAAAGCCTCTTCTGACCTCCACAGGAATAGCACAACACAGGTCCACTTACATGCATGCAGGCAATACCCTCATACCACAAAATAAAAATAGATAAAATATATTTTAAAAAATAATATAATAATTAGAAAAATAATATTTGATAGTAATTAAGCATTTTCTTATAAAACATAAGAGAAACCTTAAGTACTCATTGTTACATGTTTTTGAACAATAGTTACAAAGTTAGTAATGGGAATATTCACATGCCCATAATTAAAGCTCATTATTTCCTAATTTAGTGTAGTAACAGCAGTGAATTGCTGCAAGTCTACTCTTCTCAACCCAACTGTTGTATTTACTTATAAGCTCAGATAGAAAATTAAATTTGTCGGGCTGGAAAGATAGCCTAGCAGTTAAGAGCACCTGACTGCTCTTGCAGAGGACCCGGGTTCGATCCCAAGCACCCACATGGCGGCCAAGAACCGTCTCTAACTCCAATTCCAGGAGAACTCCAGTTCCAGGGGAATCCGAGACCCTCTTCTGACCTCCACGACATTGCATGACATGGGTGCACAAACCTACATGCAGACAGTACATTCATACACATACAAAAATAAATAAAATTAAAAAAAAGTTGATTGAAAAAAAAGAAAGAAAATTAAATGTGTCTTCTCACATTATAATTGCCTGTCATTTTTTTTCTAGTGAATGAGTTTCAGGTAGATGACTACAAAACCCAGCCCAATACTGTAAATAACTCTTCGATTCCCCAAGCTACCAAAGTTTCCAGCTTTTGGGGTAAGAAACCTTATAATATTTTTAGTTTTTCAAATATATTACCATGGTAATAATACAAGTATATGCATATTAGAATTATCTTTTTATTTTATTTTTTATTAATTTCTTTTGGCTGACATATACAAATATAAAGTTGTGCATATTATAGGGTCACATGATGTTTCATGCATTGTTTAAAACTTAAAACTGCTGAACATGTCTAGGTCGTTAAACATGTGGAATTTCTTTGTGGTTAAAAATTCCACAGTTCTGAACAAATTACACAGTTCTTTCTCTGAGGCTTTTGAAATGCATGCAATATCACATCTATATTAATCCTACTGTAAAACTGTAAAACAAAGCATCATGCTCTATGTAACCAAAATGGTATTTATTGATCAGTTTCATCCACACATACCTTCTTTTCTTTTTTTATTATGTTCAAGGTTCATATATTTTCTTTTAATTTTATATTACTCTAAAATATAAATATATATCTTCCGCCCATGTACATTAATTACCATGCCTGAAAGTAGGTGGTAATTTAATTCTAAGGCTCATTAAGATATTCACATTATAACATCACAGTTGCTTTCAGATAGAAAGTAATATAACAATAACATTGCTCAGCTTTTCATTTTTTTTTTTATTGATGCTTTGTGTATTTCATACATCATTTTCCAATTCAGTTCAGGCATATTTCCCTTTCCCTTCCCCCCACCCCACCCCATCCCAGATCATGCATTCTACCATAACTCTCCTGCATCTTTCTCTCAGTTTTTTTTTCATTTTTTAAACAATAAGTGATAATTTATGAGTACAAGCATCCTTCATGTAAAACCAATTTGCAAGCAGTTGTGCCCAAACCCACACAGCCCATGGGTCCCACCATCCAGCAGGGGGAGGGGCTTGTATGTTCAATCAAGTTGATCAAATGAGTGTCCAGACTATATTGCTGTACTTTCACCATTCATCCCAATCGCAGCCCTTACATTCTACCAAGCCCCCTCTTCTGCAGATTGTTCCCTAGGCTTAGAAAAGGGGCACAGGTGGATCAGCTTTTCTTTCAATTGGGGGATTTGGCACTAGCATCCACAAATGAGGGAAACCATTTCCCGTTTGATTTTTTGGGACTGCGTTACTTCACTTAGCATAATAGCTTCAAATTCCATCCATTTATCTGTGAATCTCATGATGTCATCTTTCTTTACTGATACATAGAACACCAAATGCAGGACAGGTTGTGAGGAAAGGGGAACACTCACCCACTGCTGGTGGGAATGTAAACTCTTACAAACACTGTGGAAAACAGTGTGGAAAACCCTTAAAAGACTCGAAATGAGCCTACCACCTAACCCAATCATACCATTTCTGGGTATATACCCGCAAGACTCATCCTACTGCAAAGATACATGCACATCTATGTTTATTGCAGCTCTTTTCACAATAGTGAAGAGTTGGAACCAACCCAAATGTCCCTCAACTGAGGACTGGATAGAACTATCTTTTTAAATACAACCCTTTTTTTGGTGCTGGAGAGATGGCTCAGTGGTTAAGAGCACTGGCTGCTCTTGCAGAGGTCCTTGGTTTGAATCCCAGCATGTACCTGGCAACTAACAACTGTCTATAACTCCAGTTCCAGGGGAAACTGCACTACAGGGCTGCACTTACATACATGCAGGCAATACGCTCATACACATAAAATAAAAATAATAATATTTAGTAAAGGATATATTAAAATAACAAAGTTTGATAAATTTAAGGTATTTAATCTCATAAAGCAATCATTTTAATCTCCTAAAATGTCCTATAAAGTAGTGCCTTTGAGTATGTAGCATATAGCAAACTCATACATGATAGCTAAGTCTATGCCAAATTTATCACACACAATATTAGTAGGAATATCAGACTCAGTGCACCTATAAATCCCTGCAGTTGAAGCAGCGAGTTGAGTGAATTTCAATCAGTCCCTAAACAGGATCTCTGGTTCTAGTCAGAAGATGGAGAAGCCAGTGATGGAATACTCTACCCAAAGGGATGTGACTCAGGAAAAGGGTATCTTCCAACTCCTTCAGGGCTCTTTTCTGGATTCCACCCTGTCAGCATCATTATCAGATGAAACAAGCATACAGGAAAAGTTTGCTCAAAAACATAGAGTTCAGTTGGTCACAGGTAGAGGCGACCTCGTCTACATAGCGAGTTCTAAGCCAGCTGGAGCTACAGGGACATCCTATTCCAAAAACAAACAAACAAACAAACAAACAAACAAGCACAAAAAATGAATATCTCAGAGAAGAAAGTATTGGAAAGCATGAGGAAGCACAAAACCTGAACAGTTACAAACAGGCTAGAAAGCTGAATGAACAGTCTGAAGTCTGGCCTGAGTTTTTCACTGTATTTTTGCAATTTTCATACAATTTTTATCATATTTAGACTCCCTCACCTATTTGTGCCCCTCTCGGTCCAGGTTGCCCCATTTCTTGTGTTCTTTCATATTTATTAAAGCTTATCAAGTCAAATTTGTGTCCCCAAATGCCCTTCCGTGTGCTGTGTAGCTATCTAGTCAAGCTATCTAGTCTCACATCCTTAAAGAAAACCTACTCTCCCTCCCCCAGCAGCTATTGATTGGCAGGCTTGAATTTAAGCCACATGTGTTCATTAAGAAACTGGGGATTTTGCTTTGAAGTAGTCTCCATGAGTGTGTCATCTGTTAAGTGGGCACAGGACTAAGGAGTTTGGTAGCTGTCAAATGTGAAGCTTTTCTGTAAAACAAAAAAAGAGCAGTGTTTCCCCAAGAGCTCTTCCTCCTGGCCACAAATCAGAAATTGATGTAATTCCAAGCTGAAAATTCTTCATACCAGAAATTTAAAAAAGAACATTGCCAAGTATACAAACAAAAATTCTGTCCAGGTGAAATTAAAGCAGTTCTAATGATCACTAGCACTTATTTAGAACATCAGCTTAGTCTTAGACTGTCCTAGTTAGGACTGGTGTCAGCCTGAGTGCCCTACCTGAAAGGTCTCCTAGAAAGTTTAAAACAAGCTTACACAGGAACTGGGAATGGTAAAAGAGACAATAGATCTAAAAGAGAACATCATAGGTGTGCTCAGTACTTGAGACCCTATCTATATGAAAGGCCTATTCGTTCCTGGATATAAGCATCTTGCCCTTATTCCTACCATCTCCCCATCCCACAGCCCAGCCAAAGCAACTGAATCAGTACGTGAGAGCTAAAGCACAAATGTGGTCTGTATGATATTTATCTTTGATGTAAAATATTAAAAAATAAATGACAATTTCAAGTAAGTTCTTTTAAATCATAAATATTAATGCAGTATTCTGGTAACACTAGATAACATAAAAGGAGTTAGCCAATAGGGTATGTTCAAAATACTTTCAACTGTTAAGATTTCATTAGCAAAGTATTGAATTCAGTTACAAATGATTTCAAGTCTCTTTAAAAATATCCCTGGGTTTGCAATAAGTCATATGCTTCTGGTTTATATCAGAATTTGAGTGGTTTCATTGCAGTTTCTCTGTTTCTTTCTAGCTATCTTTCATAGTTACTTTGTTTCTGTAAATACTGCATGCATGGTAAATCCTGTAAAAAAAAAAAAACCTGTGAAATTTTATGATGAATAATTGATTAGATTCAAAGGTAGAATTTTTCTATAAGCAAAAGTGTATGAAATCAGTTTTCAAATATGCTTTAATGCATTTGTTTGAATATAATGAGAAATCAAATGGAACTCTTTAATCATTTATCACTTAAATGAGTAGCTTAGGATATATATTTGCCTTGAAAATATAATGTATAATGTTCATGACTTTTCACAGTTGTACTATCAAATTAAAAGGGAGACATTAGGGGCTGGAGAAATGGCTCAGCGGTTAAGAGCACTGACTGCTCTTGCAGAGGACCCGGGTTCGATTCCCAGCACCCACATGGCGGCTAAGAACCATCTTTAATTCCAGTTCCAGGGGAAACTGACACCATCTTCTGACCTCCATAGCATTGCAGGACACAGGTGGACCAACCTACATGCAGACAATACATTCAGACACATAAAAAAATAAGGAAAGAAAAGAAAGGAGGCAGTAAAGAAAAGAGTGAGAGAGAAAATAAATTAGAAGTATACATAATATCTGGTATATGCCCATTCAAGTGTTAATGATGATGCATAATGAAAATAATGGTAAATAAATGGTTGTAAAATAAATTATTAACCAGTGAAGCAGGAAAAAATAGCAAATGAATGTCAAAAAAACCCTATCAACCTGGATTTTTAAAACACTAAAAAGGTAAAATGTAATGCTTTCATGGTGAATATATTTAAAATTGAAGTAACTTTTTCCTTTATTTGTTCAGAAGACTTTAATTTTTATTACATATATTTGCCACAAAATCTTTCTTCCAAATTTCGCTCCTTTTGTCTTTTCATAATATAAATAACATATTTTTTTTTCTCTTTTGTTTTATAAGCTTCCAAATCTCAGGCAAGGAAACATACAGCAATAAATACTATAATAAAAAAATACCATAAGAAGTTTGATATTAAGGATGGATTACCTTGCAGACGTTGGCAACAAACTGTGCCTCCCTTCTTTCTAATGGTAAATAATCCTGAGTTGTCTTACTCAGGATACTGAAGGTGAATTAGATATGCTGACTAAGAATCCAAAACCAAGACACACTTCTACATTCCTTCCACACAGCTGGCTGTGATCTACAACACCCTTAAGTTCCCAGCTCAGAAAAATAGATCCAACATGTTTTCTAATCATATTAATATATTACAATATACCTCAAGAAAAATTGTTTCTAAGTTCATATAAAATGCTAGTTAACAAGGGTTTTGTAAAATATATAAATTCCCTAAGATTTTTTTAAAGATTCAAATCTTTTAATATTTCAATTTAGTGTATAAGAATAATGTACAATGCCAGCATGCTTATAAGAATCTTTCCATTGAATAATAATCTTTAAGATTATTTGAGTATTGTAAAATTTAATTATTGTTTATTAGTAAGCGGAATATTTATGAATATAATGCTCTCTCATATTAGGAAAGCATTTTAGAAGCTTTTTTAATGTTTAAGGGTTATGACCAAATGATTTGATACATTATTTTCTCATTGCAATTTATTTTTGGTTCCAGACATTTGTAATTGGATTTAAGAATATATTTTCCAGTGATCTTCCTTGATTCAATTTATCTGGATTCTAACTAGGCACTATTGAGGGTGAATTTATTTCCTTTATTTCCATATTTCAGTATGAAGAGACCCAATAGACAATAAAGTAAGGAACTTTACTGTCCCTCAAAAAGATTTTGAAAAGTGATATACAACCAGATCCTGAGAACATCTGAATGTTATGAGTGTAGTCAATATTCTATTTAGTAATGATAAATGTGTTCTCACTACATTTATGAAGAAAATAATTCTAAAGCAATTTCTCTAAATCTGGTTGTTGTTGGTGGTGGTTTTATTTTCTTTTGTTTTGTTGTTGTTGTTGTTTGGTCTTTTTGACACAGGGTCTTCCTGTAGCCCCAACTGTCCTGCAACTCACTCTGTAAACCAGTCTGGCCTTAAACTCACAGAGATCTGCCTATCTCTGCCTCCTGAGTACTGGGATTAAAGCCATCCAGCTACATCTGTTTTGTAATACCTAATCTTCAGAACAACAACTCACCACAGTTGGTTTCCATTCACTTTCCTTCTGGGGTTGACAGTATCACAGAGTAGGAAAAAAGACCCATGAACCCAAAATTACAGTTTCTAACCTCAGATCTTACACCTGGTAGCTGGGTAGCTCTAAACTCTCTGAGTCTTATGTTAAAATACGTTTGAAATATGACTAATATGACAGGTTTTGTCCTGAGATTAAGTCAGTTAATGTCCAAAGCTCTCAGTGTTGAGATTATGCTTTATAGTGCTGCTGCTTGCTCTTTCTCCACTGTGGGACTCAGTCTGATACACTTAACTTCTAGCATCTCGAATTCTCATCTCACAGTTACCATTTGCAGGAGAAATTAATGTTAAAGACATCTATGCAATTTTTAAATATTCTGATACCTATGTAAGTACCTACTCTCAAAAATACAACTAGCGTTTAAAGGAGAACTCTAACTGTAAGGTTATGGCACGCTCACCCCAGAATGAAAGGCCATGAGGTCTAAGCTCTTTGGAGCAAAGTTTAATTCAGGGTAGCTGGGGCTAGGCTGAGGGGAACGATAAAGCACAGAATGGCGTCTGGCTTGGGAATTTAAGGGAGAAGGTGGGAGTGGGATTCAGTGAGGGTGGGGTGGGTCGAAAGGCAAGGCGGAAGATTCCTGAGTAATCGGTGGTGGCCTGCTTTAGCATAGCCAAAGGCTAGCCTGGTAGAGCAGGTCTGTAGGCAGCATGGATCTTAGGTGTCTCTGCATTCCAATGGGCTTCTGGAGCTCACACCCTGACACTAACTAGAAATAAGTAAATGTACATATTTGTGGTGTCACTCAGCCACACATAGAAGTGGACACTTGAACCCCATCCGCTAGATTACAGGAAAAAGGGAAGAGGCAAGACAGCCTCCAGAAAAGGAAGAGGCAAGACAGCCTCCAAAAAGGGAAGAGGCAAGACAGCTCCTTAAGGGCTAAGATTTATACTTGAAAATAATGGCTGGTAGTCCTTGTCAGATGGTAAGATTCACAGCATTATGTTTTTATACCCAGAGTGACATCATATCTCAGGGCCTGGTTTCAGACCCCGTGCCTCAAGTTCCATAACATCATGAATGCTAGCATCATGAGCAGGAGAACTCCTGAGTGCCTTTGATCTCAAGGTGTCACAGGCTTGCTAATGCAGATGCAAATTCTGCCCAAGGCCAGGTTTCAGTGTAAACAGACAATCAGAAAATTTAGAACAAAAGAAGCTACAGGTGGCTGCCTTTTTCCCTACACATATTCAATTTCAAATGTTTCATACATGGTTATCTAACAAGTTACTACACTGCCATTCAGTAGTCTAGGGCTTCAAGACAAAAATTCTTATTTGTATAATTTTCTTCATCTTCTCAAAATCTCAAATTTTCTAAACATTCAGAATCTACTGGCTTTTTCTTTTTTTTTTAATTTTTATTTTATTATTTTTTTAAGGGATTCTACAATACAATGACACAGTTGTTTGCAGATAACATTGATGTTACTCAGTATGTCATACAATTAAGTAATTGGTGCATTTTGCAAGTATCTATGTCCAAATTTTGAACAACCCAAGGTTCCCATAGTCCAGTTGGAGAAGCTTGTATGCACAGGCATGTTGATCAATCAGGTGTCCAGACTATATTCCTATAGTCTCATGATTCACCCCTATCTCTCCACAGCCCTTACAATCTACCACGCCTCCTCTTCCGCAGTTTGTTCCCTAGGCTTTGGGAAAGGGGCACAAATGGGTGAGAAGAAAACAGTCTAATTTCTTTGGAGTTGTCATTTTGGACTCCGGTCTGTTCAGTTTGTTTCCCTTCACGGATTGACAGCTTTCACAGTGATACCCTTTTCAGTCATACTAACAAAGCTCAAGCTATTGGATGTACAGGCATTTAAGCAGTACCACTTATTGTGTCAAGCTAAGCTGTGAGCATAGACACAGATGCTTGGATGGTATGCTAATCCGCAAACTGTGGTTTCTCTATAAAGGGTGACAAGTTCTTATTGTGGCTTATAACATCGCCTAACCACTAGAGGACATAAGCTTGTGGCATCCGCTGTGAGTTATTCCTCCAAGGAGAGAGCTAATAGCCAAATAGTTTTGGGATATAATATAGACACTTGGCTGCCACTGTTGCACTGTATCTCCAGGCTGTTGAGGTGTAGCTGATATTTTCGGAGGAGTCTTGTTTGTCTCAGGGAGACCAATATTTTGCTGTATTGCTGTAGTGGCCTTTGGTAACGCTCTCTAGCATTTCAGAGGCCAGTTGTACGCTAGCAGGTGACGTCTCATAACATTTTTCATGCTCACACCAGGTCTTCGACAACAGGGACTTACTGCCTTTCTCCTTGCATATATCCCATTTATAGGCAAAAGGCCTTTATAATTTGGGGGGGCGGGTTTGAATCCCCTAGCCAACATCTCCTAGGCAGAATAATTCATTGCTGATGTCAGAGCTTTCCTGTAGTAATATATTTTGCTTAATTACACAACTTATAAACACTTTACTATTGAATTTGGCTCTAGATAGAGAAATATCCTTTCACAGTTCCTATGCCTATCAATCAGTTAATACGTTGTGCCTGTTTTATAGGAAATTACCACCGTAACAATTGGCTCTAGTTTACAGTTTGGGAGTGGTTTCATTACCATCCTGTTTTCCTTTTTTCAAAAAAAAAAAAAAAAAAAAAAAAAAAAAAGGGGGGGAGAGGTAGGAAGGTTTCTCAGCATTAGGGTCCATTATTAACAGTCAACCCCAATATTATTCAGAGAGATGCTCAGTGACCGTGTCTCAGGCAGTCTGATGTTCCTCATTCCTTAGTGTTCAGATGGGTCAACCTCTCTGCTGACATTCCCCAGTTCATCCTGCACAGCCATAAGTTGTATGTTTTCAGGCATTTAGATTGGTGACTTTTACCTGTGGGAACATAAAATTCTCCTCCCATTGTTATTTTCAAGATCAGAAAAATTGAAAATTTATCAATAGGATTGAAACACAGAGTTTTCCATTTGTATCCCAGAAAGGATAGTACCCCACCTCCCCTCTCCCTTATTTTTTTTTTTTAGGTTTTTGTTTTGACCTATAGATGCCTAAGTTGTATTACATATACCCATAAACAGGAGCCAAGGCATAAGCTTTCATTACATTTACCCAAACTGGTTCTCATTGACTGTATGCTACTTATTTGGGAAGGAAATTTAAGCTTAGTTCCTTTAACTCGTCCTACAAGTAAAGAAAGTGTTATAATGTGATATTGTGTTATTCAGAAAAAATATATAAGCCATTTGTATACCTTAACCCGATACAAATTATAAATAAAACCAATTAACATTTTATATTCCCGATTAGTTCAATTGTATTACCATTTCGACCAAAACCTACACCTAAATTTAATCTAAACAATTCACTAAGCCATTAAAATATCCTATACTTGGTGGGTAAAGCTTGGGCAGAGTTGAGAACCTGCTAAATAAATTTTACCCAATAAACACTTTGCTCTTTAACGCTTTATGACTGGACTAAGACTTCTACTTGTTTGGTAAGTAAAAATTTAAGCTTAATTCCTTTAAATTGTCCTACAAGTAATCTACTGGCTTTTTCATACTTCAGATTGAACATTTGGAAATTTCTTTTAATTACTTTTCGGCCAGTCATTCATTAAACTTCATGTGTTTTTTTGTTTTTTGTTTTTTGGGTTTTTTGTTTTTTGAGACAGGGTCTCCCTTCAGTCCTAACTGGCTTGAGCTTGCTCTGTAGACCAAGCTGACCTTGAACTCACAGAGATCTGCCTGCCTTTGCCTCGGAGTGTTGAGATTAAAGGTGTACACCACCATGCCCGGCACTTCATTGTTTTTCTTTTTTCTTTTTTTTTTTTTTAATAAAATGTCCACTTCCATTTTAAGTCTTATCTGTTCAGATCAGGAATCCCTATGCTTCAGTGTACCTATACAATTATATATCATCAAACCTGGAGCACTAATGAAAGTCAGAAGGGATACAAAAAATTGTTATATATTTCCTTTAAATATATATGTATTAATGAAAAATCTGAAAATTCATTTTATGGATCTATAAGACAAACACAGACGAACAGATAATAGCAATGTTTAAATAAGGGTTATGTATTACACAAAATGTAATGTGATATCTAACACGTCAATCAAATATATAGACAGTCATATTTTTCATGCATTATATTTGACTACCCCAAATTACTGTTCCACTTTTGTGTGTCCATTATATTGTTAATGCTATATTTAGCCATATAAGTTTACATCTCTTTTTTATACATATAGATCAAATGATCTTAACACATGGATTCTTTGTCTAATTTAATTTAACTTTTTTCACTTATTAAAAATTTTCCACATTGTATGATAATTTTTTACCTACACTAGATTTTATGCCGGCTTTAAATATGACTTTATGACTTTCTTTCCACTGAAACTATTCTTTTCATCATTCTTTATCAAAGATATCCATGTTCATGCCACATGATGCTCTACTTAATTTTTCTGATACTCACTGACCCGCTCATCTTCCAACTTTTGTACTCATTACTATAAAGAAACCTCCCTCATCTCTGTTTGTTCTCACTGTTCATACCTGTATCATCATGTGCTTGCCTTGGTTCACTGACTACATTGCCAGGTTTGCTCAGGAAGACATGATAGAATGATAATTTGTAGCCCACCCTCACTCCAGTGTTAACTCAATGTTAAGCACATGGCAGACTACTTACATTTTTTATTTATTAATTTGTGATCCACAGTTACAAAGGAAGGAACAAATGATGGTTGGAAGAATGCCGATCATACTTACCAAGTCTTTCTGAACGCCTTCTACGTTCATGTATCCGTGTTTGTTTTAGGACTGGATAGCATTTTTTGTATATCTTAATATTTGTGGCTTTTGGGTTTCCTTAACATTTAGATCACCTACTTGATGCTATTATATTCTTCATTAATAAAGTTTTATTATTTAGCATATATAATCAATATAGTCTTGTTCACTATGTTTTACCGGTATATTTATAACTAGAAAAGAAAGACCAATGTTCTCAAATATTCATATTGCTTCTGAGTCTTTGGGATGAACTTGGACATTCATAGAAAAAAGCAAATTATCTTTCAAATTCTCATAGCCCTTCTGCTTCTGTGCATCAACTCTTAACAGCTGCCTTGGGACTGCATCAACTGTATGATATTTTGGAAAAACTCATCTTTGGGTAGACTCAAAGCCTACTGCCAACTTATCTCCAGCACTTGGTCTCTGACTGGAAAAAGGAGCTCCTCTGTACTGACCCAAGGCCACATTGTTTCATGCCTGCCTCAAGGTACAGGGAGAATGAGTGGATGTGATGCTGAAGATCTTGTGGCCACTTGATCCTCTCGCTCCTAACTCTATCCAATGTATGAGCTAGCATACAAGTCCCACATCTGTAGGAAAAAAAGGAAAAGGAAATTATATTATATATATATATATATATAATATTTTATTACCATTGGCATTCTGAAATAGCCATTATGCTAACAGAAGAACTAGCCAATAATAGCATGTCATCACTGATGACCTTAAAGACCTGCAATAGGATATTTTCATCTATATGTCCTCTTGTTGATGATACTGATTACATAAGGAGGAATATTGCAACATGGACATTTTCTGAGAAGAAAATAATCCCCCGCTTACTAAACCATGAATGCTATAGGCAACTCTGGAAATCATGCTTCATCAATAAGCACACACAATTCAAAGGAAGGGTTGTGACTTTCAAATGTATTCTCACCAAGAAGCATAGAACATCGCTCGTAACCTAAAAATGCCTGCATGGTAAATTCTGTGTATCACGTTGACATTCTGGCAAATTGGCTTTCTATAAATAGATAGCTTTTGGAACACTTATATCAGGCCTTCTACTTCCTGGCAGTATTGCTGGCAAGAAGCAGAAATGTGGCACTTCCTCTGCCCAAACCACAGCTATTATCCAGAGGCCCTCACCTTAGGTGACCACTGCCTACCTGACTAATCCCTCCCTTCTCAAACTTGTCAAAGATGAGTCAAGTCTAGTCAGAGATAATGGTTTGTCCCAGACAGCAGAACCCCCAGAGAAACTTTCGTAAATTGAACATATAGGCACTTTTGCCAGTGATGAAGTAACCACCACAGTGTGTCAACCAAATTATTTTATTTTGAATGGTATCTATACTGAGTAAAATAATAAAATTAAATATAAATTTGTGACAATTTACAACCATAAAGACAATTTTTTAATGCAGAGCAAACTAACAATACTACTAATTTGGCAATTTTTTTATTTAAATAGTAGAAAAATCCATACTGGAACACAAATTTTGTAGTGACAACAAAAGGGCAGTTTAAGAAAAGACAGATGTTGTTTAGAGAAGTCTGTGACACTCTAAAATTCTCTAAGTGTCATTTTTCTATTTGAAGATTAGATAATGTTTGCAGGAATGAATTGAAATACACTTACTCAAAATGCATTCATTAGTAAATCTGAGCTCTACATTTCAAACTGTGTTCCTACTTTTCAATCATGCAATGCCTTGTTAGTTTTGAATCTTTTTCTACACAGCTTCAGAATCCCATATCATAGTAATCAAATATATATGCTTTTTTAAACAGAAAGACGTGGATTTTTATTCCACTTCTACAATTTACTAATAGTTTTTTACCCTTGAAAAAAATCATACAATTGGGGCTGGAGAGATGGCCTAGCGGTTAAGAGCACCGACAGCTCTTGCAGAGGACCTGGGTTCGATCCCCAGCACCCACATGGTGGCTGAGAACCGTCCGAAACTCCAATTCCAAGAGAACTCCAGTTCCAGGGGAATCCGACGCCCTCTTCTGACCTCCAAGGCATTGCACGACATGGGTGCACAGACCTGCATGCAGACAGTACATTCATACACATACAGAAAGAAATAAAATAAAAAAAAATCATACAATTTTTCTCAGCTTTGATTTTTCATTTGCTGTATGTGGAATGCAGTATGTCATCAATTATTTGTAAACCTTATAACATTTAAGATGCTTATTCAGCTAAAAATATTAATTTTGAGACTATTTTGATGGTGATAATACAGTCCCAGAGTCACCTAAGTTTGATAGAGGAAAAGAAGTAACTCAAGGTTATTGTTAATGCATATTTGAATATTTATGATTTGATACAACTGAAATTGCAGAAAATTAAGAAATTAAGAGTCTTTATTTTAATATATTTAACATTATAGTGATATGAAATAGCATATTGCACTTATAAAATTTAAAAATAATTAACAAAAAAATTCTTTCATTTTCTGTCTTTGGATTTTATTTCTAATCATTGGGTTGATTAGAAACCTGTCTGTCTACCTTAAGACCTGATGTATATATTTATGTACTTTCTAACTTAAGACAAATTCCTCAAAAATTGAGTATCTAGCTAATGGAACTTACAATGGTACCTGGAAATGTAGAAAGGAAACATAAGGGTAGCTTTGTGCTTTGCAGACATGCTGACAAGATAAGAGAATTCAAATAAACTGACTTCAGTGTTGAGACTTGTACAGCTGTTATGGGAGAATAACACTATGGAAAGATTACACATTAAACAATGTCAGAATGTGAGATGGCTCAAAGGCAAAGAATGATTGCTCCTAAGCCTCACACGCTGCTTGATCCTCACGACTCACATGGTGGAAGGAAAGAACTCCTGCAATTGTCCTGTGACCTACACATGCATGCCATAGCACATGCCCCGCCAACACAAATAACAGATAGATAGATAGATAGATAGATAGATAGATAGATAGATAGATAGATAGATGATAGATAAAAATGGAAATATTTTCTCAAAATCAGGGGTTATCTCCAACTTCCAACTTGGGTTTGTGCATCTAAATATTGGCTATTCCATGGATGTAGTTAATGTCATTTTCATTCATGGATTTTCCTAAATAAATTCAAGTATGGAAGAAATTCACAATAAAACTATAAATTACTAACTCATCAATCAGTATCACTTCTTCTGTAAAGTTTCATAATATGGTAGGAACAAACATTCCCTCTCCTAAATGAACACTATACTTACTTTTCGCTTGTCTCTGTCTTCCTTTATGCCATTTGATCTGATGTCAATTTAAGGCCATACAACCAAAGCTGCTTAAAATAAAATCATTTTCTTGTCTTTTCTCCTCTGTGCAAAGTCACTGGATTCAACCTACATGTTTGTGGTTGAGTCGTCTTCATATATTAAGCAACCCTGGCTCTTTATCTTGCAGTTCAAACCATGGTGTATTGGTATCTACACCGTGAGCTGCAGGCATATTAGCATGGAAGCATTGTCCTCCTGAACTCTAAATCTCTTTTTTCACGTTACAATCTGTTTGGCTCATTCTGTTCTTTAGCAAGCCTTGTGTGTCCAAAATACTACCAAGAAACCAGAAATATTCGGATTTTGTGCGTTCCTTCTCTCAGATCCTCCTCTATTTCTCTATTTCTTAAAATCTGATCTTCATTTGAAATTGAACAGTGAATTAAATAAGTATTTATCTTCACCTATTGCTGAACTCTTGTGGTTTTTTTATTTGACATGTCATAAAGTAATTGTCTCCAATATATTAAAAGCCAGAATTATCTTAGAAAAGTTATATCCATCCCTCACTAAATATTTTGCAATTGACCTTGATGCAGAAGACAATAAATGATCTTCGAGAAAAAGGTCTGACACACATTCTTTGTGTCCAAAATAATAGTATACAGCCTTTCAAATGGAATTTTCTCAGCACAGTATCTTTTTGAGGGACAATTGAAGCTTTTGATGACTCAGCTTTATTTGGATCAAAGTAATCAACAGACTTAATAATGTTAGAATTTATGAGCTAACATAGAATCAGTTCTTTGACCAAAATAACATTGTAAAGCATATAGGAAATGATGAAAATGCTGAACTTTGTGACATTGGATTATAGTTCATGGATATTTAAATTTTGTGAATTTTATACATGAATATGAAATTCGCAGCATTTCTTGTCCATTCTTGCTTGTCCAGATCTCCCCACTTCTCTCTAATCTGTCTCAGTTTCTTGTACTCTTCTTTGATTATTAGTTACATATACACACATGCATTTGGATGTGAACATGTATAATGAAATGAGTACACTTAGTGGTACTTATGTATATATGATTTAGGGATGACAACTTTGGATTAGATAAGCTATCAGGAAGCTTGTCCCTGGAAAAAACTGATTATTTCTCTCTCAAAAGCCTGTAGCACTTCATCTAGAATTGGTACTCAAATTTCCCCTGTCCACATTGTCTGATAAACTGTTATCCAGGTACAATTAGGAACCATATTCTGGAGACTTCATGGGCTAGGTATAATATTTTTACGAGTGAGCATTTACTAACAATCAGTATTTATTTTCTTTTCAAAATAACACATTTCATTGACAAAAACTTTATTATATATATATATATATATATATATATATTATACTATATATTATAAACGTTTCACAACTTGTCTTGCGCTATAGCTTGCTTGATTTCTGGATTTGTTAAGAGGATTCTCTGAGTGGTGAACTCCAAGTTTAGATTAGGCAGCTTCTAGGCAAAGACATCCAGCAAATATCTAAGCTTCTCTCTTTACTTTTTAATCTGTTGTGGTTTTACTGTCCAGGCAAGATTTCTTACAGTCCATTCCCTATGACTCAAGTTCAAATTCCCTGGCTATTCACTTTTTATATGTTAATTTCTGCTAAATGGACCTATACATACAGAAAAATACATAAGTAATTTCAAAGATGATTGACTCTCAGTCCTTGCCCTGTTTCTGCTCAGTGTCATTTCTCCTCTAATGAAGAGTGGTGCATGTTTTCTGTAGAGCAGAGAAGATGGGGAGGCTTATTGTCCATTTTCAACAAGAAGTAGGTCTCAGTCCTCAGCATTTTCTTTGCCCTCTTAGGGCACCGGCTTTACTCTAGTCATGTGTTTTATGATGTAACTTGAACACTGGAACTAGAAACATTTAAAACATAGGAAAGAAAGTAGAAGCAAAATCATCCACTTAACACAGAAAACAATGGTCCATCAAAATTTATTGTTTCATTTTACTTAAAAAAATTCATCATGAAGGAATAATTGAAAGACTGTAAGTAGATGCAGGGAGAGCATCCACAGAATCTAGTGAGCTCAGCACAAAATATTTACTCTGTAGAATTTTACCCTGGTGGCAAATTTCTAAACTTATATCTCAATAAAACTATATTTATTGTGACCACTTATCACATAGCCTCTAAATATTTCACTTAATAACATTTATCATTTCCCATTTACTTATATGGTTCTATAGGGGTGAGTATGTATGTGAGAGAGAAAAAGAAAGAAAAACAATTGGTATGTTGCCTTATAATACAAATTAACCATATTTTACTAATTTTAATCTCTAGAAGCATCTGAACCACTGTACAGGTATGTTCATGAACCCACTACCTGAATGAGAAAATAAAACAGAAAAATTGAAATTCTATAAGTAATTAATCAACTAAATATGTTATAATCATGTTATAAAAGGAAATATCTCAATATACTCAAAAGGAGGTATTGTATAAGTATGTAGAGATATACTCATATATTAGTGTTAGGAATAAGATGAAGAATAATATATTTTCATATGCAAATGATTTTGAGGAAAATAGTTTAAGTGCAGGGATCAAATTAGGAATAGCTTTGTCTAATAGTAGTTAATGTTTTGGTATTATTTAATTTTTTGTAAAATTTTTAATAAAATTATATATTTGTTTGTTACAAATTATAGAAAATCACTTACTCATTTCAAAAAAATCTCAGAAGAAAAAGAATTCATTCATAAATTATGATGTTCTTCATAAATTCTACTGTATTTAATTCAATTAGAACCTAAATAAGCATGGATTATGGGAATAAGACACTGTAGTGAAGTTTCAGTGCACAAAGTACAAAGTACACTGTATACATTTCAAAGCAAATTTATATAAACAAGTTTACTCATTAAATGCTCTCTGGGGCAACACCTTATTATAGTTGTCAAACTAGATAATAATGTTTCCTGACTAAGGAGAAAAAGAAAGTAGTATGCTTTGAAACTATCAAAAACCTTCTAGATGAAAACCATTGATGGCGGGATCAAGACAGAATGCATTTGGCAATTAAATTCCCTTTGGAACATGAGTAAAAGCCAGCCAGGTCAGTGTCTTTTTATTCTATCTTAAATTTCTGTAATTAATTATAATCTAAATAAAAGAAATCACATTATAAAACTACCTCAAAATATATTTTGTTTCATTATAGATATCAGAATCTGGAATTTTTATAGGTGAGTGCCTATTATGTCTAGAATATATTTGTTAATTGAAAGCAATTGAACTAATCTCTTGATGGGATATAAAAATATAAATTTACTTGCCTTTAAAGATTTATCTAGCTACAAACCAAGAACTCCAAATGGTCTACAGAAGCTATCTTCTGTATTTTGTGATTTATTGTATAGTAATTCAATGGTAGTCAGAATAAAATAATCTTAAAAGCAAAGGAGTTATTTTAAATACCATTTACGATTCCTGTTCTGAAGAATTTCCTTATAAAGGCTCCCAAACTGATCATTTTTTTGCACTTTTTAAAACTTCTAAAAATTAACTATACATAATATAAGATACCTAGTGATGAATTTCAATTTTTAACCTACTCAAAAATAATAGGAACACGATTGTTAATCTGGTCAAAGGTATGTTGCATTTGATTTGTGTACTCAGTGACTTGGTATAAGGACAAACAAATCGAAATGAGCAAAAAGCTGTTCTAGCTTCATTTCTGGGCAGGTACCTCTGAGTGGAACAAGTATTTATTAATGGGCAATGTGCATATACACATAGGTTTGGAGTACCAGAATTATGCCAGGCTCTTATGCAGAACTCACTGAGTATAGGAAGCAGATCTTGAAGGATAGTCTAACTAGTAATAAAACTGTCTCTGCAGCATCTGTGCTTTCAGTGCCTGCTTTTATACTAAACTCAGGTGTTGACTCCAAGGGATGACCAGTGCTGAGGAACTAAACTCAAACCCAAAGGAGATTCAACAAGACCAGAAGACTAGGCTACTCGGCACATAAATGCCTCTCATTGTCACCCTGAGAAGCTTTTATTAGGATAGCTCAGTGTACAGAGTTATTTAAAGCTCACACATGATTAATGCTTAAGCAGTGCAGTGCAAAACATACAGGATTTTCCTTATCCTCTAGTCATGAGATGGCTAGATTTGTTCAAGCCTGTAGAAACTTGTTCAAGACTAAGTGTATAACAGACTTCCTTAGGAACAGTTTCGAACCTTGCACAAAGCAAGGGTCATATACCAAACAGTCCAGCCACTCCCAGAATTCTAGGAGAAGGTGTATCCCCTTGTAACTGCAATCCTGGCGAGTCTAAGGAAGTTTGTTAACCTTTAGTGTGCCCAGTGCCATTGTCCCGAAGGGGCACAGGAGGCAGCTACAGTCATGCCTTTCTTCTATGCTGTCCTACATTAAATTCCTTTCCTCTGGTTTATGAGTAGGTTTGGCCAGTAGCAGACAGTTTAGATTACTAGGAGATCAAAGCAAGAGAGAAGTTAGAGCCCATGTCCTCATTATGCCTGTGGCATAACTCCACTGTTTATTTTTCTCTGGAAATGAAATGCCTGTTCTGGTTTTAGGTTTAACCTGGTAATTATGAGGTCAAGTTTACTACTGATGCTTATTAGGTGAGGAAAAGTGTTGCTTTCTGGGAACAAGAATTTCTATCAGTCCAGAAATAAGGGGCTAAATTTAGGGTAGACATTACTAAGACATAATAGCATTTTAAAAAGAAAGTTACAGTTTATAGATATATTCACAAACACTATCTGCTACTAACTGTTGGCTGACACATGTTGCATAGAAAATGCTAAAGTGGGGGCTGGAGAGATGGCCTAGTGGTTAAGAACGCCGACCACTCTTGCAGAGGACCCGGGTTCGATCCCCAGCTCCCACATGGCAGCCAAGAATCGTCCGAAACTCCAACTCCTGGAGAACTCCAGTTCCAGGGGAATCCTACACCCTCTTCTGACCTCCGCAGCATTGCATGACACGGGCGCACAGACTTGCATGCAGACAGTACATTCATACACATACAGAAATAAATAAAATTAATAAAAAATTAAAAGAAAAGAAAGTGCTAAAGTGTAAGTTACATATGTGTTATATATCATTTTTATGTAGTTGACTGTGAAACATACATGGGTGCTTGCTGAGGAAAAAATAAAGCAAATAGTAATTTCCTGTGTTTCTCAATTTTTAACAATTACTTCCAGTCTTGTCCCTTTTGTTTCAGAACCCAGCTGATGGATTTGGAAGTTCATGAGATAAAAGAGTTGGCAGTTAATAAGTACTCAAATCTAAACTAGGGAGGAATGAGAAAACAGGAAGCTCGCTGGAGTCAATTTACAAAAGCAAGACTGAACTGCAACAAAACTCTTTTGCATCACTAAGCCATTTTTAGTGATGGGAAATGTTAACATGTTGCAGAGGTTTTAGAATCCACTTGCATCAAATGTACTTTAACTTTGATTTATAATAGCACACACTCATGTTCAAGCATGCTCAGTAGCAGGCATACAAGATGAATAGANGGTTGACCCGTCTGAACACTGAAAGGAAGAAAAGCCTCAGATTGCCATAAACATCGAACCCTTCTGTGGATCCTACATGTAACAACTATCTATAATGAGTCCTAATGAAACTTATACCTTCTAGGTGCAACAAAGGTTTTGATATGACTTTCTTGCCTCCCCCCCCATAGAACAAGGAGAAATATGACGATGATGATGTCATTTTCCAACTGTAAATTGGAGACAACTATTATAGAGGTAATCTCTTATAAAACCGGTAAAAATGCCTTCTTTAATTGACTAATAGACATAAGAACTGTGAAAAGGATTATACTCTGTTCAGAACCAAATATAATACTAAAGTCCTTGGGCTATGCACTTAGGCAAAGTATATTAATGCAGGAGCTCTGACATCAGCAATGGATTGTTCTACCAGGGGGATGTTGGCCAGGGGATCCAAGGCCCCACAAAAGGTAAGGGCTCCTTGCCCCTAAGTTGGGATACCTGCAGGAGGAGAGGCGATAAGACCCTGCTGCCGAAGACCTGACGTTAACATGGGAGGGATGTATTGAGACCGCACATGCAAGGGTACAGATGGCCTCTGGAATGCCAGAGAGTGTTCCCAAAGGCCACTAAACCAATAAAGCAAATACGGGTCTACCTGAGTCAAGCAAGACTCCACCGTCAGCACCAGCTACACCTCACCTGCCTGGAAATACTGTGCAGCAGAGGCAGCCATGGACCTGTATATCCCAAATCTAACTGGCTATTGGCTCTCTCCTTGGAGGAATAACCCATGGCTGATGTCACAAGCTTACATCCTCTACAGGTTAGGAGATGTTATAAGCCACAGTAAGACCCTGTCATATTTAACAGGGGGGAAAATTGTAATTCATGGAAAAGTTAATATTCTTTATGTGGTCCTACTTCTTACATTTTGAAAATATATTACTATTTAAGTTGTGACTCGTATATTATTCCATGGTATATAGTCCATTTCAAATTTTCCAGATTTTTGTGGCATTATACTACTTCTTATGTCCAGACATTCTAATTTCTATCTAAACATCCAGGAAGGCAGGAGATAGTAAAAGAAGTTTTTCAAATTAAGATTTTCCCACATGCTGTTCATTTATTAATTTTCTCTTACAGTCTCTTCATCTATGGTTTATTTGCCCAAAACTACTTTCTGCTTTGTATAGTCCACTTGCCTTTGCTGCCTACTGGATCTCTCAGTGTTTTACTTTCTGCTCATGAATACTTAGCAAATCCTCATCTTTGTGTGACATCTCACATCAGCCAAAGCCACTAAGGTTAATTCCATTAGTTTGTCACCATCCAACTCCCCCTGCCTGAGTGCTCCATGATCCTCAGGCATAGCTTGGCTTCTGAGAAGTACCAGGTCCCTTACTGACAGAAGTCACCAGAGTAGCTTAAAAACTGTCACTAATCTACAACTACTTTTCTATTTCAGGTTTTTTAAAATTATTTTTCCAATTGAATATTTATTGCTCCCATTGATAAACCAACCTGTCTATACCAATCCAGTGTTTTACTACTGCATTATGTAAATGTTGAGAATTTTATTCAAAATGCTTATTTGTATGTGCTAATAAATACATACTTAAATGACAGAAGTTAAATAGTTGAATATGAGTTGTTTTGATTGAGTCTATCTAGTGTGTTCATGTAAATACTACATATTCTTTCCTTTAACAAATATGTTTTGTTTGTCCATTATAGAAATGAGCCAGTATTGTGGACACTGATTTGTTTAAGCATTTCTTGGGAATTGGTATATGTGGGCTTTATAATGTATTAATTTTATTATGATTTTGATTGATCTAGACATGCCATAAAGCCAATCTTCAAGCAACACGTAACAACAAAGCCATAGATTCACTCTCCACCACAACTGCCATGTTTTCTTGATTTCTTTAGAATACCGTGGTCCCTCATGGTGTCTCGCTCCAGCAGACAGTGGATTGTGTCAAGCCAGTGAGATCAGATTCTACTACAATTCAGTCATTGGGAAATGCCGTGCATTCAAGTACACTGGATGTGGGGGGAATGAAAATAATTTTACTTCAAAAATAGCATGTATTAAGGCATGTAAAAGAGGTACGGAACATATTTTTTTCCCACTAAACCACTAGCGTTTAGATGAAAACTCTATCGAAATTGTGAAATATTTTTAACCTATGAAATATCAAAGAATTATCTCCTTTACTTATAAGAAATAAATAACAATTTAGTTACTGAATGTCCTATTATCAAGTAGACAGTTAATATTGCTAGCTATAATTATTTTCATGTGTTGTTATAGAAAAATTAACCATTTCAAGCAAATTAAGCACTACCCTACCCTTTTTAAAGATTTATTGGTAGTTTTTACGTGTGTGTGTGTGTGTGTGTGTGTGTGTGTATGTGTGTGTATGCCACATGTGCACAGGTACCTGCAGAGGCCAGAAAAGGAAGTATGATCCCCTGGAGCTGGAGTTAAAGAGAGTTGTATGCTACCAAACATCAGTTCTAGGAACTGAACTCAACTCCTATAAAAGAACAGTATGTGCTGTTAACCACAGATCCATCTATCCAGCCCCGATAGTTCATTATTAAATGCTTAAGAATTAATTTTTTAAAACTTTAATAAAACTCTGTCAATTTTTATTTATGATGTACAAAGTTTTAACATTTTGTTTATTTCCTTCTGAATGTAACAATGATATCATAGACTACAAAGGGTCTGGAAATATAAAAAATGTCATCTGCATACCACCAATAACATATAAACTGTATATCTACCTTTCTAGAAATGAATCATGTCCTTTTCATAGGTGAATAATATACTTACCCATTTTTGATGACTCATATATGCAAAATTACTTCCTTAGAAATAAATTATTTTATGACAGTACATAGACAATTTAAGGGCATTAATTTAAGCCATTCATATCATATGAGTTTAAGATGAGGAATTAATTTGAGAACATTTTAGATTAAATGTTTCATTCAGTTCTCTTATTCATAATTATGTTCCCCTTCTTCTTCTTGTAGGTTTCATCCACAGAAAATCAAAAGAGGGACTAATTAAAACCAAAAGGAAAAGAAAGAAACCATCTGTGAAAATAGTATATGAAAAAATTATTAAGACGTTATAAGCTTCTTATTTTGTTACATTATTTCAACTAAATATTTTATATGCAGTGATTTCACTATAACCTATACTTTTTCTTCACTCATTAATAATTAGTTTTCCAGGTTATTGTCCGTATGGTGAATACATTTTCATTAGAGTTCCTTTTCTAATCTGGGCACAACACTTGTTCTTAGGCCATAATTTATTAGCAGGCTACTATAAAATTCTTTCTCTTTATCTTTTTCTATTTTCCACTGAATTAAAAATTTTCATACTACTGACTTCCAGATGAACAGGTTTTCTGGTGTCTATTGTTGGTCTTCTATTGAAGGATATTTTCACTTGTTATGATCTGGCACATTATGATATCGTTAATAGTACAGCATCAGATAAAGAAATGCAACTATTAAGGATCAAGCAGATTTTGAAGCTTCATATATAAAATGATGGCAAACACCTGCTTCTGATTAACAATAAACAGTTTTGCCTTACAAAGAACTGATTGTAATAACCACTTTCTAGACATGTTTTCTCTTTTGTACTAAGAATTTTCTATTTTTTACTAAACAATACCTCCAACAATACTGTGCCTACCTTTTCAAGGAAAGAATATTCACCTCCACATAATATGCCTGTATTTTCACTGGTTTGACTGTCTGTGATCATTCATATTCATAGATGATTGAGATGATGTTATTAAGTATAGTTCATATTAGGAAGTAACCTAGTGGAAATTTTGATAACCATGATGATGACTTTTAATACACAGTCTTTATTTGACTGTTTGACAAATTTTTATCTCTCCTAAAATAACAATAACATTACAGCATCTTAAACTTTGGTTTATCTTGAGGTTTTGTATATACTGCAACAAGCAATTAGTAATAAAATAACAAAGTTACTTGGCTTGGTTTGTTGGTGCATACCTTAAATCCTACCACTTGCAGCCAGATGCAAGTGGAGCTCTGTGAGATCAAGGCTAGCCTGGTCTACATAAGAAATTCCAGGCTAGCTGAGCTACCTGTCTCAAAAACAACCTCTCTCCTCAAAAAGTTACTTCTGTGAGAAATATCAGTGTAGAAACGTGTACTAGACAAGCTGTGTAATATCTGCCCAGAGTTTTTGCTAACAGTTTTCTTAATTCTCCACAACCACAACTGTATGTGTCCTCTTCTAAGCATGTACAGACTGGCCACCCAATAACTCTTGGACATTTCTGCTTCTTTTGTGCTCTCAAATATCACATTTAAATCTCAACTCATCATCTATAAATAATGAACCACCTCAGCCATTCGGTTTAATTTCATGTCACTGCTCTAACAACAGAATTACAATTCTATCTGTTCTTCTGCCTTGAGAGTTTAAACTCAATTTGGATTTATTTTTCTTCATGTCCTAGCTTTATCAAATCAGTGTCCAAATTCTTGTGTTTAATTGCTCTTAATATCTTTTCAACACCTAGGCTTTTTACTCCCTGTGTTGTACTCCATCAGTACGGGGGTAATGATTAGGTACTCAGTATATGCCTTCACCACTTAATATCTCAAAACTTAGCTGTGTAATCCCAACCCTTAAAATTCAGTGTATATTATTGGATTTTCCCAATGTTATTTCTTTCATAGCTATTGCTGTTCAATTAAGACCTTTCCCTGCTTGCTGAGTACATATTTAATTACTCATTAATCACTGTTACTTTCTGTTTGAAAATCTCGTGCCTTTGGGTCCTTCAAAACAGGCAAGATTTAGCTGGTGCAGGTTTAGAATCACTGCATTTCAAGATGGAGTATGAATAATCTTAACATGAAAGTACAAACCATTTTCATCCTGTGCTGGAAAACCGTATCATTACAAAATCATGACACTAACATGTGCATTTAAAGGGAATTTATGTTTGTACAATGTTCTGTGCATAAATAATTGTCCTAAATGGGATCTTTGCTATGGAATTTTAAGTTTCTGAAGTCAAGATATGTCAAGAAAGGTGTTCTCCTATTATGTTTTCCTGGATAATAGTAGCGTTAAATAAAAGCAAAAGTATCCTTAGATCATGTGCCACATTTTCACAGAGGACACTTTGGTGAATTAACTCATCATTTCCTTGAAGAAAAATCATTCTTTGTCATGACTAAGTCAAGAAAGTTAAATCAAGATTTTGCAGTACTTAATGACTGTGAACATTATTTCATGGTGTTTAAAATAAACCTTATTTGTCTTCTTTATTTTGCTTAATCAAATGTATCTAACTGTGAATTTTATAAAGATTTACATTATCCAGAACATATGTGTATTGACATACTTTGTTATCTGTATCCAAAATTAATAGATAATGTCAAACCTGCTCAAATGTTCTTATTTTTTACATTTTAAGAAATAAAATATTTAAAAAAGAAGTAAATATTTTATCTTGAATATAAATTTGACTCTTATCCTTGTGTGTAATAAAGAACTTTGAGGGCATTGGAGGGATGCCTCAGCTATAAAGAACATTCACTGTGCTTGCAAAGGATCTAGGTTTGATCTCCAGAACCCACATGGAATCTAATAACCATCTTTAACTCTAGTTCTAGGGGAATACAATGCCTTCTTCTGACCTCTGTGGACATTACATGACACATGTGCACTTACATAAACTCAGGCAATACACACATACACATAAAATACAAATAATAAATAAAATATTTTTAAAGTTTTTAAGTACAGAATCAGGACAATTGTTTTAATCTGTTTCAGGACCCCCTAATTATAGAAAACAGTTAGTATATGACTACTATTAATTCAAGAAGACTCATATGTTTGAGAAGTAGAAAAAGGCTTTAAAAATTGTCGACACATACAAACAAATTTAAAATGATGTAAACTGTTGGGGCTGGAGAGATAGCCTAGAGGTTAAGAGCACCGACGCTCTTGCAGAGGATCCGGGTTCGATCCCCAGCACCCACATGGCGTCTGAGAACCGTCTGTAACTCCAATTCCAGGAGAACTCCAGTTCCAGGGGAATCCGACACCCTCTTCTGACCTCCGCCACATTGCATGACACGGGTGCACAGACCTGCATGCAGACAATACATTCATACACATACAAAAAAAATAATAAAATGATGTAAACTGTTTATGTGAGTTTACTTCCATTTGTCAAATTTCATTAGGATAAGCACCCAGGGGCTTGATTTCTTTTGAGATGTTGAAGATGAATGATTGACAGGACAGGATCAGATAATGTTGAGTTTTTGATAACTGAAAATAAACTAAGCATTTAGCATGATGGTTTCTTTCTGAGAGAAGGCCAGTTTATTCTGACACACTCAGGTACATTCAGGGTGGTATGGCCATATACAAAACAAATTCATGGCCAGGTTATTCTGTAGGGTATCAAATTCTTGAAATAAAGCAGGATATCATCTACAAATCACTAATAACATAAAAGGAGCCTGAAGAGTGAGCTAATATGATTTGAAATAATGGTGAGATTGTTTTAGCCATACAATGAGAATCAATAAACTAGAAGACAGAAAGTGCACCTGAAAGTCCTGAATGATGAGTGGTAGGTACTCTGGGGGTTACAAGAGAGTGTCATATGTTAGTTTTATGTAAAATTTCCTGTGCCTTATTTGTGGTCTCCATCTGAATAGAAAATTATCAGAGCATTGAGAATGGGATGCATTCTTACATGAGACAGTATTTGAATAGGAATTTATAGAATTCCATATGGAATGAAGTGAAAAGAAGCTTGTAGGAAAAAATAATAAACAACAGAAGCTAGGCATGTTGGTGATAGCCTTTAATCCCAGCACTGGGGAGGTAGAGGCAGGTGGATCTCTGTAAGTTCAAGTCCAGCCTGGTCTACATAAGGAGTTCCAAGCCAGCTGGGGCCACAGGAAGACACTGTCTCAAACAAACAAACAAACAAACAAACAAACAAACAAAATCAGCAGAAATTGTCATTCTTCTGATGTCTGTATAAGAAAGTTGAACTTACTTTGAAATACAGGAGCATGAGTAGCATGAGAATCTTATCCAGTAAGTTGGATAGTTTGAGTTCTGAGTTGTAAAATAAGACTAAATAATTCTTAGTGAATTTAGGGTAAACATGTTTTTCATTTAGGTGTATTGAGTAAGAAATAAACATTTTAAAAATTTTAAAGTGGGAGTTAACTTTACAGTGGCTGCTTTAAGATAAAGCATAATATTAAAAACAAAAAATAGGTAAATCTAAGCAACTAGGAAAAAGTCGACATTGTTCTAAATTCAGCTTGTAGCTGTGATTAATGTAAGAGGGCATTTAAGTCAGTGTCTCCTTTAAAAGTGAGAGTAAGCTTCATTAGGAATTCCAAAGGAAATTTGAAACCAGATGATATTATCTAAGAGCTATTGAAGAGAATTTTGTGTTATCTTTTTGGAAAAGATAATTGTAATTTATGAGGCTTAATAAAATAATTAGTGACAATATATCTAAGATAGTTATATTGAACAATTAGCCAAACATCATCTGAGGCTAGCTGTAAAAACACTATTGAAGAAATTGATAAATCATTCAAAACAATTACATTTATATCTTTTTAATAAAATACTTTTATTGATGTTTTGTGTACTTCATGCATAATTTTTCAGTCCAATTTAGACACATTCCTCTTTCCATGCCCCCCACTCCACCCTAGTTCATGCATTCTGCCATACATGTCTTACAACTTGTTCTCAGTCTTTTTAAAGTTTATCTCTGCAGAGGTTTATTGTTTGGGGAAGAATTTAACTGCTTCAGTCAGTTCTATGACCCGGTCTTTGTGTTGTTGTTGTTGTTGTTGTTGTTCCCTCCCATTTGTATTGTTCCAAAATATGCCTGTATAAACATCACATATATGTCAAAATTATAACCTCTGAAAATAATTTGTATGATAATTACAAAATATGTTTAAGAATTCACATTTTTCCCTTTTATTTTATATTAGTCTAAAATATGAATGCATATCTTCCACTCATATATGGTAATTACAATGTATGAAAATAAGTGTTAACTTAATCTAGAGCCTGTTAAGGGATTCACATTATAGTAACACAGTTGCTTTCAGATAAAAATAAATATAACAATAGCATTACTCAGCTTGCCTTTCAACTAGGGATTTGGTGCTACCATCCACAAATGAGGGATACCATTCATCATTTCTTTTTCTGTGACTGTGTTACTTCACTTAGCATAATGGCTCTGAGTTCTATCCATTTAACAGCTCAGCAAAGTTCATGATGTCTTCTTTCTTCTTTTTTTTTTTTTAGGTTTATCCTTTTCTTGGTATTTTTGAGACAGGGTCTCCCTTTTAGTACCAGCTGTCCTAGAGCTTGCTCTGTAGACCAGGCTGGCCTTGAACTCACAGAGATCTACCTACCTCTGCCTCCTGAGTGCTGAGATTAAAAGCACGTGCCACCACATCCAGTGATGTCATCTTTCTTTACCACTGCATAGAACTCCATTGTGTACATGTACCATATTTTTGTTATCCATTCATCAGTTGAGGGGCATTTAGGTTTCTTCCAGCTCTTTGCTATTGTGAAGAGAGCTGCAATAAACATGGCTGTACATGTATCTCTGTGGTAGAATGAGTCTTGTGGCTGTATACCCAAAAGTGATATGCCTGGGTCAGGTGGTAGGCTCATTTTGAGTCTTTTAAGGGTTCTCCACACTGCTTTCTATAGTGGTTGTACGAGTTTACATTACTACCAGCAGTGAATGATTGTTCTCCTTTCCCCACAACCTCTCCAGCATTTGGTGTCTTTTGTTTTTCTTCTTGATCTTAACCAGTCTTATTGGAGTGAGATGATATCTTAGAGTGCTTTTAATTCACATTTCCTTATTAAGGATGGTGAACACTTTTTAAGATGTTTCTCAGCTATCTTTCCATCCTCACAGGTGAAGTCTCTGTTCAGCTCTTTACTCCATCTTTTGAGTAGGTCATTTGCTTTCTTATTTCTTTGTTTTTTGAGTAGTTTATATATTCTGAATGTTAATGCTATGTCAGATGTATCACTCCTGAAGGTTTCCTCCCATTCTGTGGGTTTTCTCTTCACTTCATTGTTTCTTTTGTTGTCCAGAAGCTTTTGAGTTTAATAAGATCCCACTTGTCAATTGTTGACCTTATTTCCTGTGCAGCTGCTGTTTGACTTAGAAATTCTTTTCCTACACCTATGTCTTGTAGGTTATTTCCAATGTTTTCTTCTATTGCCTTCAGAGTTTTGGATTTCACTTTGAGGTCTGTGATCCATTTTGAGTTGATTTTTATACAGGGTGAGAGGTAGGGGTTTAATTTTATTCTTCTACAAATGGTGTTCTAATTTTGTCAGCACAATTTGCTGAAGATGTTATCTTTCCTCCATTGGAATTTTTTTGGTCCCTTTGTCAAATATGAGGTGGCTTAAATTGTATGAGCTCAAGTTTGGATCTTCAATTTTGTTCCATTGGTCGACATGTCTAAGGTATCATCTAAGATATCATCTCGTGAATAAAACTGGTTAAGATCAAGAAAACAAACACCAAATGCTGGAGAGGTTGTGGGGAAAGGGGAACATTCATCCACTGCTGTTGGGAATATAAACTCATACAACCACTATAGAAAGCAGTGTGGAGAACCCTTAAAAGACTCAAAATGAGTCTACCACCTGACCCAGCCATACCACTTCTGTTGTGCCAGTATCAGGCTGTCTTTATGAAAATAGCCCTGTAATATAGTTTGAAATCTATTAAAATGAATCCCCCCTATATTACACTTTCTGCTCTGGGTTGCTTTGGCTATTTGGGGTCATTTGTTTTTCTATATGAATTTAAGGATTATTTTTCCACATCTGTGAAGAAACTCATGGGGATTTTAATTGGGATTGCATTGAATCTATATATTAATTTGGGTAGAATTGCATTTTTACTATTTTAATTTCTCCAATCTATGAGCATGGGAGGTCTTCCATCTTTTGATGTCATCCTCAATCTCCTTCTTCAGGGGCATAAAATTTTTGTTGAAGAGGTTTTTGGTGTACTTGTTTAGGTTTGTTCCCAGGAATTTTTTTTGAGGCTATTGTGAATAGGAATGTCTCTTTATATTCCTTCTCCAGTTGCTTATTGTTGTTGTAAAGAAAGGCTACTGATTTTTCTAGGTTAATTTTGTATCCCACCATGTTACTGAAATGTTTAATTGTTTCTATGAGTTTTCTGGTGGAGTTTTTAGGATACTTTCCCTTAGGTAAACTATCATATTGTGGTTTCTCAGTCGAGTTTAGCCATCTAGTAATTTTCCACTAGCAGCTTCCCAGCACTGAAATAATCACGAGGAGGTTGCAGTCTATTGTGTAACTTATCACAGGAGGTGTTGCAAATGTTCACCTTAAGTAAAGATCTGTATCTGCACATTCTTTCCAATATGTAAGCTCTGAGGTGACCTGTGGTTTAAGAATGCTTCCACATTCCCAACTCTTTATATTCTACTTGTGTTCTTACAATAAACGAGACTTGATCAGAACCTGTCTTGTCTCCATTCCTTGCGTCTCTTGTCCCTTCCCCTCACTCCTTCTCTTCCAGGACCCTGTTGACTGACCTGTGGGATGGGTCACGTGGTGCCCGACGTGGACTCAAAGCATGGAGGACCCCGTGAAGGGGATGCAGTGAGAAGGCCCAGAGAAAATAGAAAGAGAAATTCAGTGTGCATAGCGGGAACCTGCCGCTGCATAAACTGAGATAAGTGCTGTGTTAAGATGGGGCAGGGATTAAGTCAGCATCAGTTGTATGTTGAACAATTAAAGCAGACCCTAAAGGCACGAGGAGTAAAGGTTAAGATCCAGCATCTCCTTAATTTTTTTTCTTACTTCATTAAAGAGATTTGTCCTTGGTTCCCTCAAGAAGGGACTATAGATGTTAAAATATGGAAGCGAGTGGGAGACGCTTTTCAAGAATATTATCAAACCTTTGGGCCTAGTAAGATTCCTGTAACTGCCTTTTCTTACTGGAACTTGATAAATGAGGTATTGGATTCCCATTCCACCGCAGTTGTGGCTGCTGTAGAGGAGGGACATGAAATCTTAACAGAGACTAAACAGCCTAATTATCCTGAATCTAAAGAACAATCACTGGAAGCCAGTAATCTATCTAATATCCATTATGAAAATGAATCTGTCTCCTCACTGCAGCCAAGTCCTGCTCCTTCAGAGAAAAGCCAAAATTGTCCCCCGCCTATTAAAAAACCTCCCAAAATATATCCCAGTTTAAAATTATTGATTAAATGTGGGAGACAAAGAGTGCCTGAAGTGACAGGGTGAAGAGGAAATGGTGCTTGGTCTGCAGCCATGACGTTTGGTCTCTGGCCAAAAGGTGCTGGCTGAAGAACACAGTGTGCATGCTTCAGTAACTTTTAAGATGGTATGTTATATTACATTGTCAACTTCATGAACATAGCATTTTACATAAGAAATTGTATCTATGAACACAAAGCTTCTTATTTTTTTTTTATTTTTTTTCTTTATTGATGCTTTGTGTATTTCATACACCATTTTCCAATTCAGTTCAGGCATATATCCCTTCCCTTCCCCCCACCCCACCCCTACCTATCCCAGATCATGCATTCTGCCGTAAGTTTTCACAAAGCTTCTTATATAAGGAATTGTATCTATAGACATGAAGCGGCTGATTGGCTCATTACTGGTATAAATATTCTTGGTTTCTAGGCTGTTGTTGTAGTAATAGTTGGTAGTAATAGTTGGTAATAATAGGTAGTAATAGGTGTTAGTAATATTTAGTAGCATTAGTTAGTAGCATTAGTGGTCAGTAACGTTAGTAGCATTAGTGGTTAGTAGCGGTAGTAATTGCATGCAATTGTAAATAACATTAAGAATTGTAAAAGTTAAGAACTGAATGGTGCCATTAAAGAAACTACAAAGAATAAGTTAGATGTGTGATTCATTCCCAGTCCACCTCCGATGATTCGTATCACTGGACGGTACAACTGGTGGCCTGCGTATGGGGAAGGTGTGGGAACCTTGCTGCAGCATTACAAATCATCCGGCATGGGGGAGCAACTGAGGAACCCTGCAGGGGCTGGAGAGATAGCCTAGCGGTTAAGAGCACCGACGCTCTTGCAGAGGACCCGGGTTCGAATCGCCCCGAAGCAGGGGCACCAGCACAGCCGAAGGGAAAGGGTTGAGGCAGCCAAAAGAAACCGAACAGATCGTGGATAACAAAGGGAAATCCTCCAATCCGTAGAACTCCTAGTACTCCCAGTGGAATCCGGACCTCCTCTTCTCACAGAGAAGGAAAAATGACTAAAATTCTGAACCGATAGGGGACGGGGAAGGAGGAAAGATTCGCGGCGGAGTCGCGAAGAAAAAAGGGGAAGGGGAGGGGGGGAAAAAAAAAAAACGGGGAAAAAGAGGCGGGAAGCGGTGCAAAAAGGAGGAGCAACGTGCGGGAGTAGGCGGAAGTGTGGTGACAAGGGCAGGTACGGTGAGAAGGCCGATGAGAGAAGTGGAGCGAAGGCGGTGTAGGCGATTGGCGGAAATGAGACAGGAGATGAGGAAGATATCGGACGATAGTCACAGAGGGGGTTACAGAATAGTAGTGGCAACAGGAGAAAGGAAATCAGTATACGGAACATAGATAGACAAGGTGACATGCTTCCCGTATAATAGCATACACAACAAAGCTTTAACGCACAAGGAAATCAACAATGGAACACGCTAACAAAACTATACAACAAAAAAGTAATAAATAAATAAGAGAAAAAGTTAAAAAAAAAAAAAAAAAAAAGCTCTGTGGCACTGGCGTGGACGCAGACTGTCGGTATGCTATATGTGTATGCTATTGGTATATATTTATTATTATATAAATATTATCTAAATAGTAATAACATAAAAATATATAAATATTAAGATATGAGAACAACTAGATAATACACAGGAGCTGGTAATAATTGAATATTTTGGGCTCAAGTAATGTACATCTTCAGAATTGTGCGACATAGAAGCTAAGAGATGCCTTAAATGTGGTCAATGTGTGGTATTATAGTCACAATGAAGACTGCTGATAACGACGGTGTGTATCAGCAAGAGAGCGTCACATGGGTCGCAAACCATGGTGTGAAATAATTTGATGTCGCACGGTGATATTCGTGTAAGAAGTGACAGTAGTTTTAATGTTCCCTCATTGGGGAACAACATAAAAAAGACTAGAAGGCAAGAAGATTTAGAACCACTTCCTAAGGAACATTTCCAATGTGGCAGTTAATTAGAGAATGACTTGGCTCCTCCAAGCCTATGGTTAAGGCTCAAATCTCCCATGGGAAGGAAACATTGGCGGAAATAAGAGAGCAAGAATCTCAAAGAAATGGAGAGGAATCAGAGGGGGAAAAGTTAAGTGGAAATGAGTTAGAACAATATTTGGAAAAGGATCCACTTCCAATGAAGCCTTTGCCACTCCACGCCCCCCATGGGAAAAGTTAAAACGAGACAGAGGGAGGTCACGGAGGGAGAGAGATATGTATAAACACAGACAAAAGGAGTAGCTGTTACCCCTTCCTTCTTGGGATATTGATGAGGTCACACTTGTAGTAAAGAGGCTATTTAAAGTTAGCAGATGACCTCCAAAAGGATAATGGGATGGCTGTCATGAGGACCAGAATCATCAAAGATATTCACCAGCTGCTATTTTAAGATTCAATTTTAAGCAAGTTAAAAGAATGCTATGGCCACTTATGGTCTCAGGCACCTTTCACTGTTAGCATGAGGAAACTCTGAGCTGGTATGAATCTTATGCCCTGAAGATTGATAAAAGATTATGTAGGGCGTCCTCTGGGGCAAGGCAGATGTTTGTGTTAGTTTTTCCAGAGAAGCTAGGTGGATTCCAGAACGGCTGGTTAGACAATAAGCCCTCCAATAGCAATCAGGATGATGCCAGAGGTGACAGCAACGCGGATCCCAGCTACTAACACATCTAAAAAGGCTGTAAAACCCTTTGTTATTGAAAATTTTTTTTAGCCATGTGTGTTTTACTTTCTGCTATTTTTTTTGGCCAAGCAGAGTAATGTAAATTATTGGGCTTATATTCCTAATCCTCCTATGTTAGAGACCTCTGTTGGGGGAATATGGTTACACCTTTATAATACTCCTCCAAAATTCCTTCCTCCACCATGGAAATGATTTTACTTCTTTAAACATAACGAGGACACTAAATATAATTTTACTCATTCCATGGAAAAGATTCCATTTGTTTAGGCTCTGGTGAATTTTGCTTGCTTTGGCATCCAACATTGTTATTGCCAGTAATAAATATAACGGAAGCTGGACACGTTTACAGCAACTTTCTGCATGGTTATAAATCAGACATGGGATAAGGTTATTAAAGAAATGAAATTGACATTGCCAAATTGCCCTGATTTTACTTATATTGAATTAATTATAAACCATTATATATGTCTATTGCTTAGGTAAATTGGAAAAATTATAAAAACTGACGGTCAATTGGGACCATATGGCTCTTTGTTAAAACTTGTTCAAATGGAACTATTACTTGTGGATTTGCTTAAAACAGTCAGAAATGACTGAGGACCACCAAACGGGAAGACCCTCTATGATAGGCAGTGATTTAATGGCTTGGGGTGATGGTGGTATTGCAGACACTCGATTGGCCTTGACATCTCCTGCAGTGCGGCACTCATCTGGGCAAATTGGCTGCACTATCAGCCAATGCACATGTTAAATGGAAGTTTTGTCTGAACTTATACATCCGCTGCTATCTTACTATTTAGAAATTTATGTCGCCTATATTACTGCTATGTACCTTTGCCTATGTAAATCTTATAGGAACTTTCAGTTTTTCATTAATATTTCCTGTATTGAGTGTATTATTTTCCTGTATTAATACTTCTGGTTAGTTTAAATGGTAATGAATAATGATTTTGCAACAGAAAATCTCACACTTGGATGCCTATAAATCTTGGTAGGCCTTGGGTCATGATCCCTTAGATCCTGTAATTTTGGAATTTTTTAAGAAGATTTGAAAGCATGTTCAACTGATCTAGGAATCGTTGTTTCGTGATTTTGAGCCTTATTGCAGTACATCAACTGCTGCTGTAGTGTATTGCTTTACATACTAGCTATTCAACTAAGCATTTGGTAAAACAATGACATCAGATTCTTATACTATGTCATCCTTCCATCAATTGAAATTGACTCCCTTTACAAACTAAATAGATGTGTTAAAACAAATGGTGGGGTGGTTAGGAAAAAAGATTTTGTCATTGCAGGAACAATTGTCTTAGATGTGATTGGAACTCACTACTTTCTGTATTACTGAATTACAATGAAACTGTTATGAATGAAGGGTTTCAAGCTTATTTATAGGTAATGCAATCAATGAAGGCAAAAATTATAAAACTTAAAAAGGGAAATTGAGATACTTTTGCTAAAAGTATGTTTAAATGAGGACTGCTGCTACTGTGCACAATATTAATTCTGATAAACTTACAGGATTAGGATCCAAAAAAACGAATAGTTACAAGTATAACTCATACGCTGGAGGAATGTGTTGGCAGTCTAGCCTTGGTAATTATCTATTTGGATTGTTTATCTTATGTTTGTGAATTAAGCCAAATCATAAAATTTTAATTTAATCTGGATGAAACTTCTTACTGAAAACTAATAGGGAAAAACTGTGGAATACACTCAGACATGGCTATGAGTGAGGGTGGCAACAATGCCCGGCATTGTTTTTCTGTATTTACCTACAGGATGTTCTTATGGGAGCTGGCTCTTGGGCAGGTTTTGGCACCCAACAGGCCCAGGAGCTAAGTACCTATCACTGATTTTGAAACAACTAATCAACTATGGACTGGATTATTCACTGATTTAAAACAATACTAATCAACTATGGACTGGATTATACTGAAATTGGAAAAATTATGGATTGTGTTGGGACTCGGGTGATGGACTGATGAGTCCATTGTTTTAACTCCTGCACATGCTCTGCTGGACTATAATGAGCTATACTGTGGAAGCGGCCAGTGCACGGGTTGCTCTTACAGATTAGCCTTTTGCTTTAAAAAATGAAGAAAATGCTAAAAAATGATTCACTCAACTAGATGGCCGGGAGTCAAAGATGGGTAAGTCCACATCCTGGACTGATCAACCTAAGACAGGATCTTGATGCTTAGAGTCAGGACTCCGATGACGGGTAAGACAGTCCTGAGATGTAGAGACACCTAAGACAGGCACGTTCTATCTTGAGTGCGTGGTCTATCTTGAGTGCGTGGTAGCGCCACGACTCACTCCCCTGTATAAAACAAAAAGGGGGAATGGTACCGTACCAAAGGGTCCCCACATAACATCCTTAATCATACACTCTTATTTTAAATTTTTTAACCTTGGACCGTGATGGATGCACGGCTTCAGAAAGATTTTGGAAGTCCACAACAAAAGAACATTATGCCTCAGCCATGTGGAAAGATCCTCTTACTAATAAATGGAATGGACCTGATCCAGTCCTTATCTGGAGATGAGGATCAGTATGCATTTACTCAAAAGAAGCTGATTCAGCCAGATGGCTGCCTGAGAGATTAATAAGATAGATTAACCAATCATACAGGAATGACTCCCATTCCTGAGATAAATCTAACCCTTTTCTTCACAGGCAATACAAAATGATGAGTCTTCTGATTGTGAACCCCCTCTTCAGCATTTACACACCTTGGGCATTCTCAACCTCCAACCTTCATGAACCATGGAATATAACCTGGCAGATCATCACTCCCAGTACTCAGTCTGTGATGACCCAAATCAGCAGAATTCACCCTCGAGGTACCTGGTGGCCTTCGCTGGAGGTGGACATGCTGAACCTGCTCTCCCAGGATCCTGAATCAAGCAAGTTTACCGAGGACAAGGCCCCCCCCACGCGGCCATCCCAGATGCCATACAAATTTGGCAACAGACGTGTTAAAAAAGACTGGTTTTTATGCCTGGCCTGCAGTTAACAGCTAGGGGAGGGGATGTGCGGGACACAGTGATTATTATTGTGCTTACTGGGGATGTGAGATCTCTGCTGAGGGGTGGGTACCTTCATTTAACTATCCTCATTAGCTGAGGTTGTCCTGCAAAATCCTAGAGGCCTAGATCTGTTGCTACTACAACAAGGAGGTTTGTGTGCTGCCCTAAAAGAAGAGTGTTGCTTCTATGCTGATCATTCTGGCGTGGTTAAAGATCCCTACAAAAAGTAAGAGAAGGTTTACAATGTATCAAGTTACAAAGGGAAAAAGAACAAGGCTGGTTCAGCAATTGGTTTAATACTTCCCCTTGGCTGACCACTCTTTTGCCTACCATTCTCGGTCCTTTACTTGGGCTCCTCCTTGTGATATCTCTGGGTCCAATGCTACTTAGTAAATTGATGGCATTTATCTGATCCCAAATCGAGGCTATTCAAGCCAAACCTTTCCAGGTCCATTACCAACAATTGCTTATGGAGGATTTTTCCTCTTCTTATACTGAGACCCGTAACTATGATGATATGGCTTGCTAAGTTGCTTTGTCAAAGATGGGTAACGGAATCATAGCCCCAGGCTAGCCTACCCTACCAAGCTAAGACAGGGGGATGACACTGGAGGTCACCTACTCAATGACTGCTAAGGAGGGTGTCTTGGCGGATTCGAACCTAAGACAGGCACAACTTCAGTCTCTTTTGCTTTTTTATGTAATAACAAAAAAGGGGGACCTGTGGGGCTCTCGGATGAATTTAGCCATCTAGTAATTTTCCACTAGCAGATTCCTGGCACTGAAATAATCACGAGGAGGTTGCAGTCCATTGTGTAACTTATCACAGGAGGTGTTGCAAATGTTCACCTTAAGTAAAGATCTGTATCTGCACATTCTTTCCAATATGTAAGCACTGAGGTGTCTGTGGTTTTAGGAATGCTTCCACATTCCCAACTCTTTATATTCTACTTGTGTTCTTACAATAAACGAGACTTGATCAGAACCTGTCTTGTCTCCATTCATTGCATCTCTTGCCCCTTCCCCTCACTCTTTCACTTCCAGGACCTCGTTGACTGATCCAGGGGACGGGTCATCACATCATCTGCAAAATGGGATAGTTTTATTTCCTCTTTCCCGATTAGTATTCCTTTAATTTCCCTTTCTTGCCTTATTGCCCTAGCAAGCATTTCAAGCCCTATATAGAAGAGGAGTGGTGATAGTAGGCAGTCTTGCTGGGTTCCCACCTTTAAGGGGAATACTTCTTACCTTTCTCCATTTAGGATGATATTGGCTGTGGGTTTGTTGTATACGGCTCTGATTATATTGAGGAATGTTCCCTCAGTCCAATTCCCTCTAGAACTTTATACATGAAGGGATGCTGGATTTTGTTAAAGGCTTTTTCTGCATCAATTGAGATGATGGTGTGACTTTTGTCTTTCAGTCCATTTATGTGTTTTATGATATTTATTGATTTACATATGCTGAACCTTCCCTGCATCTCTGGTATGAATGCAATTTGGTCATGATAAATGATCTTTTTCATGTGAGTCTGTATGCTGTTTGGAAGTATTTTTGAATCTATGTTCATGAATGAGATGGGTCTATAGTTTTCTTTTCTGGTAGTATTTTTTACTGGTTCTGGTATTAGAGTGATATAGGCTTCTTAGAAATAATTTGGGAGATTTCCCTCTGTACACTTCTGAATAGTTTGAATAGTAATGGTTGTATCTTTCATGACATAAACAAAATGAAAGAATACATGTCAAAAGAAAACACTTCAGAAAATACTTGAAACAATAGAAAGAACAGAGGAAAGGAACAACTATCACAAAGCAACTGAAGAGAGAAAATACTTGAAGCAATAGAAAGAACAGAGGAAAGGAACAACTATCACCAAGCAACTGAAGAGAGAATTTAATAAAAACATAACAGCAGAAATACAAACCTAGACCAGGAATGCAAACAAAAGAATAAGTTGAAAGGAAGTGTATTGGTCTCGTTTCTGTTGCTGTAATAAAACCACAATGACCAAGGGAACATATAAAAGGAAGAGTTTATTTGAGCTTACAAATGATGGGTCCAGGTAATTAAGACTCCTTTGTGGAAGGGAGGCATGGTGGCCGGGGCTGGAGCAGAGAGAGACACTGGAGACTGCAAGACTTGTTAAACTCACTAAGCCAGCCTCCAGTGACTTAATTCCTCCAGCATGGCCAAATCTTCTAAGATCTTCCAAAACAGTGCCACCAACTGGGGACAAAATGTCTGAATACTTGAAGCCTATGGGGGACATTCTCATTCAAACCACCACATTCCACTACATGGCCCCCATAGGCTCATGACCATGTAAAATGCAAAATGCATTTAGTCTAACCTTAAAAGTCCCCATAGTCTTTATGAGTCTCAATTCTATTCTTCTATTCAAAAGTCTACACTCCAAAGTCTCTTCTGAGACCCAGCCCAATCTCTTAACTGTAAGCTCCTGTAAAATTGAAAGTCAAATTACATACTTTCAACATTCAGTAGAACCAAATACACATTCCCATTCCAAAAGGGAGAAATAGAGACATAGTGAGGAAATAATGAACCAAAATAAGATGGAAAACCAGCAGGGCAAACACCAAGTCCAGTAGCTCCATCTGCAACTTCTGGGACTTGACTTCCAAATGGCTTAGATGGCTCAGCTCTTCCAGCTTTGCATACAACATACATCTATTTTTTAGGCTGGTCCCACTCCCTGTATGCAGCTCTCCTTGGCAAATATCTCACAGCTCTGGCATCTTGAATGTCTTCTTGAGGTCTCTGCTGCCAATCAGGCTTCACATTCACAGCTTCATGAAATGGCCTATCAGGGCCTTCTTTATTTAGGGATGCCCCTGCTGCACTCTGCCTGGCCTCAGGGCATCTCTGGGATTTCAAGGCCAGCATGGTCTACAGAGTGAGCTCCAGGCCATCTGGGACTAAAGGGAGACCCTGTCTCAAAAATACAAAAAATAAAAAATAAAAGCAGTCCTAAGAGGGAAATTTATAGCCCTACTTGCCTACATTAAAAAACAGAAAGCTTAGGCTGAGCATGGTGGTGCATGCCTTTAATCCCAGCACTCAGAAGGTAGAGGCAGATGATTCTCTGTGAGTTCAGGGCCAACCTGTTCTACATAGTGAGCTTCAGGCCAGCTGAGACTAAAGGAAGGCCATGTCTAAAAAAAAAAAAAAAAAAAAAAAAGGGAAGGGAACAAATAATGTAACTCTGCAGCTAAAAATGCTTGAGAGACAATTGAAAAGCCCAACAGACAAGAAGAAATAACAAAAATCAGAACAGAATCAATCAAATAGAAACAAAGAAAAAATACAATGAATCAATGAATCCAAAAGCTGGTTCTTTGAAAGGATAAACTAAAAGAAAGAAAGAGCAGCTCCTAATCAATAGTATTCATGATGAAAAGGGAAACATCACAACAGAAAAAGAAAAGATCCAGACAATCATACCTGAGTACTTCAGAAACCTATATTCTACTAAATTTGAAAACCTAAGATAAGTGGATGAATATCTGACATCCTGGGAATTAACAAATCTTTACTAAGAAGAGATTGGCAGCTTAAACAGATCCATAATATTGGAGGAAATTGAAAATGTAATAAAAAAAAAACCTCTCAACTAAAAAAGCCCAGGCCCAAATGGTTTCACAGCAGAATTCTATAAAACATTTAAATAGGTCTTACAATCATTACTACTCAAACATTTATATTTTTGGTAGAGGATGCTACCCAGATATTATCCATATGATGAATTATATACATATTATGATTATTTTCTAATAAGATGTATTGCCTTATTCATCAATATTGATAGAAGGTAGAGCTATTTCCTATGTCTTGAGAGAGACTATTCCATTTAAAAATAAGACACAGAAAGCCAGGGATGGTGGCACACACCTTTAATCTTCAGGAGGAAGGGGCAGGCAGACTCAGAGATTGAGGCCAGCCTGGTCTACACAATGAGTTTCAGGCCAACATGGGCCTACAGAGAGACTTTGTCTCAACAGCAATAACAAAAATGAGACATAGATGCCTAATTTTGGAAAGTAAGCACAGAAGTAACAAATCTCTAAAAAGAGAATCTTTTAAATTCATAAGAATACCATGATCACTTTTAGAGACTATAGCAGAAAAATGAACTCCACATATGGTTACTGAACACCCAGAACAGATCAGTTACATCAGTCTGGAACTTCTAAATATTGTGTAATACTTAGGTAAAGAGTAAAAACTAAAGACTCATAAATAATCCCTTGATCAAAGACATATTTTAAATTTTTTCTTAATTTTTTATTGAACTTTTGTGCATTTCATACAGCATTCTTTAATCAAATTCAGACCCATTCCCAATCTATGCCCCACCTGACCAGAACACATGTATTCTGCCATACATGTTAAATCTTGTATTGCATCTTTTTATCAGTATTTTTAAAAAATTTTGATGCATAAATTTACTGTTAGATTCAGTTCTTTGAGAAAGTCTTTTATTGTTGTTGTTCCCTTTTTTTCATTATTCCAAAATATGCATATATATACTCATTAAGTATACTAAAATTACAAAGTCTGAAGACTATAGGTTAATTTCAAATTAGATTCCATTTAGAGATTCACATTTTAACAGTAAAGTTACATTCGTGTAAAAAAGAAATATAACTTTATATTCCTAAGTTACATAACAAGTTAATGTATGTTTTAATGTACTTTTAAGAGATTTATTCTTTCTCATAAATCTTAGAACTTGGGAAAATAGAGACATAAACTTCAACCTACACTTGTAATATCAGTCAGTGTGGTATTACTTTTACTTAAAAATATTACCCTTTCGACTTACATGTAAGGATTTGGTGCCAGGATCCACAAATGAGGGACACCACATGTGTTTGTTTTTTTGAGACTGTGTTACTTCACTTAGCATAACAGCTCCTACTTCCATCCATTTGCCTGAAAATTTCATATTGCCGTCCTTTACTGCTGATTAGAACCCCATTGTGTAGATGTACTACATTTTGATTATCCACTCATCAGGTGAGGGACACTTGGGTTGTTTCCAGCTCTTCACTATTGTGAAGAGTTGCAATTAACAGGGTTATGCATGTATCTCTGCTATAGGATGAATCCTTTGGGTATACAACCCGGAGTGCTATGACTGGATCAAATGGTAGGTTCATTTTCAATCTTTTAAGAGTTCTCCACACTGCTTTCCATAGGGGTTCCATGAGTTTCCAATCTTACCAGCAGTGAATGGGTGGTGCCCTTTCCCACAACCTCTCCAGCATTTGGTATAGCTTGTTTCCCTGATAATAGCCAATCTTACCAGTGTAATATAAAATTTTAAAGTGGTTTTAATTTGCATTTCCTTAATTACTAAAGATGTTGAACACTTTTTAAGATGTTTCTTAGTCCTCTTTATTTCTTCTCTTGAGAACTCTCTGTTCAGATCTTTAGCCCGTCTTTTAATTGGGATCATTTGTTTCCTTTGTCTTTTGTTTTTTGAATAGTTTGTGAACTGGATGTTGAACCTTGGTCAGACGGTCTTCACTAGGCACTGGTGAAGAGTCCTTCCCACTCTGGGTTTTCTCCTCACTTCTTTTATTGTTTCTTTTGCTCTACAGAAGATTTTTAGTTTAAAGAGGCCCTACTTCTTGATTGTTGATTTTATTTCCTATGCAAATACTATCGGATTTAGAAAATCTTTTACTAAACCTATATCATGTAAGTCACTGCTGATGCTTTCTCACATTTTCAGAGTTTCAGGTATCAATCACATTGAGGCCTTTGATCCATTAAGAATTGACTTTTGTACAAGGTGAAAGGTAAGGGTTTTGTTTCATTATTCTACAAGTTGTGATCCAGTTTTGCCAGCACCATTTGCTGAAGATACTCTTTCTGCCATTGAGTTTTCTTGACACCTTTGCCAAATGGTGGATGAAATTGTATATACTCAAGTTTGGCTCTTCAAGCTTCTTCCATTGATCTACAGGTTTATTTTTGTGCTGGTACCATTCTGTTTTTATGACCATAGCTCTGTAATACAGTTTGAAATCTGGTATAGTAATCTGCCCAGCATTACTCTTTTTGCTCAGGGTTGCTTTGGCTATCTGGAATATTTTCTTTTTCCAAATGAATTTTGGGATTTTTTAAAAATTTTATTTACTTTTTGTTCGTGTATGAATGTACTGTCTGCATGTAGGTTTGTGCACCCATGTCGTGCAATGCCGTGGAGGTCAGAAGAGGGTCTCAGATTCCCCTGGAACTGGAGTTCTCCTGGAATTGGAGTTAAAGATGGTTCTTAGCCACCATGTGGGTGTTGGGGATCGAACCTCTGCAAGAGCATTCAGTGCTCTTAACCGCTAGGCTATCTCTTCAGCCCCTGAATTTTGGGATTTTTTTTTAAAACTCTGTGAAGAAAGTCATAGGAATTTTGATTAGGATTGGATTGAATCTATATATTACTTTGGGTAGGATGGTCATTTTCACAATATTACTTCTTCTAATCCATGAGCATGAGAGGTCTTTCCATCTTCTGGTGTGTTCTTCAATCATCTTTTTAAAGATTTAAAGTTTCATTTTAGAGATCTTTAATGTCTTTGGTCAGATTTATTCCAAGATATTTTATTTTCTTGAGGCTATTGTGAATGGGAAGGTTTCCATGTACTTCTACTCCAATTGCTTATTTTTTTTTTCTTTTGGTCTTTTCAAGACAGGGTCTCCCTGTAGCCCCAGATGGCCTGGTACTCACTCTGTAGACCAGGCTGGCCTTGAACTCACAAAGATCCTCCTGCCTCTGCCTCCAGAGTGCTAGGACTAAAGGTTTGCACCACCATGCTTGGCTCCAATTGCTTCTTATTGACATATAGAAAGCCTACTGATTTTTGTAGGTTAATTTTTGTATACAGCCACCTTACTAAAACTGTTAATCATATCCATTTATTTTCTGGTGGAATTTTGGGCATCCCTTAGTTACAATAACATGTCATCTGCAGAAAGCCTACTGATTTTTGTAGGTTAATTTTTGTATACAGCCACCTTACTAAAACTGTTAATCATATCCATTTATTTTCTGGTGGAATTTTGGGCATCCCTTAGTTACAATAACATGTCATCTGCAGAAAGGGATATGTTTACCTCCTCTTTTCAAATTAATACTCCATTAATTTCCTTCTCTTGTCTTATTACTGTAGCAGGAGTTTCAAGGACTATAATATTAAAAAGGAGTGGAGATAATCTGCAGCTTTCATGGGTTCCTGACTTCAGGGAAGATATCTGATTTTTCTCCTTTAAGCAAGATGTTGCCTGTTTTTGTATATGGCTTTAATTATTTTGAGATATGTTTCTTCCACTCAATTCACTCTAGTACTTTATTATTATTATTATTATTATTATTATTATTTTGGTCTTTTTGAGACAGGGTAGCTGTAGCTCTGGCTGTCCTGGAACTCACTATGTAGACCAGGATGGCCTGAACTCACAAAGATCCACCTGCCTCTGCCTCCCAAGTGCTAGGATTAAAGGCATGTGCCACCACGCCCAACCCCACTCTAGTACTTTAAACATAAAGGTGTACTGAGTTTTATCAAAGACCTTTTCTGTATCAATTGAGATGGCTATGTGATTTTTTTGAGTCCACTTATATAATTTATAACATTTACTTATTTATGCATGCTGAACCAAACCTGTATCTCTGGAATAAATCCAACTTGATCATGGTGGATGACTTTTTGATGTGTGCTTATATGTGGGTTTCAAATATTTAATTGACAATTTTTACATATGTATTCGTTAAGGGTATGGGTCTGTAGTTTTCTTTTTTGGTTGCATCTTTACATGGTTTTGGTATTAGAGTGATGCTTGCTTCATAGTAGGAATTTGGTATATTTCCCTCTGTTTCTGTACTTTTGAATAAATTGAGTAATATTGGTTGTAGTTTCTCTTTAAATGTCTGGTAGAGTGCTGCCTTAAATCCATCTGGGCCTAAGCTTTTTTTCAATTGGGAGGTTTTATAATACTGTTTCAATTTCCTTATATGTTATGGGTCTGTTTAAGCTGTTTATTTCTTCTTGGTTTGGTTTTAGTGAAATTTCAGATATTTATCTATTTCTCCTAGGTTTTCAAATTTAATGGAGTATAGTTTTTTAAAGTATTCCCATATAATATTCTGGATATTTTTGTTATCTGTTGTGATGTTTTCCCTTTTATCTGTTTTGTTGATTTGGAGTTGCTATTTTTTTATTTTGGGTTAAATAGGCTGAGGGTCAGTCTATCTTGTTTATCCTTTCAAAGAACAAGCTCTTGGTCTCATTAATTCTTTGTTTTGTTTTCTTTGATTCCATTTCATTGATCTCTGCTCTGATTTTTATTATTTCTTCTTATCTATTGGCTTTGAGATTCATTTGTTTTTGTCTCTCAAGTGTTTTGAGTTGCAGTGCTGGTCGTTTATTTGTTTTTTCTGCTTTTTTTAATATAGGCACATAAAGCTATAAATTTCCCTCATAGAACTACTTTTAAAGTGTCCCAGTAGTTTCGTTTGGTTGTATTTTCCTTTTCATTTAATTCCAGAAATACTTTTATTTCTTTCTTAATTTCTCCATAGACCCATTCATTATTCAGGAGTGTGCCGTTTAATTTCTATGAGTTCATGTGGTAGCTAGGGCTTCTTCTGGTGTTGACACTAAGCTTTATTGCATTGTACTCTGATAGAATGCATAGAATGATTTCAATTTTTTTGTATTTGTTGAAATTTGTTCTGTGCCCCAGTATGTGTTCAATTTTAGAGCATGTTCCTTGGGATGCTGAATACAAAGTACCTTCTTTGGTGCTTGGCTAGAATATTTAATAGATGTCTATTATGTCCATTTGGTGTATTATATTGTTCAGTTCAGATGACTCTCTGTTTATTTTTGTCCAGTTGACCTTTCTAATGGGTACAGTGGGCTGTTGATGTCCCCTACAATTAGTGTGTTGGGATTAATCTGTGCCTTAAAGTCTCATAGAATCATATTTATGAATTTCAGTTTGCCAGTGTTTGGTGTGTCTATGTTCATGATTGGAATATTTTCTTGGTTAATTGTTCCTCTGATAAGAATGAATTGACTTTCTTCATCTCTTCTGATTAGTTTTGGTTTAAACTATTTTATCTAATATTAGAATAGCAACTTCTGCTTGCTTCTTAGTATCCTTTGCTTGGAATATTTTTTCTACTCTTTTCACCTTAAGATACTGCCTGTCCTTAAGGTCAGATGAGTTTCTTGCAGAAAATAAATACATGGATTTTGTTTTTTAATCCATACTATTAGGCTGTGTCTTGATTGGGAAGTTCAATCCTTTAATATTTAAAGCTATTTTTTGAGAAATGTATATTGTTTCACATCATTTTAATTTATGTTTCCATTCTTCATTTAAGTTTATATTTCCACACTTATACTTTCTTTAGTTACTTTCTGTTGCTCCTTGGGTATAGTTGTTCCTTTCTTCTCCTCTTTGTGTTGCTTCAAGTGTTCTCTGAAGGTTTTTTTTTCTGGATATGAATTCTTTCAGATTATTTATGTCATTAAAGATTTTTCTTTCTCTTTCAACTATAATAGACATTTTTGCTGAGTAATGTATTCTGGGTTGCCATCCATAGTCATTTAGAAGTGAGAATAGTTTGATCCAAATTCCTCTGGCTTTTGTCATTTGAATTGAAAAATCAGCTGTAATTCTGATGGGTTTTCCTTTATACGTGACTTACTGTTTTCCTTTTGGAGTTTTCAGTATTCTCTATTTGTTTTGAGCATCTACTGTGTTTACTATGATATGGAATGGGAAATTTCCTACCTGGTCTTGTGTATTTGATGTTCTATGATCTTCTTGTAGTTGTATGGTATGTCTTTCCTTAATTTGGGGAAATTTTCTTCTACACTCCAGTTGAAGATCTCGCAAATACCATTATCCTGATTCTTCTCCTTCCTCTATACATAAGATGTATTGGTTTGTTCTTTTCATGGTGACCCACATTTTCTGATTATTCCTCTCCTGTGTTTATTAAATTTTTCATAGTCTTTGCCTGAATGTTCCATTTCTTCCATGTTATCTTCTAATCTTGATATTCTATTTTCTGCTTCATTCATTTTGTTAGTGAGGCTTTCTCCCATTCTTGCCAGAAGGCTAATTTGTCAATTATTTATCTCATTTCTTTTTTCCATTTCAGCATGAATTTTCTTCAGTATTTCTATATTTTTTGTGAGTTCATTCTGAAATTTATAATTATCTTCTCTTATTTTATCCTTATCTTCTTTTATTTTATACCTATGTTCTTTTAGTTCTTTGTTTTTGTGCATGTGTGTTTGTGTATGGGAGGGTGTTCTTTAAATTCCTGGAATTCTTTGATCATATTTATGATAGCTCTTTTCAGATCCATTTCCTGGGTTATATCTAGGGGTTCCTCATTATAGTAGTCTTCTACAGGATTGCTAGTAATTAGCAGAGACTTTTTATTTGGGGCTTTCACGTTACTGTTTTCTTTTTTCATTGTGATTTTGGCATTTGGATTTCTTTTGTTGTTTGTGATTCTGCCAAGAAACTCGTGTTTCTTTTTTAATTGAAGACTGACTTAGCTTGTATTCTTTGTGTGCTTTCATTGTCTTCTTATTAGTTTTGAAAGGCTGGTTGGCCTAGGATTCAGGGTTTCACTTCTGATTTTGTACTGGAGAGACCATCGAGTTTTCACCCAGCTAGTCAGGAGCTCCTCAAGAGGCCCAAGATAGGTAACAATCAGACAGTGTTGAACCCCACACCACTTAGGATCTGCCTATTGGCTGTCTAGGGCTAGTTGAAAACATCTAAATCTGGTCTAAGGGCAGGTAAACCTAGCCAGGAGCTAAGGTAGTGACCCCAGCTGTTCCCTAGTTAGTGGGTAGGGAGTCTGGAATACCTCTTCCACATCTGAGTACTTGGGGACTCTCACCACAGGGCAAAGATCAGCCTTATATGCACCCTGTGAGAGTTGTACTCACAGAATCTGCAGGTATTCTTTTGGTAAAAACACTTAACAGAGTCAGCAAGCAGCCTCCAAGCCTGGACTCCTGCTGATATCCTGCTTGTCTGTGAAACCTGCCATGATGCCAACTGTCTTAGGTCTCTACAAGTCTGTTTCTTTCTCTCCAGGTCTTACCTTCTACCTTCCCTCATCCTTCCTGCTGGGGCCCAAGCCCGGACTGTTAACCAGCTGGCCAGGAGACAATCCTGAGGCTTCCAGTATCAGGCCTGCAGTATTGCAGAGCTGCAATCCCTGGTCCAAGGGAGAAGAACATCTCATGGAAGGCAGTACATACATGTCATACATTTAAAGAAACACCAGAAGGTAAAGTTCAGATCACACCTGCATCAAGATGTAGGGCTCAACATTTCATATCAAGGAAAAAGGAAAAAAAAAGGTATTTTGGCTCTTGGGCTATCTCTCTCAGCTCAACTTTTCCCTCACAAGTGGTAAAAATTTCTGAGGGTTCAGAGTAGGGAAGTAAATCCCCCTGAAAGGAAGGTTCAGGGTAGAGACCAGGCTGTTGGCCCATCCCCATGACAATTCTTGTGTGAGTTAAGTCTTCAATCTCTTTCAACATGCTTTCTCTAAGGCCAGGCTGTTGGCCCATCCCCACGACTGTTCTAGTGTGGGATAAGCCTTCACTCTGTATTTCAGCATCTCTTCTCTAAGCCTACACTATGGCCCATCCCCATGACACTCTTCTTGTGTGGGATATGTCTCAAACCCTCTGTTTCTAAGTATTTCTCTACTCACTAATATTTTCTTTCCTTCTCTATCATGGGAAACAAACAAGAACGCCAAAAGGACACACAAATTAAGAAAATAAAAATGCTTCTCAAGAGAGAAGGAGTTAAAATTTCCTCCTGGGAACCTGCTTCCTTTTGGAGTGAAACTCTTAATATAACCCCATGGATATCCTCTGCAGACTTATGGGATCCAAAATCTTGGAACCATGTTGCACAGGAGGCTAAGTTGCAAAGATGCACCCATATCTCATAAGCTCTCACCACTTAGCCACAGTGAGACAGTGCCTGAGCCCCTCCCATCAGGCCAAGCCAGACAGGGATTCTAACAAAAATATTTTCTCAGGAAAGAGAAATGTGGATTTGGCTGCCAGCACAGGCTGGCACACATCAGGATCAAGTGCGCAAGACTAGAAACTCCAGAATTCTTTAAGCCTGTTGTGGCCATGTTAACTCCCTTTTTAACATTCCAAGCCATCAGACTACAATTCCCAGAATGCTTCAGGCCTGTTGCCCAACAGAGAAAAACTTCTAAAACTTTAACTAATTTGTGTTCTTTCTAAAACAGGTATCCAATACACAGAAAAAGATGTACCTTCAAACCTTATTGTGTTTTTTTTTCTTATGATACTTGTTCAAAATTGTATTGATCCTTTCATGTCAATTTTTATCTTAAGATAATATTTTTTATAATATGGCCATTCAAGATCTGTTAAGTTAAATTCCATCTCAATCATGCATATTAATAAGTTTGTAAATTATATTTAAAGATGTTTTGGGGTACACAATTAATCAATTAAGAAGTCCTAGGCAATTCAAAGTCAATTAATTAAAAAGGTTGTGGAAAATTTTGAAGTCTTTTAGGTTTGTTTTCACCTTTTAAAATTCACAGACTTCCAGACCATGTGGTTTATAATCTACCACCGAGCTGAAATAACAAGTCATCTCAATTCATGTTTGTCTTTCCTTAACTAAAATTAACACCATTTTTTATTTCAGCATCCTGAAACCAAAACAAGACAGATTTGTATGGAGATTTTCAAGCCAGCTTGGTCCAACAAAAAGCTAAAGCTAATAAAATGCTCTTTTACAACTACTTGTCATTTTAAAGTTTTGTTTGAAAATTAACTTGTTGTAATTTTACAACTTACATAAATTTAGTGTTTAAATTCAGTAAAGGTTAACTCTAAAACCAAGATTGACTTTTTTTCTCCCTAACTCAGGTCTGCCAGTATATTTAAACAGCTAATAAATTAATTCGTTTATTAAGGGTAAATATAAGTTTACACATATGATAGTTTAAAGTTTTATTGAGTATGTACTGTCATCTGCTAGTTATGATCTGCCAACACCCAATAAGGATCTGTAAAACCCATATATAAAATTTATACCTTAAAGTAAGGTATCTAAGGGTTATAATATATAAAGGTTAAAATTATATATGCATACATATATATATATATATGTATAATTTATTTCTTCAGGATCAAGTCTTAATCAGGTAATTTAAAGATCACAATACATATTTAATCAAGGTTTTTCTAACTTATTTTTACTTTTACCCAAAATTTATTCATAAATTATATTATGGTAAGCTAAACTTATGTTGCTTAAAACTTGGTCTAATACTGTCAACTTAAAAGATTAGTCACACTTAAATTTATGTGAGCTACAAGTTGTTATTACTTTTACTCCTAATCTGTACTAGATTTCCAGGTGACATCCTTGACATTGATGTATATCAGTATTTACAGTGTCTTTCTGTGATGTTATCTGGAAAACCCCTTTTTATTTTATTTCTTTTTTATGTGTATGAATGTACTGTCTGCATGTAGGTTTGTGCACCCACCCATGTCATGTAATGCCACAAAGGTCAGAAGAGGGTGTCGAATTCCCCTGGAACTGGATTTCTCCTGGAATTGGAGCTAGAGACAGTTCTCAGCCACCATGTGGGTGCTGGGATTGAACCCAGGTCCTCTGCAAGAGCAGTTGGTGCTCTTAACAGCTAGGCTATCTCTCCAGCCCCAACACCCTATTTTTATCTACAAGATAACCTAGCTTTGAAAGACTGTATCTCACCTCTTCATCAACAATGAACTTCAAAACACTGGTTCCTGTATGGGTATGTAATACTATAATTTTCAAAAGGGGTAAATTCTCCTGTTTCCAGTGTTTTAAAATGTAAAGCATTGATACTTTTATATGCTATCTTACACTTTCCTGAGTAAAGGTCAACAAGGGGCCCTGAAGTATTAATATCATATGGCCATGGCCAGGTCTCAGAGGAGCAAATAGCTTAATGAGACTATGTACATTATAAATAGCAACTTTTTGTTTGAAAGATAAAGTTTAAGTCTTAGTCTTCAGTCCAGATTATGTCCCTATAGTAAGTCATTCCAAAAGATTACAGTTTCTGATATCATGCTGTTGACCTGTTTTTTTTTTTTTTGTTGTTGTTGTTTTTTTTTCTGTATGTGTATGAATGTACTGTCTGCATGCAAGTCTGTGCACCCATGTCGTGCAATGCCGCGGAGGTCAGAAGAGGGTCTCGGATTCCCCTGGAGCTGGAGTTCTCCTGGAACTGGGGCTGGAGAGATGGCCTAGCGGTTAAGAGTGCCAACCGCTCTTGCAGAGGACCTGGGTTCGATCCCCAGCACCCACATGGCGGCCCAGAACCGTCTGTTGACCTGCTTTTTATATCCAGTGCTGATACAAGAACCAGGGTGAAGGATAAAACATTCTCCCTTGCAAGATTTAGTTGATAAGTCCCTTCCTAGATAGCACATATTTGCTGAGGACTGGCATGAGGTCCATGAGACATTTTTAAAATCTGTCTGCATATAAAAGTTCAACAAGAAGATGGATGAAAGAAAGTAATACTGTAATGAAATAATTTAAATCAAAATTACAAAAAATCCTAGTTGACTAAAACATCAAAGTTTATAAAACTTCTAAGAACACTGAGCTTTTTTTGTAATCTAAGACAAAAGCAAAAATGACTAATATTAAAGATCTGTTGGGGCTGGAGAGATAGCCTAGCGGTTACGAGCACTGACTGCTCTTGCAGGGGACCTGGGTTCGATCCCTAGCACCCACGTGGCGGCTAAGAACCATCTGTAACTCCAATTCCAGGAGAACTCCAGTTCCAGGGGAATCCGAGACCCTCTTCTGACCTCCGCAGCATTGCACGACATGGGTGCACAAACCTACATGCAGACAGACAGTACATTCATACACATACAAAATAAATAAAATGTAAAAAAAAATTTAAAAAAAGATCTGTTAAAGAAAACAATAATTTTAATCTGATCATTATTTAATACAGTGAAAATATAGTATAAAAAGTACAGGATAAAGTGTCATTATCACTAAATGATAAAAAATTATTTGATAAAATTCAACAATTCTTTCAACAAAATAGAGATCAGCTAATCTGATAATATACATCTCACAAAATCATAAGTAACATGATGCTTATTGACTGTAGTGGTTTGAAGGAGAATGTCCCCCATAGGCTTAAATTATCCAGACATTTTGTACCCAGTTGGTGGTGCTTTTTTGGGAGATCTTAGAAGGTATGGCCATGCTGGAAGAAGTAAGTCACTGGGGGCTGGCTTAGTGAGTTCAACAAGCCTTGCCAGGCTCCAGTATATCTCTCTCGGCTTCTGGTGCTCATTGGAGAGGTGAACCTTGGCTTTCTGCTCCAGCACCAGCTACCATGCTTCTCTGCCACAATGGACTCTTAATTCCTTAGAACCATCAATCATAAGCTCAAATAAATTCTTCCTTTTATAAGTTCCCTTGGTTATGGTGGTTTTATCACAGTAACAAGAAAAGCAACTAATACAGTTATTTGATACCAGAGAGTACCAAAGTTGGCTGTGAAGAATCTGACCATATGGGTGTTTGGAGAAATGTGGAAGACTGAAACTTTGGGCTAAGAAACCTGTCGACTGTTGTAAGCAGAGCTTAATGGCCATTCTAGCAGAAGCCTGGAAGAATGCATTGCTGCAAAAAATGTAATTTCAGTGGTAAATAAAGACTTAGGCAGCAACTTGGATATTTTGTCAAAGAGTATGGCTGGAGTTTGCCCATAGCCCAAATGCTTGCCTGATGCTAAGTTGAAAAGTAATGTACTAATGTCTTGGGCAGGGATATTTCAAGATAGCCTAACGTAGAAATGGTGACATGCCTATTAATGGTGAATATTATACAGATCTATAGTGAAAAACAGCAAATGCAGAAAGAAATGCAGAATGTACAGTTTGGATTGGAAAAGTGCAGGAGGGAGATTAATGTCGGGAGCCAAGGCATGTGAAGGAGAGGCTCCCTTTGATAAGGAGATTAAAGTGATTAAGGAGAGGCCTCCAGACTTAAAAGTAAACAACAGAAACAGTACCTTCAGGGCAAGACTATACCCAGTTAAGCCTCCAGCTTTTGAAAGGAATATACTGAAAGGGCAGAGAAAAGTTGCAAATGTGGTTGAAGTAGGACAGAGTCCATCCCAAACTTTCAGCTAAACTCAGCAGTTTCATTCACGTGGTGTTGGCTTTAGAGGGATGAAGGATGCAAGAGTGAAAGAGTCATCAGTTCTTCCTCCACCATTTCAGAGAGTTTCTGAGGCCAGGCAGAGTGCAGCAGGGGTGTCCCTGCATAAAGAAGTCCTTAAGGGGCTGGAGAGATAGCCTAGCAGATAAAAGCACCAACCGCTCTTGCAGATGACACGGGTTTGATCCCCAGCACCCACATGGTGGTTGAAAACCACCTGAAACTCCAATTCCAGGAGAAATCCAGTTCCAGGGGAATCTGAGACCCTCTTCTGACCTCCGAGGCATTGCATGACATGGGTGCACAGACCTGCATGCAGACGGTACATTCATACACTTACAAAAAAAAATTTAATAATTAAAAAAAAAAAGAAGGCCTTAATAGGCCATTTCATGAAGCTGTGAAGAGGAAGCCTGGTTGGCAGTGGAGACACAAAGAAGACACTCAAGATGCCAGAGATGTGAGATATTTGCCAAGGAGAGCTGCATATAGGGAGTGGGACCAGCCTAAGAAAGAGATGTATGTTGCAAGCAAAGCTGGAAGAGCTGAGCCATCTATGCCCTTTGGAAGTCAAGTCCCAGAAGTTGCAGATGGAGCTACTGGACTTGGTGTTTGCCCTGCTGGTTTTTGGTCTTGTTTTGGTCCAGTATTTCCTCACTATGTCTCTATTTCTCCCTTTTGGAATGGGAATGTGTATTTGGTTCCACTGTATGTTGGGAGTATGTAATTTGTCTTTTGATTTTACAGGAGCTTACAATTAAGAGATTGGCCTGGGTCTCAGAAGAGACTTTGGAGTGTAGACTTTTGAATAGAATTGAGATTTGTAAAGACTATGGGGACTTTTAAGGTTGTACTAAATGCATTTTGCATTTTATATGGTCATGAGCCTATAGGGGCCAGGGAGTAGAATGTGGTGGTTTGAATGAGAATGTCCCCAGATGTGAACCTTGGCTTTCTGCTCCAGCCCTGGCCACCATGCCTCCCACAAAAATGAACTTAATTCCCATGGAACGATCAATCATAAGCTCAAATAAACTTTTCCTTTTATAAGTTCCCTTGGTCCTGGTGGTTTTATCACAGCAACAGGAAAGTGACTAATACACTGACCAAATTTTAAAATAACTGACACGACATAGAGGTTCGTGACTTCTGCCAGACCAGCTGAGGTGCAGGGTGTGGGCCATGTGCATCAGCCAGGTGGATTGTGGGAGTTTTGTATTTTTGGCCTGAAGGGCATAGATCATGAAACCTAGACAAGTCAACACTCCATAAACAAGTAGAATGCAAATAAAGCATCTAACAGAATCAAGGAAAGCAATTCTTCAACACAGTGAGTAGGAATTTGAGATTCTCATCAGAATACAGGCAAAAGGAAACCCACATGCCAAGAGCACAATGAAAGAACAATATGGAAAAAGTGCAGAATAATTCCACACTAAACTCTACAGAGCCTGTGGAGGAAAGACCTCCCATGCTCATGGATTGGAAAATTAATATAGTAAAAATATTCATTCTACCCAAATTAATATACAGATTCAATGCAATCCCAATTAAAATTCCCAAGACTTTCTTCACAGGCTTGGAAAAAAAATCCTTAAATTCATATGGAAAAACAAAATTCCCCAAATAACTAAAGCAACCCTGAGTGAAAAGAGCAATACAAGGGGGGGGGTGTCTCTATACCAGACTTCAAACTATACTACAGGGTTATAGGCATAAAAACAGCCTGGTGCTGGCACAAAAACAGACCTGTAGAACAATGGAACAAAACTGAAGATCCAAACTTTAGCACATCCAATTTCAGTCACCTCATATTTGACAAGGGGGCCAAAAAAACTCAATGGAGGAAAGATAGCTTCTTCAGCAAATGGTGTTAGCAAAACTGGATCAATATTGTAGAAGAATAAAATTAAACCCCTACTTCTCACCCTGTACAAAAATCAACTCCAAATGGATCAAAGACCTCAATGTGAAACCCAAAACTCTGAAGGTGATAGAAGAAAAAGTTGGCAGCAACTTACAAGACATAGGCATAGGAAAAGACTTTCTAAATCAGACAGCAGCTGCACAGGAAATAAGGTTGACAATTGACAAGTGGGACCTTATTAAACTCAAAAGTTTCTGTACAGAAAAAGAAAAAAAAATCAGGGAAGTGAAGAGAAAACCCACAGAGTGGGGGGAAACCTTCACTGATGATTCATCTGATAGAGCATTAACTTCCAGAATATACAAACTACTCAAAAACAACGAAGTAAGAAAACAAATGACTCACTCAAAAGATGGAGTCAAGAGCTGAATAAAGACTTCACAAGTGAGGAAATAGAGATGGCTGAGAAACATCTTAAAAAGTGTTCAATATCACTAATAATTAAAGAACTGCAAGTTAAAACCACTTTAAGATATCATATCACTTCAATAAGGCTGGCTAGGATCAAGAAAACAAATGATACCAAATGCTGGCTAGGTTATGGGGAAAAGGGGAACACTCATCTACTGCTGGTGGGAATGCAAACTCTTATAACCACTATGGAAAACAGTGTGGAGAACCCTTAGGAGATTCAAAATGAGCCTACCACCTGACTCAGTCATACCACTTCTGGGAATATACCCACAAGACTCATCCTACCACAGAGATGTATGTACACCATGTTTATTGCAGCTCTTTTTACAATAGCAAAGAGCTGGAACCAACCCACATGCCCCTCAACTGACAAGTGGATAGAGAAAATTTGGTACATCTACACAATGGAGTTCTATGCAGCAGTAAAAATGATGATATCAGGAGATCTGCAGGTAAATGGATGGAACTAGAATATATTAAGTTAAGTGAAGTAACACAGTTCCGGAAAAACAAAAGAGGAATGGTATCCCTCATCTGTGGTTGCTAGCACCTAGTACTTAGTCGTAAGATGAACTGAGCAACATTAATGTTATATTCCTTGTGATCTGAAAACAACTGTGCTCTTATATTGTGAATCCTTAGACAGGTTCTAGAACTTAGGTACCATTTATTTTCAGACTTTGGATTTTTGGTATATGATGGTGGGCATGTATACATATTTTAGAGTAATGTAAAATTAAAATGGAAAAATGTCAATCAGAAATATGATATAGAAATAACACAGTTTCTTTTCAGAATATGCAATTTTAGTATAGATGCATTTTATCAGGCTGGTGTAGCTTAGTCTTTCTGGGTGCTTAATAACCATACTTAATGTCCATACCAATTTGGCTGAGGGACCTAAAGGATAACTTTGTTCCTTGCCCTCAGAGGTCAACTAAGTATCAGGGGACTATGCAGGGGGGAATCTCTTGAAATGTCCTGCAAATATGTGTCACCAGTCTTCCTGTTCAGGGAGGTCTTGGAGATCCACTAATGGGACTTTAGCCAGTGTCCAGTCTATAAAGAGGAAAGTCTTCTCATGCTTCAAAAAGGGAAGCCTGGTCTAGCAAGACCTGATTTTGTCCTTGAGTGGATGGAACTGGTAAATGAAAAGCCAAAGGGAGCCAGGGGCTCCACCCCCCCAAAAATAAAACCCCAAGAGACCCCTGAGGACCAGATCCTCAACTGAACTTATGAAAACAAATACCTTGGTTAATCTGGGCTGTGTGGCCATAAGCATCTGAAAGGAAAGTAAAACCAGAAATAATCAGTAAGGCCTGAGAAATTGTACTTCAGATATAAAACTTGAGATCTTAGTAAAAAGACAGAAAGAAAAAAAGAGAGAGCTCTGTTATTTTGTCTGTCTTCAATTCTTACTGGTAAGTGCATCTACTTTGTGGCTGCCACTGCTTTTGCCACTCTTCAAAGACATGAGACACAGCTTTTTAACCCTCCAGTATGGACTGAAGACTCATGTCTCTCCAAGAATCCTCCAAACCTTCAATGCCAGATGGGGACTACTGAGATATCCAGCTTGTGGACTGACCAGCTACTGGGACTTTAGTCTCTTCAGAGTATAGACCGCCATTGTTGGACTACCCAGGCTGTATCATGGAGGCTAGTAAAGGAAGATCAAGACAGGACACATACTTACTGGACCTCATTTAGGTGACCATGGGAGGGAAAGACCCTACTGTGGAGCACCAGGGCAAGATTGAAAGTTGTTTGGGCTTGCCAAGTAGGAACTTTCAAACACTTCCCTAAGGAAAACATGGTATATTTTAGCAAAAAGAAAATCCTCCAACTCAGGTGATAAATATATATACAAGTTGGAGAGAAAATATACAAGTTGGAGAGAAGAACAACAACAAAAGAACTCGGGAAAAAAGACTGAAACATTAAAGTTCTCTCAAAAACAATAAGCCTTTGCTTTGAAAAGTAAAAGCTCTGGAAAGACTCAGAAAAAGACGCAAGACATGTATAGCAGAGTGAAAGAATTCAGGTGGGGTGGGGGGTATGGAAAGGGAAGTGACTCTAAATTCAATTGAGAAATGATGAATGATGTATGGAAAAAGTTTAATAACAATAAAAAATAATGAAAAAAATAAAAAATAAAAAGCAGTTATCAGCAATAAAAAAAATAAAATGACTGATATTAAAGCCAAGAATAGGGCTTACAGGTTCACCATGGCATCTAAAATTTATCCTTAATAAAAGACTTAGTTTTATAGTCTCTAGAAATAGACAAGATAGAGAAATTAGTTATACATATATTTTGTGTCAAAATGACTATTAATCATGTTTATCAAAATTAAAGTCTAAGATAATCTAAAACATAAATTTACATTATTTCAAATTATATAAAATATTTTAAAATTAAGAAGCACATAGGTTCAAAATATTTTATTGTTAGGAATAAATCAACTATAGGGATAGAAAATATAAAAATCCCTGGTAACAAACTCACCTTCCCAACTTTGAATTAACAAAAGGTTCTGGACAAAAGAAGAGGTAATATCAAGTGTATAAGATTCAGAGAACAAAGGGACATCAATTTCCTTTATGGAAATGACACACTGTGCTCAGGAACACAAAGCCCACCAAGTATACCTGATCCATAAGCACTTCCACATATGAAATTCAAAGAGCAATGAAGAAAAATTACTAAGAAGACAGAGAAAAATGTCAGGTGTGAATTCATAAACAGAGAAGAAGTGAAAAGACATCATACATATTAATAGAAAGAATATAAGGAATACAAAAATTAATTAGCTCAGTGATGGGTTTAGAAAGATGGCTCAGTGCAAGCATGAGGACCTGAGTTTCGATCCCCAGGATGCACATACGGATTCTATGGAGCAGCTTGCACCTTTAATCCCAGCACTGTTGGTGAACAAACAGTTGGATTCCAGAGTTTGCTGTCCAGTCTAGGCAAGATGGAAAGCCTGCCTCAAAATCTGAATTGGAAAAGATGGACAAAGATACTGAGAGTTGGCTGATGCCTTTCACATGCACATGCTGAAGGAAGCACACAAGCATACATGTGGAACACATAAGAGCACACCATATAATTCTGTAATACATGTGAGCAGACACATAAATATAACCATACCCATATCTAAACATACTCACATGTATACACAGACAGACAGACATTAACACATACACCACACCACACATACATATACACAGACAGACACAGAAAGACAGACAAACCCAAAGCACACAAGGTAGTTCGAGCAGAGACTATAAGTAATAAGAAATAGCTGCTAAAATCTATTATTAAAAACTCTTTAGCCTGGCCTAGTGGCACATGCCTGTAATCCTAGCACTTAGGAGGCAGAGGCAGGCTGATCTCTATGAGTTCAAGGCCAGCCTGGTCTACATAATGAGCTCCAGCACTGAGCTCAGGGGAGACCCTGGTCTCAAAAAGGACAAAAAAAAAAAAAAAAAAAAAAAAAAGGAACATTCTTTAGCCAACACACAGAAGCTAATGTGAGAAGACTTTAGGACTAATTGGCCTTTCAATTATGTTTATGCATGCTTTGTGAAAACTAAAATCAGTCACATTAAATGCAGAGATGTTGAATGCATTTGTTTTCCATCAGAGGCTTTAGGAGAAAGCACTGGAATGTAAACCAAAGAATATTTTCTTCTTGTACTAATATTAACACTAACTTAAGTTTGTATCAAGTTTTCTGGCCTTGTATTTACTACTATTAGAGTGAATGTTTTAGACAATGCTGCCTTCACATAAAAGTTCTTCTAATTTGGGCATTTTAAGATTTTATGAGAATGCTATTTAAAAACATCTAGTATCACTATATAGTAAGCCAACCAAAATAGAAATTTTCTAATGCTTAAGAAACAAAAATCAACATTGGCCAGTCTCCATCTAGTGTCAGATGGCCATCTGAACACTCTATATTTGTTGATGCAGTTGTCCAACTCCACACTTCTTATACCTGGATTTCCTTCTTCAGTACCTAATTCTCAAACATCAAAAAAATTATATGAGAAAATTCCAAGAGAACCTCAGAATCAAAACATGTTTAAGGCTGTAACATTTGGATTTTGTTTAAAATACAATTGAAACAGTTTAAATCACCCTTGAGATTTTATCTTCTAGAAAAAAATAGCATTTGTACATCTAATTTACACTAATGCCTTACGCCATTTCATTGCAAGCTCACCAATACAAGCTCATGAAGTTTGAAATAAATTTCAAGTGTTTAGTCAATTTTTAAAATAATTTTTAAAGTTCTTAAGAATTCTTAAGAATAAAGTTCTTAAAATTCTTAAGAATAAGTTAACTTATACTAGATTCTGTAGTATTGATAACTGTCAGGGTGTGAATTCTGCAGACTGGGAGTCCATTTGAAATGCAGAGGCATCCCAGGCTGGAGGGAGGGAGCACTGAGGAAAAGGACACCTAGGACCAGAGAGTGCTGTGGCAGCAAGGGCTTTGCTCAGGCCCAACAATTGGTACTCTAGCAGTGAAGAGATAAACAATTACTTTTGTTTACCTAGATAACTGCTAATATTCAATGAGAATTAATTGAACAGGCTAAAATGTTTTAAAGATTCACATATGTCCTTTGTTTTACACACAAACACACACACACACACACACACACACACACAGGCAACCACTTATTTGGGTGAAGTCTTTAAAATTCAGTGCATTCAAGGGCTTCTTTCACCTCTACTGACAGTCAAAAAAACTGTCAGAGATAAATGAGAAACATTTTAAACATTACAATGGAAACAAATCAAACACCAAATCGAATATATGCTTTGTCAGTAAAATGATTGTGAGAGAAAATGACCACACACATGTAAAGTACTTAGTATAATGGTTGCTTTGTAAGTTTTCATTAAAATTTATTGAATATTTAAAGGTTCAAAGTTGAGGAATGTAGTCATAGTTAAAACAAAAACCATGTAAAGAAAGCAGAAATTTGTTAAGATAAATTTATAAATAAAAGGTGAGCACATATATTATTATTAGGATTACATAAGATATTTGTTTTTTAAAGTATATTAGAATTATTTTAATTCCTTTTTTTTGTGCTTAAAGATGCCTGCGCTCATTCTTCTGCTCCGGCCACCAACCTCTAGCCACCATGCTTCCCCCACCATCTCCCTGGAATTGAAAGCCAAATAAATTCTTCCTTCTACAAGCTGCTTGGTCCTGGAGTTTTGTTAGAGAAACAGGACAATAACTAGGATACAAGCTGGTACCAGAGAATGGGCTATTATTATGAAGAATCATATCATGTTTTTTGGAGGAATGAGAAGGACTTTGGAAGTTTAGATTAGAAAAACAGTTTAATGTTCTAAACAGACCTTAATGGGCCAGACTAATAAAGGCTCAGCTCAAGAAGTTTCAGAGATGGAAACAAGAACTTAAACAGCCAAATGGACTCTTTTGGCCAAGAATCTGGCTGCCTTCTGCCTGAGGCCTAAGAAAACTAAATTTAAAACATAATGTCCTAAATTATTTGAGCAAGGATATTCTAAAACAGCCTAATGTTCTGTGAGGTGGTTATTAATAGTCAATATTATGCAGATCTACAATGAAAAAGAACAAATGAGGCAGAAAGAACACTAAGAAACTTAATGCTGTAGCAAAGTGTGTCCTGGAAGAGAGGTTCCCATTATTAAGGAGATAAGAATCACTAAGGAGAGACTCGCTGCTCTACTGAGCAATGGAAAGGCTGCCTGAGGGCAAGACCTCGCCCAGCTAAACTTCCTACTTGTGGGGGTGGGAAGATGACTTGAGTTTTCTTCTTCTAGGAAATCACAACATACAAAAGCAGCTGCAAATGTGATCTGAGGGGGGACCAAAATCCATCTCAATCTGGCAGACTAACTTGACAGTGTCATTCGCAGGGTGCTGCTTTAGAGAGATAAAAGGGGCGAGAGTGAAGGGGTCATCAGTGAGGTCAGACAATAGGTAGCAAGGAAGTTTCTGCCTAAGGAAGATCTGGAGAGGACATTCCATATAGCTGTGTGGGTGAAGCCTGGCTTGTGATAAAGATGTTGGAGATGGAAGAGCCATGGACATCTACCAATGAGAGCTGTATGCAGGAAGTGGAAACACTCCAAGAGAGAAATGTCTGTTGCAGGTGGCAAAGCTGGAGGATCCATTGGAGCCATCTAAGTAAGCCCTTTGGATCTGAAGTCTGAAATATCAGACATTGCACTACAAGATTTGCTGATGGTTTTCCGTCATTTATTTCATCTGGTATTTCCTCACTATGCTCTCATTCCTTCCTTTTGGAATGAGGATGTGTATTCTGTGACACTGAATGTTGGAAATAGGTCATTTGTCTTTTTGATATTACAGGAACTTGTGGTTAAGAGATTGCTTTGAGAAGCTAGAGAAATGGCTCAGTGGTTAAGGACATTGTCTGTTCTTCCTTAGAACTGAGGTTCTGTCCCTTAATGCTCATGTGGTGGCTAACAATCATCCATAACTACAGTTCCAGGGGATTAGATGCCTTTTTCTGATATCCATAGACACTGCACACATAAGTGCACGCCCGCGCACGTGCGCGCGCACACACACACACACACGCACACGCAAAACACTTAAACACAGAATATGAAAATAAATTGATAAATCTTTTTTTTTCCAGAATAAAAGAGGTTGCCTTAAGTATCAGAAGAGACTTTAGACTGTGGAACAGTTTAGAGACTGTTAAATGATATAGGCACTTTTAGAGTTGGATTAAATGCATTTTGCTTTATGCTATGAACATGAGCCTGTGGGGTCTAGGGAAGAAAATGTGATTGATTGAATAAGAAGTATCCTACAACTGCTCTGCTGTTGTTTGGGAAGGGTCATGGAAACCTTAGGAGGTGCAGTGGAGGAGACAAGTCACTGGAGGTGGGCTTTCAGAGTTCACAACCTCGCTCCAGTTCCAATTTGTGTCTCTGCTTTCTTTCTGTGTTTCCAAAATAAAAGTGCTCATATTTCTGCTCTGGCCACCACTTGCCAAAGTGCTTCTTTCAGCATTATGGGCTCTCTCTCTGAAACCACAAGCCCAATTAACAATCCCTTCGATAAGTTGCCTTAGTCATGGTATTTTATCACAGTAACAGAAAAGTAACTAATACACATTCTCATTCATATATGAATAATATTGAAAACATATGCTCTGAACAGAAACCCTAGTACAAGTTAGGAAAACACCCAAGGGGGTGGTGCTGTCCAATGAACTGCCCAATGGGCATTCTCTTTTCCTACTTGATACTATTTACTAATTTCATTTCTAAATATGCATTTTATTTAATTAACATCCATACAGTTTTCTCCTAATAATATCTGAAGTACTTTGTCAGATTAAACATTTTTGAAATAATAGAGAATGATTTTCTGAGAAGAAGACAGACTGATTTGGTAACTCCATGTCTTGTTTCAAGTTCTAGTTCTGAGATCTCAAGTTGTGTAAATTTACTAATCTCTAAGCACTTCTATGGAAAGCATAAACTCAGGTTTTAATTAAGAACATATGTAAATTATAGTGCATTTTTGGAAAAATGTCAGCTATCAACAATCTTTCTTTAAAAAAAAACTTTGCCAGGTGTGGTGGTGCATGCCTTTAATCCTAACACTTGGGAGGCAGGGGCAGATGGATCTTTGTGAGTTTGAGGCCAGCCTGGTCTATAGAGTGAGTTCCAGGACAGCTGGGACTACAGGGAGACCCTGTCTCAAAAAGACCAAAAAAACCTCAACTTCCCATGAAAGAGAAACATCACATTTTATTAGATACTTAAAATTTAAAAAAAAAGAACTTATTTTTGTGCTGCCTTACAATTAATCCAATCAGGAGGAAGTCCTCTGAGTATAGAATGGTATTTTCTGAATATGTGTAACTATCACAAGAAATGCATTTTCCATGGATAAGATTATGGTTAACATTGTGGCCATTAACTTAAATAAACTTTGTAGAAATATATTAAGAATATTTCCCCAGAAATGTTTTTGAATGTGCTCCTTTACCATAATTCCATGTAGCCCACTGGAACAAACCATATTCTTTTAAAAGATCTTCCAGAATCCATGACACACTAGAGACAGAGTAGAGCAGCAATTCTTTACCACCAGGCTCACGGCCTTACTGTCAATTACTATGCCCTGTCCTATCAATTCAGTGGTCTCCTCTTGTGCACTGGCTTCTGAATTACAGAAACTCTCCAGGTATAACACTTGAGCAGAACTGATTTACAAGCAGGATTCTTTGAAGAAGATTCTGCCTGAGCTGCCCCTTCCCCCATGGCCATTACCTTTAATGAATACGCTCATCATGACCATTGGTGGGAATTTGGCTGCTAAAAGCTTCCAGCTGTATCCTTCAGACATCAGTCTCCAGATGTTAGTTACTCCCTGAAGGAAATATGCCCCACAGTACTGGAAGGACTCTTGCAAGTTCAAACTAATAAGAAGCTATTAAAGGCAGATTGTTTGCATGAAGAGAGGACAGGAGGCAAGGGAGTCTGTGTTCCAGAGCCTGGTCCCTATGTGTCAGGTCAGATCCAGAGGTGCTTCCTGTGACATGCTTGCTCACTTCATTTTTTTCCATTCTTGCTTAATTCTCTATCTTACTGTTTCCCCAATATCTGAAGACAACTACTTCACTAAATTTCTTGCACAAATGTCCTCCTCTCGAGCTGTGCATCTGAAGAGCCTTATCAAGAACAGTCATCATTTTAGTCTATTTCTTCTTATTGGGGATCCAATGTAATTCACATATTCCAAAATGTGTTTCTACAGGCAGAAGTTTGCTCATCACTCTTACAACTTCCTACCTATTCAGTCCTAATCTATCTCATTAACTAAGTATATTTCCTAATGTAGTATAGGGCAAGATGAGCAAAAACAATTCTCCTTTTCTAAATATATACCTGACAACAAAAGCAAATTATGGGCTTTACATCTGCCAGCTTCTGACCTCAAACAGATTTGTGCCACTCTCAATCTTGGAAAAGCTTCATATAGTAGTATAAGGTGGTTAATGTGGAGATTTATAACTGTTCAAAGTGCTGAGAATAAGTAGCTCTGAGTGCTCAGCTGTAGATGAGACTTCAAGCATTGCTCCCCATTTGCTAAGGCATAGGTAGTATCATGGCTGTTAAGGGAAGAGTATGTAAGAAGATAAAGGAAAAGAAAGAGTGCTGTTAATACTGCCTTCTGAGGGTAAGAGAAGAGAGGCCCAGATGTTTCCCAGCAGCCCCAGCATCTCCCAGCAGTGACATTCCAGACTCCCTTCTCACTAGCTGGGGGATACCTCAGGCCCTGCCCTCTGCTCTAGGCTAGGCTTCAGTGCCCCTGGACCCAGATATGGATGTCTCAGACCTGGAGAATGGGTAGGGGAAATTCACATGGTGCAGTGTTCAAGCTTGCCTCATTGCTCCTTGTCTTGGGCCTCTGGAGGAGCTCCTGACTAGCTGGGTGAGAACTATCTGGTATCTCCAGTACAAAATCAGAAGTGAAAACCTGAAACCTAGGCCAACCAGCCTTTCATATCTGAAAAGAAGAAAACAAAGTTACCTGAAGAATACAAGTTAATTCAGTCTTCAATTAAAAAAGGAAACATTTGAGTTTTATAGCAAAATCACAAACAACAAAAGAATTCCATATGCCAAAATCACAATGAAAAAAACAATAACATAAAAACCCAAATCATAAGTCTCCACTAAATACTACCATTTCTGTAGAACACTCCTACAATGAGGAACCCCCCAGAAGTAACCCAGGACACAGATCTTAAAAGGACCATCATAAACATGATCAAAAATTCAACAAACTTAAAGAGCACACATACAAGCAAATCAAAAATCTCAAAGAAGATAAGGATAAACTAAAAGAAGACAATGATAAACTTCGGAATGAATTCAAAAAAGATATGGAAATACTGAAGAGAGCTCAGGCTGAAATGAAAAATGAACTGGAACACTCAATCAGCCAACTGAAAAGGATGTGAGAAGGCCTCTGTAATGAAGAATGAAGTGGAAAATAGACTATCAAGATATGGAAGAATTGGACCACTCATGCAAAGATTATGAAAAATTTAAAAAAATAAAATAATCAGGAAATGTGGGACACCTGTGTTCTAATTTCTCTTCTATTGTTGTGACAAAACACTCTGACTGACACCAACTTGGGGAGGAAAGGGTTTATTCAGCTTACATCTCCTGGGTCACAGTTCATCACTAAGGGAGCCCAAGGCAGGAATTCAGGGCAGGAACCTGGAGGCAGGAGCTGAAGCACAGGTCATGGAGGAATGCTGTTCACTGGCTTGCTCCCCTGGTTCATGTCCAGCCTGCCTTCTTATACAGTACACAACAACCTGCCCAGGGTGGCACCACCCATAGTGGGCTGGGCCCTCCCACATTGCTCAAGAATCAAGACAATACTCCACAGATGTGGCCACAGGCCAGTCCAATGGAGCCAATTCCCCAATTGATGCTCCCTCAACCCAGGTGTGTCAAGTTGACACTAAAGCTATTCAGCACAATTGACCCCTTGTCAACTTGACACACAAAACACATCACTATTAAATCACCACCTTTCCAGTTCTTATCCCCAAAGTATGATGTTAACATTGATCACAACCTAAGACAGCACAACCTTAAAAGCCCTACAGTCCTTAATATGTCCAAACACTTAAAAGTTCACAGTCTGTTAAAAGTCTCTTAACTGTGGGCTGCTGTAAAATCCAAAACAAGTACTGTCTTATTTCAAAGGGAAGAATCAGGCACTCTCAAACAAAACCTAAGTCCAGCAAGTAGCCCAAAGCTGGACACCTGGGATTCACTCACAATCTTCTGGGCTCCAAAGGGTTTTGGCAGTTCTCCTTCTCTGACTCTGCCATCCATGGCACACACAGTGAATCTTGCAGGCCCAGGCTGACTCCAGTCCACACCTGCTGCTGCTCTTGGTGGTCATCTCATGGTCCTGGCATCTCCAAAAAGCTGGGGTCGCCACTGAAACTGAGACAGCACCTTCACCAATGGTCTCTTCTGACCTCTCCTGGTGCAAAGCCTCAGCTTCTCTCCAGGACCCCTGCAATCCTGGGGTCTTCACTGCAACCAAGGTGCACTTCCACCAATGGTCTTTCCTGACAGCCTCTCTCAGTGCCAAGCCTCAGCTGCTCTCTGTGACCCCCTCAAATTTCAACATGAGAATCATATAGGAGCCTCTTATACACTACCAAGTCCTGTTTCTAGCTTGAGATGGAGGCTCAGGCCCCTTCTGGATCATAGCTTCTGTGTGCTGACCCTGAAGAAATTCTTCCCAGAATTTTTCACCACAGTGATGCTTGTCTCTTGTTACTTACAGCTGATTTTCCAGCCCCAGCTAACCAGCATCAATTGTCCCAGTACAACAAAGATTTCACTTCAGGTTCTGGTCTCTTGTTACTTACAGATGATTCTTCAGCCCCAGCTGACCAGAACCCACAGATTAAACAGTCCTGATGATCTCTGCTTCCCTTTGAAACTTCACAAGCCAGGCCTCAATCGTCTAAAACTCTTTCGGCAAAACTGTTCCAAGTTCCACAGCCACGATCTTTAGGCATTCAATGATTTTTCTAGCTCAAAGTTCCAAACGCTTCCACATCCTTCCCCAAAACACCAAGGTCAGGTCTGTCACAGCAATACCCTACTCTCTCGGTACCAATTTCTGTTCTAGTTTGTCTTCCATTACTGTGACAAAACACTCTGACTGACACCAACCTTACATCTCCTGGGTCACAGTTCATCACTAAGGGTGCCCAAGGCAGGAACTCAGGGTAGGAACCTAGAGGCAGGAGCTGAAGCACAGGTCATGAAGGAATGCTGTTCACTGGCTTGCTCCCCTAGCCCATGCCTGCCCTCTTATATGGTACACAACAACCTGCCCAGGGTGGCACCACCCATAGTGGGCTGGGCCCTCCCACATTGCTCAAGAATCAAGACAATACTCCACAGATGTGGCCACAGGCCAGTCCAATGGAGCCGATTCCCCAATTGAGGCTCCTTCAACCCAGGTGTGTCAAGTTATCACTAAAGCTCTCCAGCACACCATGAAAAGACCAAATCTATGGATCATAGGTATAGAGGAAGGAGATGAATCTCAGGATAATGGTACTGACCAGATCTTCAACAGAACTGTAGAAGAAATTTTCAACAAATTAAGGAAAGATATACCCATACAAATACAAGAAGCACATAGAACATCAAATAGACAGGACCAGAAAAAATTCCCATGCCATATCACAGTAAAAACACTAGAGTCTCCAAACAAAGAGAGAATACTGAAATTTGCAAGAGAAAAACAAGTCATATATAAAGACAACAGAATGTAATTAATTAAAGCATAACTGTGGAAATAAAAACATAGACCAAGAATAAAAACAGAAACTAAAATGATTGGAAGCAATATACATCTCTCAATATTACCTTTAAATATTAAAGGACTGAACTTATCAATCAAACGACACAGACTAGTAGAATGAATTAAGAAACAGAATCCATATTTTTATTGTCTGCATGAAACACATTTCAAATTCAAGGACAGGTACTATCTTAAGGTGAAAGGGTGAAAAAAATATTTCAAGCAAATGGTACTAACAAGCAAGCAGGAGTTGCTATTCTAATGTCAGACAAAATCCTTTTAAAACTTAAATAAATCAGAAAAGATCAAAGGTCCACTTTAATCTTATTAAAGGAACAATTAACCAAAAAAGATGTCACAATCATGAACATATACACACTAAACTCTGGTGCATTGCACTTCATAAACACAATTCTACAAGACTTTAAGGAACAGATTAATCCCAAGAAACTAATAGTATGGGACTACAATACCCCACTCTGTCCATTATACAGGTCACCTGGACAAAGAATAAACAGAGAGACATCTGAATTGAATAATACAATACACCAAATGGACCTGAAAGACATCTACCAAATATTCCACCCAAGCACCAAAGAATATATGTGCTATTCAGCACCCCAAGGTACTTCCCCCAAATTGACCATATACTGAGACACAGAACAACCCTCAACAAATAGAAAAAAGTTGAAATAATTCCATGAATTCTATCAGGCCACAATGCAATAAAGCTTAATATCAACACAAGAAGAAGCCTTGGAAGTAAATGAACTCATGGAGATTAAACAACACACTCCTAAATAATGAATGGGTCAAAGGATTAATTAATTAATTAATTAATTAATTAAAGTATTTCTGGAATTGAATGAAAAGGACAATGCAACACAACAAAACCTATGGGACAATTTAAAAGCAGTCCTAGAAGGAAATTTATAGCTCTAAGTGCTTACATTAAAAAAAAAAATCACAAATAAATGACTTAACACTGCAATATAAACACTTGACGGACAACAACAAATGAATCCCAACCCAACAGACAAGAAGAAATAACAAAAATCAGAGCAGTGATCAATGAAATAGAAACAAGGAATACAAAGAATCAATGAGTCCAAGATCCGGTTCTTTGAAAAGATATACAAGATAGACAAACCCTTAGCCTAGTTAACCTAAAGAAAAAGGAACTCCAAATCAACAAAATTAGATATGAAAGAAGAAACATCACAAAAGATAACAAAAATATTCAGAACATTATACAAGAATAATTTAAAAACATATACTCTGTCAAATTTGAAAACCTAAGACAAATAGATGAATATCTGAAATCATGGGAATCACCAAAGCTTAACCAAGAAGTGATCAACAACTTAAATGACCTAAAACATCTAAGGAAATTGAAGCAGTAATACAAAATCTCCCAACTAAAGAAAGCCCAGGCCCAGATGGATTTACAGCAGAATTCTACCAGACATTTAAAGAAGACCTACAACCATTATTACTGAAGTTATTCAAAGAATAGAAACAGGGAAATCTATCAAATTCTTTCTATGAAGTGAACATCACTCTAACACCAAAATCAGGCAAAAATGCAACCAAAAAAGAAAACTATAGCCCCACATCCTTAATGAACATAGATGCACAAATTCTCAACAAAATGCTTGCAAACCGCATACAAGAACACATTGCAACAGTCATCCACCATGATCAAGTCAGATTTATTCCAGAGATGCAGGGATGGTACAACATACATGTATCAATAAATGTTATAAATGTTATAAATCAAAGACCAAAACCACATGGTTATCTCAATCAATTCAGAAAATGCCTTTGATAAAATTCAACGTGCTTTTATGCTTAAAGTGGTGGGGGAAATTGGACAGGAGGGAACATACCTCAATACAATTAAAGCTATATATAACAAATCCACAGCCAACATCATGCTAAATGGAGAAAAACTAGAAATACCCCCCCCCCAAAATCAGGAAACTGGCAAGGCTGTCTGCTATCTCCATTCCTTTTCAATATAGTGCTTGAAACTTTTGCTGGAGCAATAAGACAAGAGAAGGAAGTTAAAGGAGTTCTAATTGGAAAAGAAGTGGTCAAACTTGCCTTTCTGCAGATGACATAAGAAATGCCAAAAATTCCATCAGAAAACTAGAAATAAATAGCAGTTTCAGTAAAGTGGCAGGTTAGAAAGTTAATCTACAATATCAGTGGTCTTTCTTTTTTTAATTTATTTTTATTGCTATTAAACTTTTTCCATAAATCATACATTATTTTTTCAATCAAAGTTAGAGTCACTTCTCTTTCAATGCCCACCAACCCACCTGAGTCCATGAACTCTACTGTACATGTCTTGCATCTTTTGCTGAGTCTTTCCAGAGTTTTTTTCTAGTCCTTTTGTTGTTGTTGTTCTCTCTAATTTGCATTTCTTATATATATGTATATATATATATACATATAACTATATATATAGTATATATTATANGAAAAGACCAAAAAAAAAAAAAGCAACCCCAATGACTTGGCAGACCAACAGAATGAGATATGATATATGCTCTTCAGATTGACCTATGACCTGGGCTTTAGTAAAGGGCCTTTCCTGGTTCTCAAGATGTTTTTCATCCTAAATCTCCAGAGTGAAAACTGGAAAGGGTTAATACAAATTGAACATAGGAAATCCCATAGCTTTTTTCCCCCAAGTACAATCGAACCCTGATACCGAAGTTCATAGCCTGGATCCTCTCCTCATCCTCTTTCCCCTGGTCTGAGAAACACATCAAACTAAACCCAGTTTTTATTAGACAAATATGGCAACAGGTTTTGTAATTTAGAGAACAATATGTTACTAGGCTAGGAATGGAAGAAAATTCAGGACTCTTTGAACTATTTCAGTTAAAAGTATTCCTGTTTTCTTATACTGATAAGATAAATGTGAGCTAAAATATGCACAACTCCTTGTAAAAAAAGTTATTATTTTACATTTGACCCAAGGTATCATTCTGTTGATTACTGGTCCTTTTTACAATTATCTTAATACACATTTACTTCAAAATTTCCATAGTAGAAAGTTTCAAGAGAATTAACTCAGTTATAGCATAAAGGTTAAGAGCTGTTTTTCTCTGCTTCTTTGTATACTATATATATATATATATATAGTTATATATATAACTATATATAGTTATATGTATATATTATTTGTATATATATAACTATATATATAGTTATATATATACATACAAATATACATACATACATACCCATATCACCTGAATTGGAGTTTTTTTCTTTGTTTGTTTTTTGCTAAAAGATGTCATGTTTTCCTTAAAGAAGTGCTCAGAGGTTCCTCCTTGGCAAGAACAAACAACCATCAATCTTGCCCTTGTGCTTCACACTGGGGTCTTTCCCTCCCATGGTCCCCCAAATGAAGTCTATTAAGCATGTATCCTATCTTGATTCCCCTGCACTGGCCTCCATGATACAGCCCAGGTAGTCCAACAATGGCAGTCTATAGTCTGATGAGGCTGAAATTCTCTTAGCTGCTTAGTCCACAAGTTGGATATCTCAGTAGTCCCCATCTGGCATTGAAGGTTTGGAGGATTCTTGGAGGGACATGAGTCTTCAGTCCATATTGGAGGGTTAAAAAGCTGTGTCTCATGCCTTTGAAGAGAGGCAAAAGCAGTGGCAGCCACCAGTAAGAACTGAAGACAGGCCAAAAAACAGTGCTCTCTCTTTTTTTCTTTTTGTCTTTTTATTAAGATCTCAATTTTATATCTGAAGTACAATTTCTCTGGTCTTACTGATTACTTATTTCTAGTTTTACTTTCCTTTTGGATGCTTAAGTTCACCCAGTTGGCACAGATTAACCAAGGTTTTTGTTTTCTTGAGGTCAGTTGATCTGGTCCTCAGGGGTCTCTCAGGGTTTTTTTGGGGGGGCAGAGTGGAAGCCCCTGGCTCCTTTCAGTTTTTCATTTACCAGTCCCATCCACTCCAGGACAAAAATTAGGTCTTGCTAGACCAGGTTTCCTTTTCTGAAGCATGAGCAGACTTTCCTCTTTATAGACTGGACACTGGCTGAAGTTTCATTAGTGGATCTGTAAGACCTCCCTGAACAGGAAGACTGGTGACCCACATTTGCAGGACGTTTCAAGAAATGCCCCGAAACATAGTCCCCTAAGACTTGGTTCACCTCTGAGAGCAAGGAACAAAGTTATCCCTTAGGTCCCTTGGCCTAATTGGTATGGGCATTAAGTATGGTAGTTAAGCACCCAGAGAGGCTAAATTACACCAGCCTGATACATTGCACCTACATTAAAATTGTTTCTCTTGAAAACAAACTGTATGTTACTTCCATATCATATTTCTTGATTGGCCTTTTTCCATTTTAATTTTATATTACTTTAAGAGATGCATAGATACCCCTCATCATTTACCAAAAATCCAAGGTCTGATAATAAATGGTAGGTTAGTTCTAGAACCTGTCTAAGGATTCAAAATATAAGAGCATAGCTGTTTTCAGATCATGAGGACTATAACATTAATGTTGCTCGGTTTGCCTTATAACTAGGTACTAGCATCCACAGATGAGGAATACCATTCATCTTTTGTTTTGGGGGGGACTGTGTTACTTCACTTAGCATAAAATCTTCTAGGTCCATCCATTTACCTGCAAATTTCATGATGTCATCTTTCTTTACCTCTGCATAGAAGTCCATCATGTAGATGTACCACATTTTCTCTATCCACTAGTCTGTTGAGGGGCACTTGGGTTGGTTCCAGCTCTTAGCTATTTTGTTTTTTTGGTTTTTTGTTTGTTTTTTGGTCTTTTTGAGACAGGTCTTCCTGTAGCTCTGGCTATTCTGGAACTCACTCTGTAGATCAGGCTGGCCTTGAACTCACAGAGATCCTCCTGCCTCTGCCTCCCAAGTGCTAGTATTAATGGCGTGTGCCAGCATGCCCAGCCTGCTCTTAGCTATTGTGAAGAGAGCTGCAATAAACATGGCTGTACATGTATCTCTAGGGTAGGAAGGGTCTGGTGAATATATACCCAGAAGCGGTATGGCTGAGCCAGGCGGTAGGATCATTTTGAGTCTTTTAAGAGTTCTCCACTGGGCTGGAGAGATGGCCTAGTGGTTAAGAGCTCTGACCACTCTTACAGAGGACCTGGGTTCGATCCCCAGCACCCACATGGTGGCCGACAACCATCTGAAACTCCAATTCCAGGAGAACTCCAGTTTCAGGGGAATCCAACACCCTCTTCTGACCTCCATGGCATTGCACGACACGGTGAACAAACCTGCATGCAGACAGTTACACATAAAGAAATAAAAAAAAAGAGTTCTCCACTGCTTTCTATAGTGGTTGTAAGAGTTTTCATTCCCACCAGCAGTGGATGAGTGTTCCCCTTTCCCCACAACCTAGCCAGCATTTGGTATCATTTGTTTCCTTGATCCTAGCCAGCCTTATCGGGGAGTGACATGATATCTTAAAGTGGTTTTAATTTGCATTTCCTTAATTATTAGTGATGTTGAACACATTTTAAGATGTTTCTCAGACATCTCTATTTCCTCACTTTTGAAGTCTCTGTTCAGCTCTTTACTCCATCTTTTGAGTGAGTCATTTGTTTTCTTACTGCTCTGTTTTTAGAGTAGTTAATGTATTCTGGATGTTAATGCTCTGTCAGATGTATCAGCAGTGAATGTTTCCTCCCATTCTGTGGGTTTTCTCTTCACTTCCGTAATTTTTCCTTTTTCTGTACAGAAACTTTTGAGTTTAATAAGGTTCCACTTGTCAATTGTCAACCTTATTTCTTGTGCCTCTGCTGTCTGATTTAGAAAGTCTTTTCCTATGCCTATGTCTTGTAGGTTGCTGCCAACATTTTCTTCTATCACCTTCAGAGTTCTGGGTTTCACATTGAGGTCTTTGATCCATTTGAAGTTGATTTTTGTACAGGGTGAGAAGTAGGGGTTTAATTTTATTCTTCTACAGTCGTGATCCAGTTTTGTCAACACCATTTGCTGAAGATGCTGTCTTTCCTTCGTTGAATCTTTTTGGCCCCTTGTCAAATATGAGGTGCCTGAAATTGTATGTGGTCAACTTTGGATCTTTAGTTTTGTTCCATTGGTCTACAGGCCTGTTTTTGTGCCAGTACCAAGCTGTTTTTATGCCTATAGCCCTGTAGTATAGTTTGAAGTCTGGTACAGAAATTTCCCCTGTATTGCTCTTTTCACTCAATGTTGCTTTGGCTATTTTGGGTCTTTTGTTGTTCCATATGAATTTAAGAATTTTTTTCCAAGCCTGTGAAGAAAGTCTTGGGGATTTTAATTGGAATTGCATTGAATTGGCATAGTGATTTGGGTATAATGGACATTTTTACTATAGAAACAAAGAAAACAATACAAAAAAATCCATTACTCCAAAAGCTTGTTCTTTAAAAGAATAAACAAGATAGACAGACCTCTAGCCCAAAAGAAAGAATAGCAACTCCAAATCAATAGAATTTGTGCTGAAAGGGGAAATATCAGAACAGACAATGAAAAGATCCAGACAATCATATGAGAATACTTCAAAAACCTACACTCTACTAAATTTGAAAACCTATGAGAAATGGATGAATATATGCAATCTGGAGAATCATTAAGCTAAATCAAGAAGAGATTGACAGCTTAAAAATACCCATAATATATGAAGAAATTGAAAATGTATTGGGCTGGAGAGATAGCCTAGTGGTTAAGAGTACCGACCACTCTTGCAGAGGACCCGGGTTCGATCCCCAGCACCCACATGGCGGCTGAGAACCGTCTGTAACTCCAATTCCAGGAGAACTCCAGTTACAGGGGATTCTGACACCCTCTTCTGACCTCCGCGGCATTGCACGACACGGGTGCACAAACCTACATGCAGACAGTACATTCATACACATAAAAAATTAATTAATTAATTAATTAAAAAAAGAAAATGTATTAAGAGACCTCCCAACTAAAAAAGCCCAGGCCCAGATGGTTTCACAGCAGAATTCTATAATACATTTAAAGAGGACTTACAACCATCATTACTCAAACTGTTCAGAAGGATACAAGCAGAGGGAAATCTCCTAAATTCCTTCTATGAAGCCAACGTTACTCTAATATCAAAACCAGGCAAGGATACAACCAAAAAAGAGAACTACAGACCCATCTCATTAATGAACTCATATGCAAAAATTCTCAACAAAATACTTGCAAACATATACAGATGCACATAAAAAAGATCATCCACCTTGATCAAGTCGGATTCATACCAGAAATGCAGGGATGGTTCAACATATGAAAATCAGAATCAGTAAATATCATAAAATACATAAATGGACTGAAGGACAAAAACCACATGATAATCTCAATTGATGGAGAAAAAGCCTTTGACAAAATCCAGCATCCTTTCATGATTAAAGTACTAGAGGGAATTGGACTGGAAGGATCATTCCTCAACATAATCAAAGCCATATACAAGAAACCCACAGCCAGCATCATCCTAAATGGAGAAAAGTTAGAAGGATTCCCCATAAAGGTAGGAAACCAGCCAGGCTGCCCTTTGTTGCTACTCCTCTTCAATATAGTGCTTGAAACACTGGCTAGGGCAATAAGACAAGAAAAAGGAATTAAAGGAATAATAATTGGAAAATAGGAAGTCAAACTATCCCTTTTTGCAGATGATATGATAGTTTACCTAAGGGATGCTAAAAACTCCACCAGAAATCTCCTAGAAAAGATTAAGAGTTTCAGTAAAGTGGCAGGATACAAAATTAACCTAGAAAAATCAGTAGTCTTTCTTTACACTAACAACAAGCAACTGAAGAAGGAATACAAGAGACCTTCCCAATCACAATAGCCTCAAAAACAATAAGATACATATGAACAAACCTAATCAAAGACACCAAAGATCTCTACAACAATAATTACAAACTCCTGAAGAAGGAGATTGAAGAAGATATCAGAAGATGGAAAGACCTCCCATGCTCATGGATTGGAAAAATTAATATAGTAGCCTTTCTATATGACAATAACAAGCAATTGGAGGAGTATATGGAAACCCATCCATTCACAATAGCCTCAAAAATTAAAATATCTCAGAATAAACCTGACCAAAGACATTAAAGATCTCTACAATGAAAATTTCAAGTTTTTAAGATGGAAATTGAGGAAGACACCAGAAGATGGAAAGTCCTCCCATGTTCACAGATTTGAATTAATATAGTGAAAAATGATCATTCTACCCAAAATAATATATAGATTTAATCCAATCCCAATTAAAAAAGACCCTAGATACTAAAAGCAATCCTGATCAAAAGGGTAAAGCAGGAAAGCAGGGGGGATTACTATATGGGCTTTCAAACTATATTACAGGTACTAACACAAAAATAGACCCATAGATCATGGAACAAAATTGAAGACCCAAATTGAGTGCATTCAGTTTCAGCCACTGGATATTTGACAAAGGGCCACAATACTCATTTGAGGAAAGGCAGTATCTTCAGCAAATGTTGCTGGCAAAACTGGATCACTACTTGTAGAATAATAGAATAAAACTCCTAACTTTTATCTTTTTTTTTTTATTATTGATGGTTTGTGTATTTCATACATCATTTTCCAATTCAGTTCAGGCATATATCCCTTTCCCTTCCCCCTACCCCACCCCTACCCCACATCCCACCGATCAGCATTCTGCGTCATCTTTTCCTGCCACTTTCTCTGTTTTTTTTGTTTTGGTTTTGTTTTCATTTTTTTTTAAACAATAAGTGATAATTGTGAGTACAAGCAATCCTTCATGAAACCAATTTGCAAGCATTTGTGGCCCAAACCCACACAGGCTGCATCGGGTCCCACCATCTAGCAGGGGGGGGGCTTGTATATGTTTAATCAAGTTAATCAAATGAGTGTCCAGTCATATTGTTGTAGTTTCATCATTCACCCCATCGCATCCCTTACATTCTACTGCTGCCCCCTCTTCCACAGATTAGTTCCCATGGCTTAGAAAAGTGGCACAGTTGAATGAGAAGCAAAACATCACTTTCTCTGAGCTGTTTGTCTTGGCTCTATTAGTCAATTCTGGCTGTTTTCTTTCAGGGCTGACAGCTTGTCCATCATAAAACCTTTCGATCCTACTAATGAAGCACACGCAATTAGATAGATGGATTTAAACAGTATAATATATAGCCTTTCGATCCTACTAATGAAGGCACACAATTAGAATATTGGTATTTAAACAGTAATAATTGTTATGGTAGTTACTTTGATATAGAACAAGATATGGTTGGATGGTATGTTAACCCATGAATTTACATTTTCTTCTTCTGTTAAGTAGGACAGGGTTCTTCCTGTGGTTATAAACATGCTCCTAACTGGAGAATGTAAGTGTTGGCATCAGCATCAGCATGGGTTTATTCCTCCAAGGAGAGAGCTAATAGCCAATTAGATTTGGGATAATACAGACATATGGCCACTGGCTGCACAGTATTTCCAGGCATGAGGTGTAGCTGTGCTGACGGAGGATCTGCTTGACTCAAGGAGACCTATATTTGCTTATTGGTTTAGTGACCTTTGGTAACACTCTCTTGGCATTCCAGAGACCCTGTATACTTGCACAGTGCGGTCTCCATCATCTTTCCCATGTTTTAATCAGGTCTTCAGCAGCAGGGCCTTATTGCACTCTCTCCTACAGATATCCCAGTTTGGAGGCGAGGAGCCTTTACTTTTTGTGGGGCTTGGATCCCTGGCCAACATCTCCTGGTAGAATAATCCATTGTTGATGTCAGAGCTTCTGTTATTAATATATTTTGTTTAAGTGATAGCTTAAGGAGACTTTAGCATGGTATTTGGTTCTGAATAGAAATAATCCTTTTTCACAGTTTCTATTCCATTAGTCAATTAAAGAAGGCAGTTTTACCGATTTTACAAGAGAAATACTCTATAATAGCTGCTCCAATCACAGCTGGAGAACGACCTCATCATCATCATATTTCTCCTTATTCTATTGTATATTCGATTGGGGCATATTAATTGACGTGAGTTCAACATGTATCCAGTTTTGCCCAGACCTGTCTACAGGTTACATGGTGTTTTAGGAACTTAGTAAAAGTAAAATATGTGTATATTAAACAACATTGGTTAAAAGGCTGATAAAAACGGTAATGCAGCTGAGTTAATTGGTGATATAAATTGCTGTTGTCCACATTGTTCTAATAAAAACTGTATAACAATTACTTTGGGATTGGCATAAACAAATGTTCTTTAATTTTGGCTGCATATAGTATCACCTGGTAGCAATCTCTTTTGCCTATAGGATAATTTAATTTAAAAATAAAGTTGTTTCCCAAGTTAATCACATACAGTATGGGTGAACCTTGATGAAATCTGTGCCTTGATTCCCACCTATAGGTAGTATAATATAACTGCTTTTTTGAGATTCATGGGTCAAAAATAAAACCTAAAATAAAAAGGGGGATATAGATAGATATGGAAACTTTTGTGAAAAACCTTGCAATCCAAAATCTTAAAACTAACTACGGGAAAGGATTTGTATGTTCCAACAGGCCAGAGTATCACCAACTTAATGGCTGAGAAAGAAAATGCAGCTTTGCAATGAGTAGGATGTACCAGAAAGTGCCAGCAGAAGGATTGACTCCTCTGGGCATTGAAGGGAAGAAATGCCTCAGATTGCTGCAGACATCAGGCCTCTCTGTGGATCCTTCTAGTAGCAACTATTTTTAATGAATCCTAACGAAGCTTACCTCCTAGGTGCCGCAAAGGTTTTAATACAAGAGACTTTCTTAGCTCCCTACCTTTTATCTTGTACAAAAGTCAACTCTAAATGGATCAAAGACCTCAATGTGACAACTGAAACTCTGAAAATGTGAGAAGAAAACATCAGCAGTAACCTATAAGGGCATAGAAAAAGACTTTCTAAATCAGACAGCAGTTTCACAGGAAATAAGGGAAACTTAATAATCAACACGTGAGACCTCATTAAACTAAAAGGCTTCTGTACAGCAAAAGAAACAATCAAAGAAGGAGAAAACCCACAGAGTGGGAGGGGCTCGTCACTAAAGACACATTTGACAAAGGTTTAACATCCAGAATATGTAAACTATTCAAAAACAAAGGACCAAGAAAATAATGACCCAATTAAAAGATGGGATAAAGATCTGAATAAAGACTTCTCAAGAGAAGAAATAATGACTAAGAAACATCTTAAAAAGTGTTCAACAGATGCACACAAAGCACACAGCACAACACCAGCATGCACCCAGTGCATGGTATGAGTGGACTTCACCTGCATCCTGCAAAACATCAGAGTGTGAAAGACCAGGTGAGCCCTGCCTGCCTTGGTGCTTTGGACATCCTTTTGCCTGTGGAGGCTTGGTATTACCTGGGAACATCCAGCATGTGATGTGGGCAAAGTTAAACACACACACAGCACACAGCACACAGCACGACACCAGCATGCACCCAGAGCAAGGTAGCAACCCCCCCCCCAACCTGGTGGAGCGGTGGTACGGAGGATCTAGCAGACAGAGTATTAGTGATTATAGTCTGTGCAGCCAACGTTGAGGCACCAGAATCCAAATAAACAAATAAACAAACAAATCCACATGCCAAAAACAAAAGACCCCGAATAGCTAAAGCAACCCTGAGTGAAAAATTCAATACAAGGGGGGATTGCTTTGCTAGACGTCAAACTATAGTACATTGCCATAGTCATAAAGACAGGCTGGTACTGGTGCAAAAACATACCCATTGACCAATGGCACAAAAATTGAAGATCCAAACTTGAGCTCATACAATTGACAAAGGGGCAAAGAAACCTCAATGGAGGAAGGATAGCATCTTCAGCAAATGGTACTGGCAAAATTGGATCACCATTTGTAGAAGAACAAAAGTAAACCCCTACCTTTCACCCTATAGAAAAATAAACTCCAAGTGGATCAAAGATCTCAACATGAAACCTGAAACCCTGAAGGTGATAGAAGAAAAAAATTGGCAACAACCTACAAGACATAAGTGTAACAAAAGACTTTCTAAATCAAGCAGCAGCTGCACAGGAAATAAGGTCAACAGTCGACAAATGGGACTACATCAAACTCAAAAGCTTTTGTACAGCAAAAGAAACAATCAAAGAAGTGAAGAAAAAACCCACAGAGTGGGAGGAAATCTTTACCAGTGCTACATCTGACAGAGTATTAATGCCAAGAATATATAAACTACTCAAAAAGAAGAAAACAAATGACCTACTCAAAAGATGGAGTAAAGTGCTGAACAGAGACTTCACCACTGAGGAATTAAAGATGGCTGAGAAACATCTTAAAAAGTGTTCATCATCATTAATAATTAAGGAAATGCAAATTAAAACCACTCTCAGATATCATCTCACTCCAGTACAGCTAGCTAAGATCAAGGAAACAAAAGACAACAGATTCTGGAGGGGTTGTGGGGAAAGGGGAACACTCATCCACTGCTGGTGGGAATGTAAACTTGTACAATCACTATGGAAAGCAGTGTGGAGAACCCTTAAAAGACTCAGAATGAGCTTACCACCTGACCCAATCATACCACTCCTGGGTATATACCCCAAAGACTCATCCTACTGCAAAGATACATGCACATCCATGTTTATTACAGCTCTCTTCACAATAGCAAAGTGCTGGAATCAACCCAAATGCCCCTCAACAGACAAGTGGATGACGAAAATGTGGTACATCTATACATTGAGTACTATTCAGTAGTAAAGAAAAATTACATCATGAAATTTGCAGGTAAATGGATGGAACTCGAAGCCATTATGCTAAGTGAAATAACTCAGTCTCAGAAAAACAAATCATGAATGGTCTCCCTCATTTGTGGATGCTAATCCCAAATCTCCAAATGAAAGGCAAGCTGAACATTATTGTTATATTTCTGTTTATCTGAAAGCAACTATGTTGTTATAAATGAAAATCTCTCAACAGGCTCTAAAATCCACCCACCACTTGTTTCAAACTCTGTAATTACTGAATATGGGTGGAGAGTATGTATCTATATTTTAGAGTAATATAAAATTAATGGAGGAAAATGTGAATTCCTGAACATAAAGAAGGCCTGAGAGAAAGACACAGAACAGTTAGGGCAGAATGCATGATCTAGTGTGGGGTGGGAGGAAGGGAAAAAGGAATATGCTTAAACTGAACAGAAAAATGATGTCTGAAATACACAAAACATCAATAAAAGCATAAAAAAAGAAAAACCCTGAGGATGTTCTAGATCCTGAAGTATCAAATATTTACCCAGAGTTTAATTTTTATGTAAAAATAAACACATATTCCTCATTAGTAAAAAAAAAACATAAAAATAAAATGTGTTCAACATCAGTAGTAATTAAGAAAATGCAAATTGAAACCATTTTAAAGTTTCATCTTATATCAGTGAGGCTGGCTATGATCAAGAAAACAGGACATCAAATGCTGGATAATGCTGGATAGGCTGTGGGGAAAGGGGAACACTCATTCATTGCTGGTGGGAGTGCAGATTTGAGCAATCCTATGGAAAGAATTGTGGAGAACTCCTAAAAGACTAAAAATGAACCTGCCAGTTGACCCAATTATACCACTCCTGGGTATGTCCCCAGAGGATCCATCCTATAGCAGAGATTATGCACAATCATGTTTATTGCAGCCTTTTTCACAATAGTGAAGAGCTGGAAACAACCCAAGTGTCCCTCAACTAATGAGTGGATAATGACCATGTCTTACATTTACACAGTGGAGTTATGTATAGCAGTAAAGAAAGACAACATTATTAATTTTGCAGGATGGAGCTGGAAACTGTTATGCTTAATCTCAGAAACACAAAGACATATGCTGTCCCTCATTTTTGGATCCTAGCTCCAAACCCTTATATGTAAGTCAAAGTGGGTAATTTGTTAGTAAAAACAATACCACACTGACTGATATTACTATGTATATAGCTTGGAGTTTATGTCTCTATTTTCCAAAGTTCTAATATTTATGAGAAAGAATAAATCTCTTTTTTAAAGTACATTAAAACATACAACTTGCTATGTAATTCAAGCATGCACCTTTACTCCCAAAATGTGAATACATAAACGTGTTTTGGAGTTAACCTATAGTTTATTTTCAGGCTTTGTAATTTTGGCGTATGAGTGGCATGTATATATGCATATTTTGGAGTAATATAAAATTAAAGGGGAAAAAAGGGCTTGTTCAAAGAACTGAACAAAAGAGTAAACTGCATCAAAAAAGTTAAAAAAGACTGAGAAGCACATGCAGGACTGGACTCAACATGTACGGCAGAATGCATGAGTTCTAGGGGCTGGGGCATGGATTCGGGAATAGGTCTAAATTTGATTAAGAAATGTTGTATGAAGTACACAAAAACTCAATAAAAATTAAGGAAAAATATTACCATCTGAACATGACATGGATGTTGCACACATGAACTCACAGTAGCTGTGTTTACCTGCAGAAGACATGGACAAGATCACATCAGTTAAAACTTCAGCATGGAATGGGAAGGAGCTACCATGGGCCTGACCCCAGCTGAAGTGTTATAGGCAGTTGGGAGCTATTAGGGCAGGGAGAGTCACGTTTCTTTGGGGACGGTGACCACTGGCTGGTTGCTCAGGCTCTAGTAAAAGACCTTACATGCATGTGAATATGCCCAGCATTACTAGTACTCAGTAGATTGTGAAAAAAATAAAAAATAAAAGAGGGCATGAATTTGGGAAGAAAATGTGTTGGTGGATTCCTAGGGGGAGTTGAAGGGAGAGAATGGGGGTGGAGATGACTAAGATACATTGTTTAGATGCATGACATTTCAAAGAATGTTTTTTAGATTCTAAAGAGCAGAGGTCCTATTGGAAAATTTTGTATTCTAGTTTCTATCCAATTTTTTGTCACACTGTAGGTGATAAATTAATTTGTGTTCAAAGTATGACTATGGCTCATAAATTTCCTTGCTGGTGATTGAAATGATAAAAGAGACAGATCTTGGAAATAATAAATGTGCATCAAATATAATATTTCTGAAATGTCAGGTAAGTATTGTTTCAGAAAGATTATAGGTAATTAAGGTCTATTTTTTTGAACAAACAGATGTAGAAAAATACTTTTCATACTTAAAAGGACCTTGTTTATCAAAATGGGAGAGAGATTTATCATTGTATTTTCAGTTGAAAAATCTGATTTATACTCTTGATCAACTTTGTAGAAGTTCATTTACATTGGTCTAACCCTTCAGAGCACTGTAGTTAGGTGTGTACATGTATGAGTGTGTGTAGTTATATATGTGTGTCTGTCCTTTCCTTATATCATAGTTGTTGATTTTTATTTCTTAAAGAAAAAGACTTGATTTTTACTCCTATCCACCAGCTAGTTTTTATAATTAGGGAATAGTTAACACTAGGTGGCAGGATGAGCCTGCAGATACTCCATTCCTCAAAGCTTAGCATAAAAAGGCTCAGTTTCTCACAGGTCTTGAGTGTTCTCCATGAAAAGTACATCATATTATTTTTTAATATGCAATGAATGTATCCAACCCCCTTATATGTATATTTAAACAACCAGTACTATTGTGTGAAATAATAGAAATGGAATTTTGAAGAAAATATAATAAATTACAAAGTGCTAAAAAACTCCACAATTTATATCAATAATATGACAAAAGTTAAATAATATTGTTTATTTGTCAGATTTGAATTTAATGATTAATTTATTTAATAAAAATAAAATTTGGTAGATTGGCGTGATGGCTCACCAGTTAAGAGCATTGACTACTCTAGTTGAACACCCAGGTTCAATTCTAATCGCCCACATGATGGCTAACCAACATCTGTAACTCCAGATCCAGGGGATCTCATGCCTTCTTCTGACCTCTGTGGGCATTTCACAACATGGGTGCACTTACAAACAAGCAGGCAATACACTCATATACATAGAAATAATAATACATTAAATAAAATATTAATAAAATGAAATTTGATCATTAAAGACATGCTACATAGATGCCAAATGCAAATTTAAATACAACTTTTATTTTCACAATCAAGATTTGTATTCAGCAAATACATTCATCATAAATTTTTATCCAGGGACAAAAATGTCATTTTAATGTGAACTAAAAGTTTTCTAGAAATAGAATGAATTATTTTAAACCTTGCTGGGAAAGGAGATTTCAAGTTTCCCAGATGAACTAACCATATACACTTATTCTTGGTATTTATTTACCACTTGTCAGTGCAGAGGTCATATGACTAGAGGGTGACCACAGAATTTTTCATCTAGACTGAAACACTTTGGAGCCTAGAACTGGGACTCCCCTAGAAAACTGGGGAGGGGAAGGGAAGATCCCTCTATCAAAGAGTGTCTAGACCCAGAGAGCTCATTTCACCTTATTTAAGCTAACTATTGATCCTTGGGCTATATTTAAAATTAATTCTATTTATCTTGTATTATCTTCATTAGCCAGCTCTTTTTTCTTCCAGCAGCCACTTTTCAGTGCTTATGAATACCAATAAGATAACACTGAGTTCCCTGAAGTGTTCAAATCCACAAGACTTAACAAGATTTGAGCTCTTTTAATAGCAAGTATTCAGCTGTTTCTTTTGATGTAATTTGATTGTTTTGAAGATACCTATAAGGAAATATTGTAAGGAATACTCTGTATAAGGCAGTGAAATCTCTTTATCTTCTTTATTTGGATAGCATCTATTAAGTATTAACTTAAAATTCAGTTTTCTGAACTTGTAAAAACACAAAGCAAGCAGGTATAGTGGCACACGCCTTTATTTTCAACACTCAGGAAAGAGAGTCAGGCAGATCTCTGTGAGTTCAAGGCCAGCCTGGTCTACAACATAGTGAGTTCCAAGCCAGGGAGAACCTGTCTCAAAAAGAGACCCCCCCAAAAAAAATGGAATTCAAAAGAGTTGGCCATCATAGAGTCATCAGTGCACTCCAAGGACTGGGAAGGCAGACCTCTGTGAGTTTGGGATAGTCTGGTCTTCTACATAGTAAGTTCCAGGCCACCTATAGCTACAGGGAGACCCTGTTTCAAATAAATAAATAAATAAATAAATAAATAAATAAATAAATAAATAAATAAATGTAATAAATAAAGAACACAAAATTTCTTAATTCAGAATTTATAAAGCAGAATGAATGTAATAACGAAAGTTATTGTCTAACAATCACCTATTTGATATATCTTCTAGTTGAGTTTTTGTCATAGTTATCCAAATATTTGTTTTCACATTAAAACTTGCATTTGAGAGAGTTCCTTCCATCTTTTCATTTGGCCATACGAAACTTCTCACATTCTCAGTGTTTGTTTATATTTCTTCTCATGTTCATAAAATGGTAACTTTTGAAATATCTGACTATTGGGATGCAAATTTCCTACTATTTCTAAGGAAGACACATATATTAAATTGATAATAATTATCCCAGAATCTTCATGGATTATTTATAACCATAAGCTTATGTGCCCTGCCAAGATTTTAAGTCTACATATCACATCTTATATTAAACCTTCCATTAAAACAGCATTTTATAGACCATACATTGGATTTTGATCTTAAGGCATTATCTCAAAGAAAGAATTCTTATACTTACAAGACCCTGATATGATTAATAAAATTCAATGAATGAATCAAAACCATTAACACACTAACAAACTTACTGGGAAAATGTGTCATTTTATATACCACTCTCTGTTTTAGAGGTCAAATACAATACTTAGCATGAGTGATATGGAAAGGCACTGTGATAATATGGAAGTATTTGATTGAGCCCTGAAATTTAAATGGACACATCATAACTAAAAGTTCTATCAAAACCATACCAGCAGTGGAACGTTAAAGCTCTCCACCTGTTCTTCCTGATCTGCTCTGCGATTTACAAGCCATGCATCAGATTTCCGCACTTTTCACCTAGGAATACCTATGTTGTTTTTCTGACTAGCAAGTTATTTTTGTGGAGGCAGTAGTGATTTACAATGTTGACTTTTCTTTTCATAGGCTGAAAGAGGAGCTCAAAAAAGAAATATAATTCAACATTTCCCTAAACAAAGCAAAACTAAATTCTTATGTCAACCTTACTTTCCAGTTTGCCTCCTTTGGTTGGTTTTCTCTCCATCTCCCAAAGCCACTTCGAGCAAGTTTAGGTTCTTATGTAACTTTTCTTCTAACCATAATTCATTGAGATCATCAATTTTATTTTCTTTTGCACATATATATTTTATTTTACATGTATATGCGACAAGTTATTCTGTAACGATTTTCTTTCACATATCAAGATAGTGAAAGTATAAAGAGGAGGACAGTGCTCAATAACATGGTATTCTTATTTCCTTACCTCCATTCCTAATCTGCAAGGCATTTGGGCACCTGGATTTGCCCCTTAGTTTGAATATCTTACCTATGCCTCTGACCTCACATCAGCAAGATTTCCATGAACATTATAGTATCTTATCTTTTCCTAAATGTTGTGAAGTATGTTGATCCAGCATTTTAAATATTCACAGCATTCTATATATTATTTATCTATATTTTCTAGTTTAGAAATAATAAATTTGATGCTAAGATCAAGTGATTTTTAGTGCTATCTCAGCTTCAGTAGTTATGATTATTGAATCTCACAACTTACCATATTACAATTATAGTCCAAGTTTATGAAGCTTTCCCTGATCATACTGAATGATTCATTAGATATATTCATGATACAATCATGTTTAAAGGAAAAACTTTTTTAAATATTAAAGTACATTGCTTATATTAAATTATTTTGTAGTACCATGTTAGAAAATAGCTACATTTTCTTTATGGCTATTTTGAGATACAACTTTTGTAGTATGATTTTTTTCAGGTTACAGAGAATGGCATAGTTAAAGCAAATATGCACAATAATTTTAACCTCACTAATTCTTCTGAAATGTTTTCTCTAGAATATACTTAAACGTATAACATGAAATACTAATACACTCTACATACACACTGGTTAATAATATACATACATATTTATGTCACGAACAACGTGAAAGGTAATTTAAAAATTACAACATAGAGCTTCATTTACTTAGGCAAAGTCACTTCTGGGCTCTAATTATCAAAATTCCAAATTAATGTTTCAGAATTAATTCTGACACCCATAGTTCCATGCTGCTTTAAGAAAAAAGATTTGACAGATACACTTTTTTCCTAGTTGTTCTGGGAACTCTTAATTCAACACACACACACACACACACACACACACACACACACACCCACACACACACACACCTAACTCCTCCTTTGATTCTTTTATATTCAGATTTGCTTCAAATCACAGGCAGCTCTGTTTGGCAAGTTCTAACAGAACTCAGTCAAGGTGAAACCAAGCCAGCTTTGGATGGTAACAATGTGTTCATACAGCAAATGAGCTCTGTCTGTTCAGGCTGCTTCTTGCTCTTGTCTCAGAGTAAGAATCCTGGGGTAAGCTATTTGAGAAAGAAAGTAACCTAACACTAACTGCAGGCGGGGTCGAGTGATGTAACAGGAAGCTCTGATGTTTGCCTTCTGCTTCTGATCACTTACAATCTGACAACACTCCCATCTACTCAGAGTAAGCCCTCTCTTTCCAGCAGTGTCACTCCTGCCTTGGGACCATCAGGCGCTGCTGCCTGGAGCTACTCTGCTTGCAGGATCACGTTGCAAGGCTTTCTCTGCTCTTCCCCACCTCGCCTGCGAGGAATCTCGTCTGCGGACTCTCAGATAATCAAATTCCATCCTGAGACTATTTCACCCAGAATTTTCTGAGGCGCTGTGCTGGGTAAGTCCATTATTCAAAATAAATATATCTGTTCTCAGTCCTTCCCTCATGTAGTCTAACAATATTACTAACAAGAATTTAGTAAGTAGCACTGAAATAATGTTAAGACAGTCTCATTTATTCCACATGTTAGGGAAAGTACACAGTATTACCTCAAGTACATACAAAATCTATTCCTACAGCATGATAGCATTTACAGTGATATTTTTGAAAATAAATTTACCAAGTAATCACAATATAAATGTATTAAAGGCAAACTTCTGAACAAATACCTTAATCAGGAAACAATGCTGTTTAAAATTAGCTCAACTATTAGCTAAGCTTGAGTCCTGACAGCTGGAAAACATTTTTCTCCCAGGAAGAGTCTTTAAAGTTTCCACATATTCAGTATTCTAAAGAAGGGGTGAAAGAATAGACTTAGAGGGTCTCAGAGTCTCTCTGAGGCACTGAACACAAGGTAGGACTAAAAGAAAAGTTACCTCTCTACACTTGTTTGTCTTCTTTCAATTTTATTTACACTTAGATCTCTAACCTTTGAAAGGCTGCAAATTTCATTGTTCCATCTTGTCACATGTGTGTAAATATCTCTTTTTGTTTGTTTGTTTGTTTGGCTTCACATTTTTTGCTAATTCTGAACTATTTCCATTGTATTTAAGATCATGGGTAGTTTACAAAGAAGGAAAGAAAATAGAACCATGTAAAGTTGACAAAATGTAGAACTTTCTATACGACTTCATCAGCTTTAGACTCTTAAGCGTTGAGTTGTGTTACTTCTACATGCGGTTGGGGAATAGTGAGGCAGGGAGCTCTCTGTACATGTAGAAAGACAGCCACATTACAAGCAAGTGCATTAGTTAATTAAGGATTAAAACTATGTATTAAAAGAAGCCTTTCCAGCCTGAAATGAAACATCTGTTAACATTTTCTCCAAAGCACAGAAAATGTAAGAAACTAGTATCCAATTAACATAGTATTGAAATAAAAGTTCACAAATTGGTTGCTAGAGGAAGTAAGTTGACAAATTTGGATTCGATTTATATTGATCAGAATAATTTTAAATGCTTTTTTCTTACATAAATGAAATAATACATTATAAGATGTCCCTTACTGCTGGCATCCTAAGAAGTCTCCAACAATCTAGCAAATTAGTGGTATACAAAAACTCCTGAGTAACTCCTAGGTGATTTCTGGCTGTTTCCTATACATTTCTCAGTGTAACGAGAACATTAATTCTTATATTTGTTAGCTTTTTATTAAGTAGTACAACTGTTTTATTTATTCAGTTTTTATATTCTACCACAGGGTTCCCTGACGTGTAGAAATGGGAAAGGCGTTTTCCAGATATGGCTTTTACAAATAGTCATTAGTTAATTAAAGAAAGACATGGAAACAGCACATTAAATAACTAAATGTCTAATGTATAAATCATAAATCAAGAGCATTCTGTCATATTATTTTTAAATGAGGTATATTAAACAATTTTGTAAATTAGAAACTCCACAGACTTTTAAAATTATATTTAATATTCCCAAACTCAAAATTACATTCCATGATTTATTTACATATTTGCATCTGTATTAATCATATTGTTTATAATGATTTTTTTATCAAAAATCACAGATGAAAAATACCACAGAGTGAATTTTGCCTAATGATAATCATGAGATAAAAATATTATCAGAGATGGGGCTGGAGAGATAGCCTAGCGGTTAAGAGCACCGACTGCTCTTGCAGAGGACCTGGGTTTGATCCCCAGCACCCACATGGCGGCTAAGAACCATCTGTAACTCCAATTCCAGGAACTACAGTTCCAGGGGAATCGAGACCCTCTTCTGACCTCCGTGTCATTGCACAACAGGGGTGCACAAACCTACATGCGAACAGTACACTCACACATACAAAAATAAATAAAATTAAAAAATATTATCAGAGAAAATAACTGGAACTTTGAAATAGGAATTTATATAATTGTATAATAAAGTTTGATTTATAAAATGAATATCATCAAACCAAAGCATGTTTTAATCCATGGTTTGTTTTAATATAGGTTTGTTCACAGGCACTATTTCCTGTAACATAATAAAATCAATGCACACAATTTTATACAAGTTATAAATATGTAAAATAGAATATAAACAAAAATTACATGAATAATATGAGAAGAAATATGTTTTACCTAAACTGTTCTATTTGTAAAGAAATGTCTTTTGAGTAATTGTTACGAGATATATTCATCTAATATGCCAAAGTTAAAATAAGTAGATTTTACATGTATATAAAAGTTTCCCTCACCTTGGAAAAATTGGAAAAAGTAGCAAACAAAAACAAATTATACCTGGGTTTGTACTTTTCAAAAATCTCTTAAAGACTGGCCCAGGTACATATACTTTCTGTTGATTTATAAAATATATAAACCTTATAAGCCTTATAAATTGAACCAACATTCTAGCATATTTATTACAAATTTTATGTTCACCTGCATATATTAATTTTTATTCTCATTTATAACAGAAATAAAGTTCAGAAATACAAATACCAAAAAGTTTCATGTTACATTCTTTATAATTGATTTATAAAGTAAATTTTATAAAATAAATCTGATTTGACAATCAGAAAATATTAGTAATTAATAAATAATAATGGCATGATTACATGGTTTAAGGTAGATGATTATTTGAGGTCAATGCAATACTAATTATCAATTTTGCTTCTAAGTTTAAATTTTGATTGTAACTATTTCTTTAAGATTTTTTCTTTTTACTTGTTTTTTTTTTATTTTATTTATTTTTGTATGAGCATGAATGTACTGTCTGCATGTAGGTTTGTGCACCTGTGTCGTGCAGTGCCTCAGAGGTTAGAAAAGGGTGTCAGATTCCCCTGGAACTGGAGTTCAATTCTGCTTTCAGCCGCCGTGTGAGTGCTGGGGATCGAACCCGGGTCCTCTGCAAGAGCAGTTGGCACTTTTAACTGCTAGGCCATCTCTCCAGCCCCATTAAGATTTTTTCCTGGGGGCTGGAGAGATAGCCTAGTGGCTAAGAGCACCAACTACTCTTGCAGAGGACCCGGGTTCGATCCCCAGCACCCACATGGCGGCTAAGAACCATCTTGTAACTCCCAATTCCAGGAGAGTTCCAGTTCCAGGGGAATCTGAGTCCCTCTTCTGACCTCCGCGGCATTGCACGACACGAGTGCACAGACTTACATGCAGACAGTACACACACACACATACAAAAATAAATAAAATTAAAAAAAAACTAAATAAAAAAAATTTTTTAAAGATTTTTTTCTTAATTTTGTAGGAAAATTAGTTATTTTAAAAGCATCAAAAATATGTAGCCACTAAACAGAGCCTTTTGTAATTTATGTATGACTTTGAATGAGTCTTTAAAATCTAATTCTGATTTTAGGGAAACAATGATTATGAGAATTAAATAGCATGTCTCAGTAACCTTATTTGAAATCTTTAACCTTCTTCCTTGTCTTTCTTTGGGATTAAAAGAATCTTTAAAACACTAATGTAAATGTCTTGCAGTGGCGTTAAGGGAAGACATTCTAGGGGTCAAATCTGTAACACATCTAATTCCTAACTTGGAATTTTAGAACTTGCACTTGAGATGGGAAACAATACATAACTGTTTAGAAAACAGACATTTCTCGGGGTTTGCCTTTGAAGTCCATGGATGAACTATAAACATATATTAATTTTTCTTGTTTGAATCTTTTCTAGTAAGAACTGTTATAAATTATTATTTCAAGAAATCTCATTTGCTATGTGAAACAAAATTTTCAAAACTACAAACTAAAATCTGCATACTGATCAGGTCTGTCAGTCATTTCTTTTTTTACTCACATGCGATCTAATTCTACCCCAATTTTTCCATTAATGGCAGTTACAAAACTCAAAGAATCTGTGTAGTTTGAAAATTTCTGCAAGTCTCAGGTAAGCAGAAATTCCTCAACAAATCTAGTTGAATGATTTTTTTTGTGTGTAATTCTATTTAGCATTAATTACCTTGTCAAATAATCTCATCAATTTTAATTCATTCACCTTTCAAATTAATAAGATATTTTAGAAAACCCTTAATTTTTAATAACAGATTAAACATTTTACTCCCTATTATTATAAAATCAGTGAATTGCCAGCTGCTGAGTTATAATGTCTTAATTTGCTAGAATTATTATTATTATTATTTTTAATTTTATTTATTTATTTATTTTGTATGTGTATGAACGTACTGTCTGCATGTAGGTTTGTGCACCGTGTTGTGCAATGCCGCGGAGGTCAGAAGAGGGTCTCGGATTCCCCTGGAACTGGAGTTCTCCTGGGATTGGAGTTACAGACGGTTCTCAGCCGCCATGTGGGTGCTGGGGATCGAACCCAGGTCCTCTGCAAGAGCGGTCGGCGCTCTTAACCGCTAGGCCATCTCTCCAGCCAATTATTATCACACAATGTCGTATTTTTGTAAAATACATTTATTTCATTTTCATTTGATTGTTGTAATCATGTAACACAATATTATGTATGATCACATTACTGTGTTGCTTGCAAATGTGGTCAAAATAACTCATTAAGGTTTTTAGTATAAAATAAGCTTAATGGTTTAACTTTCCTTGGTTTTAATGAAATAGACTACATGATTTCTGCTTTTGATCAATTAAAAGGACAAAAATATCCACTTGACCCAACCCAACACAAGCCAAAGTAAATAAAATAAATATACTCCTATTACAGTGAAGGTAATAACTCCCAATTTTATTAAGATCTTAAATGGAATACAATTTTCAGATAAATCATATTTCCCTTAACATTCGGCTTTTAAACACACGCACACACACGTATATGGCTTAGACTTTTGTAAAACCTTGTATTTCCTACTCTATTCAGTTCGGTCCATCTCCATTGTGCTTTTCATATCATAAAACCATCGTGTCTCCTGGATGCTTCACTTGGTGTATTAACTTCATATCCTTCACATGACTAGTTGGCCACTGCCTGGCTGGCCAGAGTGTTCTTCCATCTTTGTCTCCTGAAAGAGTAGCAACATATCCCTGAGCATGTGAGGTTGCCTTTATCAGAGAAAACTAATACATTGTTTTGTATCCATTTCTCAGCTTTCATGAATGATTCTTAATTCAAACTCTTGTTCATTAAGGAACTTGAGACCAGTTTTTACACGGATATTCCTTATATAAATCTCAATTTACCCTACCTTCCAAGAAAAATTTAAAAGGAAAATTAGAACTTCAGTAAGTAGCAGAGAGAGGAACAAAATCACATTTTAATAGTAAATAGGAATTCAACTAAGGGAAAAAATCATTATCAATACAAAAATGTGATTTATTTTATAATTCTGTAACTCTTTTTATTAGGCGAAGCAAAAGAGGCAACTTGCTTTAACTTAGTAAATAGAAACCTAATATAGAGTACCAGGATTAATTTTAATAAAACATTCTACACGTGTCTGTGTCCTTCAAGAATTTATTTTCAATTAATTTTAACTTATTTTAATTACTTTTTGTTTTATGTGTTTATTGCCAGCATATGTGTAAGTGCAACCGTGTCCTGCAGTGCCCCTGGAGGATGGAAGAGGACACTGGATCCCCTGTAACTGAAGTTAGAAATGGTTGTTAGCTGCTATGTGGGAGCTGGGATTCAAACCCTGGTCTTCTGTAACAGCAGCCCGTGCTCTTAACTGCTTAGTAATCTCTCCAGCCCACTTCCAATGGATTTTGATGTTAAATCTTTTGTAAAATTATTCCAATATTTTGTTACCTAAGGATGAATAACTTATACGACTGTATTAGAAACTTGCATGTGTCACACACATGAAGCCCAGTAGACTTTAGACATACATGCTCCACCATATATCTTAAGTCCACCAATTTTTAGGTCTCTTTCCTCATATCTATCAATTGCTGATGATAAGTCACTGCTTTATATTTATTTATTTATTTATTTATTTATTTATTTATTTATTTATTTATGTGTATGAATGTACTGTCTGCACGCAGGTTTGTGCACCTGTGTCGTGCAATGCTGCGGAAGTCAGAAGAGGATGCGTATTCCCTTGGAACTGGAGTTCTCCTGGAATTGGAGTTACAGACGGTTCTCAGCCGCCATGTGGGTGCTGGGGATCAAACCCGGGTCCTCTGCAAGAGCAGTAGGTGCTCTTAACCGCTAGGCCATCCCTCCAGTCCCAAATAATTAATGTAAGCCCTATGAAATAATTCATGGAATCTCTTTAGCAATGTGCTCAGGAATTAGTAGATGTTCAATAAGTTTCAGGGATCATCTTGTCTTTTGTGAATAGAAATGAAGCCATAATCTAAATCTTTGTAAAGTTTATTCGCATTGACCAACATTCAGACAATGAGTTTATTCCTAAGATGCAAAGTGAATAAGCATTTTACAATTATAATTTTCAGAATGGTCATCCACCTGCCCCCATATAATTTGTGACACAGCATATTAAGAAAGATACATAGCCAGGCGTGGAGGCAGAGACAGGCAGATCTTTGTGAGTTGAAGGCCAGCCTGGTCTACAGAGTGAGTTCCAGGACAGCTGGGGGTGGGGGTGGGGCTACAGGGAGACCCTGTCTCGAAAAGACCAAAAAAGAAAGAAAGATACGTAATCACTATTTCTACAGAAATTGAGAATTTGGTGAGACATGGTGGTTCTTCTGTGTAATTTCAATACTTGGGATGTTGAAGTAGAAGGATAACCCCAATTTAGAGGCCATCCTGGGCTATATTGTAAGCTCTAAGAAAGCCTGGCCTGCAAGGTAAGATGCTGCCATAAAGTGGAGCAAACGTAAAAGCAAAACTTAGAACTTTAAAAGCGCTTCATATAACAAGCTCTATTACACAGAAAACTTATCCTACTGACTCTACATCTTGAATATTTTGTGACATTATTGTCTACTATTTGTTATGAGAACCCCCATTGCTGATGTGGTTCAGTCAAATAGGAAGAATGGCTTCTGTACTTAAATTATATTTTAGCAAAATATAGGAAAGTCGATTTGTATTATTCATTTGAATTAAGCATAATATATTAATTAGAGGTTAATTTATATGAGTGTCAAGAAAGTTTTAATTCTGAATAATATAGCTGCTGCAGACATTCAACATAAGGATGCTAAGAATGATCCAATAAACTCAGTTTTTAGAAATGCAAGGCTTCATTTTTTTCTAAGACTCTTTATAGTAGACATGTCCACTACTGTCCAATGACATGTACTGTATTTCAAATGCTTTCTTAGTTTTAAGCACTGGGCAATAAGACTGAAAAAAACACATTTGGGTTTGAAGATGATATATTCTACCAATTTGCTTTTGTTTTTATGAATTATTTCCTTCACTGTAGTTTGAAAACTACATCTTTCTTCACAAACAGTAAGTAAGCTAGTAAAAATACACTGTGTTTATAGACTCATAGTTATATAATTGCATGACTTCAAGGGCTCTCCCTTTTTGATGGATCTCTCCAATGTGGCAAATCTTTCTGTATCTCATTCACAACGGGATTCCACAGTGCTCTTCCAGCTAAATTAAAACCTGCTAGTGTGGAAGTGCACATGAGGAGAAATCCTTTTGCTCTTCACATCACAGCTTAACCCAGGAGGGAACACTATGCAGTTATTTAATTCATCTGACTAGGCTGTTACTTCTGTTAAGGAATACTAGGATTAAACAGTATGGCATTTAAGATATGATTAAATAAAAGAAACCTTCTCTCATGCTAAAGCGAGAGAGGTAAAACCCGTCTCAGAAGCAACAGAAAAAGCAAATTTCTGAATATGTTAACCAAGGTACATAAAACTGTGAGAGAAACAAGGTGTCGTTGGGTCATTACTTGTTTCATAGTGGTTTATCATTTCATGTTTTATTTGCAACACAAAGCTATCTACAATTCATGGAAACAGAAAATATCTGATGTGCCCAGCTCTGATATTTTGGAAAACACCTTAGTGATTGTATTGGCCAATGATATTGTGACAAAAGGAGAACATAAAGTAGTTGACAGCAGCACAGATTAAGAATTCATATCTCAGAGGCTGATTTCTCAGTGCTTAAGAACACTGACTACTCTTCCAGAGGACCCAGGTTCTGTTCCCAGCACCCACAGGATGACTAAAAACTACCTGCAATTCCAGTTCCAGGGAATCTGACTCCTTCTTTGACCTCTGCAGGCATTGTATGGCATGGATGCACTTACATTCATATAGGTGAAATACTCAAAATACGTGAAAAAAATCAAAATATAAAGAATCCATACCTCATCTATGTCATCTGGCAAATGAACAAGACGTTAATCAGAATAGACGCCCTGGGCCATTGAATTTTGAAAAACAAGTATAGCTCTTCCCTCATGATAAGGGCTTGTTAAGCCGAGAAGCCTGTCAGCAATTCCTTGTCAATTTTGATGTATCTATTTGGAAGGTAAGGTTGGATGGAATCTTATTCACTTAAATAGGCATACATACCAACTTTAGAGTTAAATACTGTCTTCTGACCCTTTTAAAACATAAAACATGGAAAATAGTATAGTAAAATCATTTGGTAAGTGTATACTTAAGGAAAATCATATGAGGAATTAAATTAATTAAAAAAGAGACAAGGGCTGGAGAGATGGGCTAGAGGTTAAGAGCACCGACCGCTCTTGCAGAGGACCCGGGTTCGATCCCCAGCACCCAAGTGGCAGCCGAGAATCGTCCAAAAACTTCAATTCCAGGAGAACTCCAGTTCCAGGGGAATCCGACGCCCTCTTCTGACCTCCGCGGCATTGCACGACACGGGTGCACAAACCTGCATGCAGACAGTACATTCATACATACAGAAATAAATAAAATTAAAAAAAAAAATAAGGAGACAAATAGCCAGGTGTGGTAGTGCATACCTTTAATCCTAGCACTTGGGAGGCAGAGGCAGGAGGATCTCTACGAGTTCAAGGCCAGCATGTTCTACATAATGAGTTCTTCCAGGACAGCCAGAGCTACAGGAGACCGTCTCAAAAAAGACAAAAAAAAAAAAAAAAAAAAAAAAAGACAAATACTAAAACCATAGTTTTTACATTTTCAGCATTATTGGGTTGTTTGAGGCCCTAATATTTTATTTGAAAGGATCTCTGCTCAAATTAATGAAGTCAGACATCTCAAAGCTTTATTCTTTTTTTTTTAATTATTTGTTTTTATTTTATGTATATGAGTATATTGTCTACATGTATACAAATGTATGTAAGTGCGCCTGTGTCTTGCAATGGCTAAAGGTGTCAGAAGAGAGTGTCTTGCAATGGCTAAGGGTGTCAGAAGAGAGTCCCTGAAACTGGACTTGTAGATGGCTGTTACCTAGCGTGTGTCATGTTGATGCTGGGGATTGAACCCGGGTCCTCATCAATAACAGCCAGTGCTCTTAACTGCTGAGCCATCTCTCTAGCCCCATCAAAGCTTTATTCTTAGGAAAATTATTCTCTAGCTGGGAGTGGTGGCGTATGCCTTTAATCCTAGCACTCGGGTGGCACAGGCAGGTGGATCTTTTGAGTTTCAAGGCCAGTTCTGGTCTACAGAGTGCAATTCCAGACAGTGGGTCTAAGGGAGACTCTTTGAAAAGATGAAGAAAGAAAGAAAGAAAGAAAGAAAGAAAGAAAGAAAGAAAGAAAGAAAGAAAGAAAGAAAGAAAGAAAGAAAGAAAGAAAGAAAGAAAATTATTCTTTTTTTAAACTAGCAATTTTAGAGATAAAATCAATATATCCATATGTAATGAATCAGGTTCTATCCAACCTATTAGTTCAAAATGAATATTATTATGGGGCTGGAGAGATGGTTCAGCAGTTAAGAACACTGACTGCTCTTGCAGAGGACCTGAGTTCAATTCCCAGCACCCACATGGCGGCTAAGGCATGGTGGCACATACCTTTAATCCCAGTACTCAGGAGGGTGTGAGTTCAAGGCTAGCCTGGTCTACACTGTGAGCTTCAGGTCAGCTGGGACTAAAGGAAGACCCTTTTTCAAAAATACCAAAAAAAAGAATATTACAAAGTTAACAATTTATATTTGAGTCTTGGCATTCTCTTTAAAAAGATTCATTAATTTTGTAGTTTTTGAGACTAACACTGAAAACCAACTACAGTCCCCAAGTTCTCAACTCAAGACTTTCACAATTTGAATCTTCAAAATTTTTCATGTTGTATATAACTTCTGAAGTTATAAGCTTTTAAATTAAGATTTTAAAACTCTGCTTTAGTGGACTCCTCCTGATTCAAACATAGTAGATAGTCACCCAATACCATGTGCCTCAGAGGGCTTTACCATAGCTGTGTTGCAGGTCTGGAAATGGTATGTGCTTTGAAAAAAAATAAGATCTGTACACTCAGAAAATAGTCTGCTCCACATAGTTAGCTTCAAAGATTGTCCCATATCCGGATGGACATTTTCCCAAAATAATTACATAGTGTTGCAATCTTATAAGGGAAAATGTCTTTAAATATAACATATGAACCTATTTCTATCTGGACATATAACACAGGACAACAGTTTCAAATTGAAATATTATTTAGAATAAAGTTGAATTTGTATTAAGCAGCAAAAATAATTTTCTATCACATAATGGATAGGAGCTCATCGAGGGAATACTTAATGGAAAAAGAGGCAAGCAAAGCAAATTTCTCATGCTTTTCTTGCTCTTCATCACATAAGCATCACTCCAGACTCTGATCTTGAAAAATAACTCTATTCTTCCTTATTTCTGAGCAGGATTTCTAGAAAAGAGATTTCATTGTTCTTCCTTTTGTGAAACCCTTCAGGTCTACATAAAAGTATTGCTAGTATGTCTAATAGAAATTGGCAAATATTTAAAGAGAATTAAGCCTGTTATCTTACTTGTCTGTTGGGTTCTTTGAATGAACATAAAATCTCCCAGACATCAACATGCTTAATATGTCACCTTCCTATAGTCTGGTTCATTATAACCATTTCTGTGAACTCTACCCAAGCAGCTGCTTAAAACCTGACCACGTCTACACCACCATTGTCCTTTTGTGTTTTCACATATGTAGTCTGCCAACCTTCCCTATTATACTAACCAACTTTCAACAAACCGTATGCTATAATGTGCACAATTCTAAGTTTTTATAGATTTTTGTCTAATTCACCATCATGTCACTTCCACACTTATAAGGACATTTGCCTGCATGTTTCACTAATATGTGCTAATAGCTTATAAAATGTAGGTGCTTAGAGCCAGGCGTGATGGCACATGTCTTTAATCCTAGCACTTGGGAGGCATAGGCAGGTGGATTTTTGTGAGTTCAAGGCCACTGTCTACAGAGCAAGTTCCCAGCCTCTGTCTACAGAGCAAGTTCCAGGACAGCTGGGGCTACAGGGAGACCCTGTCTAAAAAAGACCAAAAAAATGTAGGTGCTTAAAGTTGTTCAATAAATTACAAGTGAAAGGAGTTTTGGTTATATTGGTCTCTACTTCACAGAAAACTCGACTCTGACTTCTTATAACTTTGCATGCATCACATAACCCATGCTGGAGCTTTGGTTTAGAATGTGTTAGATCTCATTTCCAAAGAGAAAATGTTCAGAAACTAATGGCTATTTTATGATTTTAGGTTAGCCTAATATTTATCCCTACACAGTCTTTGTAAGGGAAAATAAATTGATAAAGATATTTTCTGTGATGAATGCAGTGTTCAGGTTTCACTGCGTTCCAAGGAATGACCTTTCTAACTAATATAAATGAAAGTGAGGCCCAGTATTTTCACTCAAAGTGTTGAAGCCTTTCCATGCAGCACCAAACAATGGCTGAAATTGGCAGAATTTCTTGTTGAAACTGGCAAACTTGCCAAGTGTTGGCTCCTAACAAAAGCTTTACTCCATTGCTTACTGCCTTTCTTGACAGGGCACTAAGGAGCCTACTTAAGGAAAAAGCTTAGCAGGGTTGAAAGAAAGTAAATCAAGCATTTAAAGAAGCATATGCCATAGAATGCAAATTAGGTTTAATGGCAAAGGATGTTTAGCAGGCACTGAGTTATGTGTTTGTAATCACACCCTAACAAAAACTTTTTTTTCTCTTTAAGAGTTAATCTCCATTCAATGTGTTTTTGGAATGCAAACATTTCTGCTTGTTATTTTTTTTTATTTTTATGAATACATCCTAAGGACATAAGAGCCTGAATTAACATATAGCGAAACATTCCAAGGATATAAGTCTGTGTATTCATTTATAGAAGACAATGCTAAGTAGTGTGACATGTTTCCTTTATCACAGTGAGTTTAAATCAGAAAATAATAAAATAATTTTGCATCAATAATATTTTCTAAAAGAATAAAGATCAATGATTTCTTATTTGCAAGTTTTACAAAAATCACGTAAATTACACGTACAAAAATAAACTACTTCAATTTTAAAACAGGCTTGTAATTTGAGGGCAAAGATGAAAAAATTTTCAGTTTGTAGAGTTGCTTCACACTTTCTCAAGATAGTACCAATCCCTACAATGGCAACTGAGTGTTCCCTATATTCCTGTTTAGAAAGACACAGTCCCACAATACTCCCTCATCCAGATTCAGCAGAGGCAGCCAATATTTTTGAGAGCCTGTCTATAAGCCTGTCTATACTTGCAGGTTGAAGGAGGTCTACTAGAAATTGCCTAATACTAAACTGAATGTATATAATTTGATGTATAATTATTGAACGTTGTTCTCCATTAGATGGAGAGTTTGAGGTACAGCATAGGTTGGATGGTGAACCACATAGAATAGCATGGTTTGTTTCCTCTATTTGCTCAATTGCCTCAACTATGTGAAGCATCTCCATTCTAAGATATTGGTAATAGCACCAGAGACTAAATAACTGACCTATAGTGATAAATAGTAGCTAAATCAATTGTGTAATTCATAACACTACATATAACAAGAGTTACTTATATTCTTTGATGAGAGTCATTTTAACTAACTTCTGTTAGTGATTCACATCAGGTATTTCTAAAGAAGTACCTATATGTATTGTAGTTTATTCAAGTGTTTTAAACCCATAAATATTTTACACAACCTAAAGTGTGTAAAGTGAGAAAATCCAGAATACCATATTCATTATACATGACAGAATCATTAGCATGTGGAAAGATAAGAGGTTTGAAGACTCAGGTAGAAGTTGACAAAATTTGGGGCTGGAGAGACGGCTCAGCTGTTAAGACTGTGGACTGCTTTTGCAGAAGACCCGGGTTGATTCCCAGCATTCACATGGCGGCTAAGAACTGTCTTTAACTCCAGTTCCAGGGGAATCCCACTCCCTCTTCTGACCTCTGCAGCATGGTGCACCAACCTACCTGCAGGCAGTACACTCATACACATAAAAATAATAAATAAAAATTAAAAAAAAAACAAATTATATCTAAAACAAAGTTGACAAAATTAGTAATAAAAGGAATAAAATGTGGGAGTAAAGTTCCACCCAGGAAAACAAAAAAAATTCCAAAATATCTTCCTTAAATTAACAATAATTATTACTAAGTGAATAGATTGTTATAAAACCAAGTCACCAATGGAACTTGAAAGTAAAGAAAAAAAGGAAGGGAGAATGAACTTAGCAAGGTAAGGGGAGAGGATAAAATAAAAGACTAGACCAGAATATAAAATTAGCTAAGTATGGTGTAAAGTTTTTCTGAAATATTTAGAAAATTAAAATTGACTTTTTTTTTTTTTTTGAGACAAGGACAGGGTCTCCCTATAGCCCCAGCTGGCCTGGAACTCAAAGAGATCCACTTGCCTCTGCCTCCCAAGTGCTAGGATTAAAGGCTTGCACCACCATGCCCAGTTTAAAGACGATTCTTAGCAGCCATGTTGGTTCTGGGAATCGAACCTGGATCCTATGGTAGAGCAGTCAGTGCTCTTAACCACTGAGCCTTCTCTTCAGCCCCTAAACTTCACTTTCACAGTGCATCACTGAAGATGAAGAGACGTTGGATGCCACTGAAGATGAGGAGACATTGGATGCCTGTCCCCAGATAATGGGGTCTTAAAAGGCACACTCTTTTTTTTTTTTAGACTAGACAGGTTCTCCCTGTCTCCCCAGCTGGCTGGAACTGGATATGTAGACCAGGCTGGCTTTGAACTTATAGAAATCCTCTGGCCTCTGACTCCTGAGTGCTGAGATTAAAGGCATGCACCACTGTGGCTGGCCCAAGGCACACTTTTTAGTTTAGGTGTAAATGTCTTTCAGACAGCTGGTCTTGGCTAATGTGCTTATTATTGTGATTCAGAAGTTCATTTTCCATGTTGGAATCATTTTAGCCTAGAACATCTATAGAAACTTGCTACTAATCAAATTACAACTTTACAGAAGTTTTGTATGTTCCCCAGACCTAGGAGTAAATAAACAAGCATGCACACATACACACTCATCCAAACACATGCGTACACACTAGAATGTACACATATGCACAGACACACATGAACACACACATGAATACATATGTTGACTCAAGGTTTTGTCATTATTGAACTAAAATTCTATCCACTAGTTTGCTAAAACACTCCAAGCATGTTGGCTCACATCTTTAATCCCAGCTTTCAGGAAGCAGAAGTAGGTAGATCTCTATGTGATTGTGGAGTTATTAAAAATAAAATATATGGGGCTGGCGATATGGCTCAGTGGTTAAGAGTACCATCTGCTCTTCCAGAGAACCCAGGTTAGATCCTAGCATCCACATGATCGTCAACAACCATTCACAACTCCAGTTCCAGGGGATTTGACAACCTCTACTGACCTCCATGGGCATTACATGACACAAGTGCACTTACATACACGCAGGCAACACACACACATGTAATAATAAAAATAATAAATAAAAACTTAAAATATAAAATCTAGATAGCTAAAAAGTGGAATTCAGATACATGAATCACCTTCACTAAATTCTAAGTACAAAACTGTTTATACAATAACTGTGGAATCCCATAAATTCTAATTCTAATATTTTGTCTTTAAAAGATTGCAAACTTCAAATTGGACTAGTACTTTGTGAGGCAGAACCTCCTAAGTTTTCTCCAAAAATTGTACTTCCATGGTTCGATTCAAAGATTCAAAACATTTGATTCTAAATTATCATACTGTAAAAAATTTCTATGTAGCTTACTATATAAATATTGTATCTTTGCTGGGCGTGGTGGTGCACGCCTTTAATCCTAGCACTTGGGAGGCAGAGGCAGGAGGATCTTTGTGAGTTCAAGGCCGGCCTGGTCTACAGAGTGAGTTCCAGGACAGCTGGGGCTACAGGGAGACCCTGTCTCAAAAAGACCAAAAAAAAAATATTGTATCTTTTTAAAAATTTATTTATTATTATTTTTTATGTGTATGAGTGTACTGTCTGCATGTAGGTTGGTGTACCCGTGTCATGCAGTGCTGTGGAGGTAAGAAGAGGGCATCAGATTCCCCTGGAACTGGAGTTAAAGACACTTTTTTAGCTGCCATGTAGTGCTGGGAATCGAACCCGGATCCTCTGAAAGAGCAGTTGGTGCTCTTAACCACTGAGCCATCTCTCCAGCCCCTAAATGTTGTTTCTTATGTAAAAGTTATATCCACCATAAATATACTCTTTAAGTAAACACCTCTTTGCTACAACCTAGTTTTTCTAACATTATGTTTTTTCACTGGTCAATTCACATATACAACCCCCAGTAAACTGTTACCATTACTGGTAGGAGTTATTCCTGTGCTTCCTCGCTTATCATATGAATATGTTTCCAAGCAAGATACTATTTAGTTTTACTGTTTTTACTTTTATTTTGTGAAAGTAAAATCATCATGAAGACATTTTTTTTTGAAACATCATTGTTAACATGTGATATGTATTCCTTAACTCTTCTTCAATGTTCCATTGGGTGAATGTTTCAGAATGCATTTATCCTCCTCCTGCTGAGGGACATTTGAATACTTCCAACAATTGGCTTTTACAAAAAAGGAAGCCATAAACACTTGTACATGTCTCCTGGTGCACCTGTATGAGAGCATTCGGAGACTAGGTATACAAGAGGGATGGCCAAGAAATCCATAACGTCTGCCCAAACTTATGTTCTCACCAACAGCAAATGGGATTTCTATTACATCATATCTTTTCCAAAACTCTATGTTCTCAAATTGCTAAATTTTGCCAGGCTGGTGGATGTAACACAGTATCTCATTGTGGTTTTAATGTGCATGTCTCTGATTATGAATCATGGTGAATTTGCATGTAAAATGTATTAAGGTTTTCCTCTGAGACATTTGTTTCTCATTGGATAACAATGAGTTGATGCTGAGGAATTATGGCTAAGCCACTTTTTTATTGCCAAGAAGGACTATATTCCTTTGATTAAATGGTCCATGGAAAGGAATGCATATGTATTACTGTTTTGAACTGGAGATCTATGAAAAGATTTTCTTGTTGTGAACAAGAACACATAAAAAATGCCTAACAGCAGAAACTTGTTTCCATTTATTAAAAATTAGCAACAGGGGCTGGAGAGATGGCCTAGTAGTTAAGAGCACCCACTGCTCTTGCACATGACCTGGGTTTGATTTCCAGCACCCACATGGCGGTTGAGAACCGTCTTTAACTCCAGTTCCAGGGGAATCCAACACCCTCTTCTGACCTCTGTGGCATTGCATGACCCGGGTGCACAAACCTACATGCAGATAGTACATTCATACACATAAAAAAAATTAACAACAAAAGATTGCCAAAATTTCCTTTTGAAAAAGAATAAGAAAATGAATAAACTCATTTAGTAGTATGAATATCCTTCTATCTGTTCATCATCTATCCATCACCCACCTATATACCATCTCTTCATATATATTTAAATTTCTAAATAGTTAAAATAAGTTACGGAACTTACAAATCAGCCAAATATGATTGTATCTCTCTTATCACTGTTGTAGAAAATAGCTTGTTGTACACCCAAACAGTATAGAAGGCATTTGAGTTTGTGTCTTGCATATAAGTCATAACTGGAAACCACATAATTGTTTTTATAAACATAAGCTGAATTTATCTCACATATTTCTTCAAGGTTTTAATTTCTTCTTAGTAACTATGTTTAGTTATATATTTGTTTTCTGAGTTTATTTATAGAGTTTCACTATGGCAACATTTCATGAAGAATGTTTATCTGTTATGCATACTTGCTATATATATATATATATATATATATATATATATATATATATATGTATATATATTGTATTTTTGAGACAGGATCTCCCTTTAGTCCCAGCTGGCCTGGAGCTCACTCTGTAGACCAGGCTGGCCTTGAACTCACAGAAATCCACCTGCCTCTGCCTCCCAAGTGCTAGGATTAAAGACATGCACCACCATGCCTGACTAATGCTGTATTTTTTTAAGTCAGGATCTCACTATGTAGCTCTGGCTAGCCTGGAACTCAATGCGTATAGACCAGGTTCACAGAGATCTGAGTACTGGGATTAAAAACATGAGATAACATACCTGTCACGCAGTATTTCTTTTTTCTTTCTTAGGATTTAGTTCATTTTAATGTTATTCTCCAGTCAGTTTAGGTATTGTGCTACTTGGAAAATTAAATGCTTATTTTCATTTTGACCTATATATCTTTTATTTGGTTTGTATAATATTACTTTTGATTTGCTATTGGATATAAATATACTTTTACTATATTATTTGATACTATATATTGACATCATAAAATTTGATAGTAAGCACATGCCGACACTTATACCATAATTTGTGTTAATATGTGATAGATACTTAGTAACTAAAATTAACTCCTTCATAAATGTGATGATAGCCAGAGTGATTGGTTTCATATGCCAATCAGCGAAAGGATGGAAAAAAATTATTTAATGGCCACTTTGATAGGAATACAAAATAAAATTTCTAGAACTATGCTGAGAAAAATCACTCCTGCTCCTTGGTTGTTTCTATTTCTAGTGGTATTTTCTAACAAGTTGGGAAAATGCTCAAAATAAACTTCAACTTTGAACCTGATGAATTCCAAATGGATGCCAGTAAAGCCCCAGGCTGAAGAGTTATTTTTTTTCCAAAAGAACTTTTAGAAAATCCAGATTCTAGAATTAGACAGTTTCTGTTCAAATGTAAACACATCTCCTTAATATGACTAGAACATGATCCTAATAATAGCAATATTAGATTATAATGATATGTAGTAAATTATGGAAATAAGAGACATTTTTAACATTAGTGTAATATTAAAATTCTTTTAAAATATCTTTCCTGCTTGGCATGGCAGAACACCCTTTTATTCCCAGCACTCAAAAGACAGAGCCGGGCAGAACTTCAGTTCAAAGCCAGCCGGTTTTATATAGGGAGTTCCAAACCATTCAGGCTTCCATAGTGAGACACTGTCCCCCCAAAAGTCATTCTTAATATTTTCGAGTGTTCACATGGGCTTTTTGTCTTCACTATAAAAATCCTTGATAATGTCTTAGACGATTATTAGACATGTAGAAAACTTATGGGTCATGAGAACATGATCAACAGGTTTCTCAGATCATGATATAGTTAAGAAATCCTAAAACACAAAATTAACATTTTTGAAATGCTATAAATTTTAATGCTTTAAATCTCATTTAAAGATGCAGAGCAATGAAAATTATGTTATTATTTCATCATACTTTCAACATTCATTTGGACCTGGAAAGGTGTACGTGAACGACACTGGCATACATTGCTTTGTTTAGCAGTGAACTGATCCATTACTAGTACTCTATGTATATCGAGTTAAAGTTTATTTCTGACCCCAGCTAGCCTCTTTTTCTTTCCTTGACCTGGTCTATGGCCACGCTTTGCTTTGAATCCTTCCATTCTGACCAGGCTATCACCACTTTGAACCAGCCAAGTCTTTCTTGCCTCAGAGCCATTGTCAGAACCATTAACAAAGCCATCAGATCTGGGCCAAGCTTTCTCTAGAGCAGGCATGGCTCAGAGACTTTTTATGACCATCAGAGTCATCTAATAGTTTCCTTGCTTGCCTTGTTTTCTCTGTATTATCTTCTCTTATTATATTATCTTCTCTTATTATATTCTTTTATTATCACTGGACCTCTATACATCTTGTTGTTGGTTAGGTTTCTACTATGAATAGAAAGCTCGAGTGTGATAGCGACCGCCCAGTCCTTGGTTTATAAACCAAAACCATACTTATACAGGCCCCACATTTTTTCTAGCTCAAAAACCTCCAGCAATATGAAACAACTGTTTCCATGTTTTTCCCCTCATTAACCCCATTTCAAGGATGTAAGCTGCCAAAAACAAAGTTCTTTTTCTTACTTGCAGGCTTGCTTAATAATAACCTTAATAATAATAAATGTGTCAGAAATATCTCCTCCCAACTTCACTCCTTAATACACCACTTAAAATTATGAGTTTAATAGACAAATACACTGGTCTTGTATATGTCTTAAAGTCAATTTCTGCAAAATTCCATTATCCACTGATAAGGTTACCAAATTCACAGAAATGTTCTTTTGTCATCCAGGGCCCTACGATGATATGCCAACCACTTGTGCTGCCAACTGTCAAAACTTTGGATGGTCCAACTTTCAGGTATTACATGTATTTCCACAAGATATTCAAAGTAACATGTTGGATTTCCAACAAAGTCAATGATACTAAAAACAAATAAGCAATATGGAGGAAAAACAAACACAGAGTAGTACACAGCTCACTTCCAAATAAAAGGGAAACTTGAAAGGCAACCCAACAAAATATGAGTCAACATAGAATCATCAACACCTGTCAAACTTTCGTGAAACATTAGGAAGTGACATTAAGTCCTTTTCGGCCAGATGACTAGAAGTGTAATTTGAATGTGCTCTACCATTTTTTTTTTCTTTCTAGTAATCTAATAATATAAGCTATAGATACAATGCATATTTACATTACATTAATCTAATGAGAGAAACAAATTTAAATGTTATGATATGGCTATGCTATTCAAACATCTTTTGTTTACAGAGTTCTTTGTTTTTTGGTTCACATAATCATTGATATATTTCTATAAATGGAATGGGGTAAACCTTTCTCAAAATTGAGTAATGGAGGATAGCTTATTTATAAATAGGGAAACACGAAAATAGTAAATGAAAAATTTCAATATTTTGAAGTGCTGTAGATATGATTTTCAGAACTTTCTGACAAAGATTTTGAATTTCAATTCTGTTAAAAAAAACCACAGTCTTCTTGGGTGTTGATGCTTCCGTGTGCACACAAATGAGTCTTCTTATTCATAGTGCCAATATAAATAATATACTAAGTGTGCATGTAGCACTACATCTGATAGCCCAAACTCTACAATAGTAGACTTCCTTACCCTAACTTAGTTTTAATATGAAAAGAATGTATTTCCCTAATAAAATACCATATTAATAAAAATAAAGTCTAATAACCTGTTATCTTACTTTCAAAGATGCATGAGATAATTTTTTCTTCTGTACTTAGCGTGATTTTTAAAAATTCCCAAGTTATATTGCTAGACCCCCAAAATAGATTGTCTGCCATTGTTCTTTGTCTCACAGCCTGTCGTTGGGAACTCATCATTGTTCTGTCCCTTTCTGTGTCAGCTTCCGCTGCATATTACAATGCACATGACTCACTGTTCCTCGCAACGAGGTTTGAATGTTCTAAATGCCTATGTATATCTGACAGCTGCCTTTTTCTTCCTGAATTTTTCTATGTGATGTGGTGCCAAATCAGTTCTTATAAGGCTCCAATTTTGCTTCATAAAGACATGGAAGGGAAAGTATACAACAAAAGAAAATACTTTGGGTAGAAAACAACTAGTTCTGGCTTTCTAGAGTGTGTACCTATCTTATCCTGATGTTGAAGATGATTATATAATATTTTAGAGTATCTTTCCAATGCGCAAATTATAATATATATTTAGTAGTTTGAAAGCCATGAAAGATCCAAATTTAAACTACTCTCTATTAGTTTTATCTTACAAGACTAGGTAAGCACTGAGTCTTTGTGAGTATGTGTGAGAGGCTAATTGCTACCTGTGTAATTCTTTTTCTTATTTTTAACAATTGTTTAAAGTGGAAACTAATTTAAATTCCAGCAAGAAATAGTTTGGTTAAATCATACTCTACCGTGAAAATAAATTATATAACTGAGAAGGGGACCACCTGGGGTCAGATTAGTTTGAATCCCAAGCAGTTTAGTTTTAATTTAATGAAAGTAACCAGAACTGATATGGAAGAGACAGGATACCTGGTCTTGGCTCACTCACCAGTGCAATGGAACAGAAGGCAGTTTACTAATTCTTGAGCTCCTGCATTCTAAGTTTGTGAAATGAGCAGATTCTACTTCAAGATTTCTCAAGTCTGTTTCAGCTTTGAGAGTTTGGAATATCTGATTAAAATGCTTTGACCGGGACTGGAGAGATGACCTAGCGGTTAAGAGCACCTACTGCTCTTGCAGAGGACCCGGGTTCGATCCCCAGCACCCACATGGAGGCTGAGAACCGTCTGTAACTCCAATTCCAGGAGAACTCCAGTTCCAGGGGAATCTGACACCCTCTTCTGACCTCTGCGGCACTGCATGACACGGGTGCATAGACCTACATGCAGACAGTACATTCACACACATAAATAAATAAATAAAATTTAAAAAAATAAATAAATGCTTTGACCTAAAAAATCGAGGGTGTAAATAAAGTATCATGTTGAGCTCTTTCTAACTAATAACATGGTTGTAACAGTACAATTCTTCCTCTAATTAAGAAGATTTGGGGTGCTTTATTTACATAATTACTCACAGACTCTCAAACTTGACAGATGAATAAGAGGTAGGAAAGAAAAGGAAATTAGAGAAGCCCCTCTGACTAGATTTCACCATGAGCAGAGAGGGGTCTTCTTTTAGCTACCATTGATATTTAATAATCTTGATCAAAGCTCTTTGTTGCTCCAAAGTAGTAGAGATATCAACTTTCTAATGCATTTCTAATTATTCACTATATTCATTATACATTTAAATCTTCATATATTTTAAATTAAATCTATTATATAATTTCTCCCACAATTAAGGGTAATTGTTTCAAATAAATTTTATTCATTTATCCTGGCCATATTGAATATTACAATTATTTGTTAATCTTACTGTATTTAATATTATTTTGAGTATAATTGGCATTTTTATAAATTTTGTTTTTGTGTCTATGAACATAAACATATGCTCAAAGCAAATATTGTATGCTCAAAGCAAATACTGTGTGCGTGTGCTGGAAAAATTCGGCTGTTGCAGAGGACCTGAGTTTGGATCTCCTAGTACCCACATAATGACAAAGATGTCAGTAACTCCAGTTTCGGGGGATCTAACATCCTCTTTTGGCCTCTGTGGTAATTGCAGCCCATGTGCACTTATTTACATGTAGGTAAAACACATAGAATATAAATCAATACAGTGCTAAAAAGAAAAATATACAGTAACTTAATGGTCATTAAAATACATATTATATTTTATTGTTGTTTTGTTCCTATTGTGCTTGCTTGACCTTACTTAAGGTTACTTTCAATGTAAGATAGTTATCTTTTACAGATTATACAAATTTTGACCAAATATTTCTTCCTTCTAAAATGAGAACATCCTAGAGTGAGTACAAAAAGGTAGTATTTGTATATTTATTTACTTATTTGATTTCTAAGTTTATGAACACAGGACCTCCCACATGCTAGGCACAGGCTGGAGCAGTAATACAATCCTGACACTGCTTCAGTTCATGACCAGCTCTCTCAGTCCTGCCTCACAGTCTGTCTTAGCTTCCAGCAAGCTCTCCCCACACTCCCAACTTCATATCTTCCCAAGCTTATCCAACTTCTGATTCCATGCCATTGGTCATAGATGTTTTTGGCATGTTGCATTAACGTGTAGAGTCTTTTTAACAAATTTGAAAATATATTGTTTATGTGTTAATGGCTTTTAAAGACACACAAAAATACATTTGCATTTCTGTGTTTCTGTTGAAATGACCAAATTTCTGCAGTCAACATTTGAGACAATCTAGAACCTATGAAAAAACAAAGGTTGCCTTTATAAGGAAAGCAAAGACATTTTCTGTATTTTTACAGGAAGTTCCTGCTGTGGCTAAATGCTCTTTACTTTCTTTGACTATTATTAATATCTCACAAAGGAAAAACCAAATATAAACATTTGCAGCTTTTAATGTGCTATATCTAAAACCTTCCTGTCAATGAGAAACAGACCTTGGATTTCAAGAAAAGTAAAGCTATGTTTTCAGTCAGCTCGTATATGGACCTGTCAAACTATATTTTCTTATTCACAATGATAATGGTGGTTTGGAAAATCTATTGCTTTCCAATACAACATTTAGAAATTTTATTCTATTATTATTATTATTTGATCATTAAATTCATTTTTGAAAAGTTATGGTTGCACAACAGGAAGAATCATTTATTTTACACTTCTATCTGTATGGTATGATATGAATTATTTTATTTTGTGCATTGGTTCTCTCTCACTTGGGTACCACTTCAAAGCATGGAGATTCCCAAAGTTGTACATTCAAATCATCTCAAATCAGTTAACATATTAGCTTTACAGCTTCTAAGAACTGGGAAAACTCTTTGAGGATTTTTAAACTATAGACACTTCCTCATTTTTAAGATAAAATATAATTAAGAACATTCAAAATAATCAAAATTGTAACATGTAAAGAAAATTAGTATTGATATCTTTTTAAATCGCTTATTTTGATAACTTATAAAATGTTCATAAACTATCTGATCATGTTTCTAAGATATTAGTTTATAGGCAATACTCTGTTTTTCGATTCTGACCATATTGTGTATTTTCTTGTATTTTAAACTTTAATCTCAATGAAGCATTCTCTTATATTGTTAGATTTGGACATTTTCTCTTCCAAAGAGCCTCTAAGCAAACTGCCATATGCTGTTAAGGCTGGACTGTAAATAACTTCATTTGGGATGCCTATATTTAATCCAATGTTTATCAAATTTACCAAGCAGTTTTCCAACTGGGAGTACATAACATGCTGTTTTGTCTTAAATTTCTGCATACAGGTGGCTGCAAATTTTCTAATGGAGCATTAGTGTAGCTATTATTCAAATAAACAGAAAGACTGACAGTTGTACTGAAATATTTTACTCACAGATGACTTTATGACATTTCTATTCATATTCTAATGCAATAAAATTGTCATCACATGATAACACAGTTTGTGACTGACCATTCTGTACAAAGCATAGATCTCTCAATTTCCAGTTTATCATATTTCTTTCTATAGTGATTGTATTTATTTAGTATCAGGAAACTTCAGTAGCTGACTAGACACCATATTTTTATATTAGAAATATATTAAAGAGAGATATACTGTTACAAGGAGGCATCAGCTGGCTTCACATTCATGAAACGTATAAAAAAAAGAAAAGGGACCTTGTTTATTGGCTGTAATTATTTTATACTTTGTGTTTCATTTTTAAATACAGTTTTGTGGTATGAGGAATTGACTCCAGAGCCTTGTTCTTGCAAGACAAACACTCTTGCTATTGAGCTATATTACTAGCCACTTTCAAATCATTATTTTTAAGGTACCAGATTTCATACATGAACATATTTTTTTTAAATGTTTTAATTTTAAATCTCAGTATTAAAGAATATCTGAACTGTGGATATAATTATCTATCTGTCCTTTATAATACTTTCTTCTATTTTGGTTCTTGGATTTCAAATACCATTTCTGTGTATTCCTGACATTAAGTACATTTTTCATATTCATACAAGGAAACCAGATTGGATGCTTCAAACGTTCTGCCTTTTGCCCACTTCTTCTGACCTTTCCCTCAGCATCTATATTTTTACATGAAGGAGTTTTGGATTTTGCTGATGAAGGAAAGAGGAAATTGGTTGTTTATGTCTTTACATCCTTATATATTTATGTAGAATCTCACTTGTGATTACCAGGACATAAAGTTTCAAAGGATGACCTGACTTCACTCCTTTAATATGCACTTGAAATGATTTGGAGCTTCTCAAGAGATGAAGGCAAAATATTTTATGAGATAATTAGTAAAATTATTGATAGAATTATGTTAACTCATGCTAACATAAGGAAAGGCAAAGTTAAGAACGATTTTCAGGCAATTCTACACAAAACACAATAGGACTTGGGTACTCCCAAGATTTGATAACTTTGTGATCATTAGAGAGAGTGTTGAGGTAAAGTAGAATATAGTGGTAAGAGTGAAGTCATTTCAGTTTATCTTTAGGACAGAAGATAAAGACAAATTTGGTACAAACCCACAGGAAAAAAAGAGATGTGCAGTGATGTTAGGATACAACAAAATGAATGGAATATGGTGATTAAATTTTTTTTTATTATTTATTTTTGTATGTGTATGAATGTATCGTCTGCATGCAGGTCTGTGCACCCGTGTCGTGCAATGCCGCAGAGGTCAGAAGAGGGTGTCGGATTCCCCTGGAACTGGAGTTCTTCTGGAATTGGAGTTACAGACGGTTCTTAGCCACCATGTGAGTGCTGGGGATCGAACCCGGGTCCTCTGCAAGAGCGTCGGTGCTCTTAACCGCTAGGCTATCTCTCCAGCCCCAAATATGGCGATTTTATGAAGGGACTGACAAAGGGACTTTCTCTTTGAGACTCAGGAAACAATAAATGAGAACTGAAACTTTCTGGATACCTTATGTTTTTTGAACCAGGTATCAGAGGCTGCAGAAGACTACCAAGGTTTCTCCCACAAAAGTAATTGTGAAGCATTCATTTAGATAAAATTAAGAAAAACATTCAAATTCTATACAATTAAGAGTTTTCAGTATTGAATTTATGAAAACAGTTTCTGTAGAATTATAGGCTGACTTAGTTTCCATGGCAATATGAAGGTATGTACATATGCTATTTACTAATGAACCTATTTTTAGATGGAGAAAAAATGAATATAGCTATTTCCATATGGGTGGTCTTGTTGCTAATCCATGTAACTCCTAAGGATTAATCTATACTGGCAGAGATGGTTCTACCTAGGCAAGACAACATGTAAATTCTTGTAAGTCAGCCATGAATTAAGAAAAAAAAAAAAAACTCCATTCACAAGTACCTTAAGGTATTTGGAGGAAATTTTTAGCTCTATCCTCAAAATCCATGTAAAGGGTTGATATTTAGATATGTTGAGTCTACTTGAAAATAAAGTATGTATTGTTACTCTATTTGTACATAAATAATCCAAGACAAGCCATGAAGTACTTACTATTTTTTTGCTCTGAAAAACCAGGGTTCCTTTTATACCTCACCCCTCTACCATTTCTGTGCGCATTCGAAATGCTTCTATATATTTTCAGTCAATGTTATTCAAGGACAGATAACTTGATATTCAACTCCCTGTTATCTGGGAGTTTTAGGCTCTTAATTAATTTGTATTAAGCCCAGATGACTTATTTTCCTCCTGGCAGTAGTTAGCAGGAATTCATATGCCATTTCCATGTGTTCTTTATGGACTGTTTTTTAGTATGCCCTGAGATTTACTGTAGCTGTAGGCCAAAGCATTAACTTTGACAAAAGCACTATTTTCTATAATGATCTTTACATATGAGTCAGCTCCTCTCAATTTGTCTATTTCTTTTACTTCAAAAAAATTGAAATAAAGAAATGCAGTTATAACTTTTGATGTATTTGAGTTGTACTTTTAATTAATTTTTCCCATCTTCATACTTTGAAGAGATGGTAATTTTAAAATGAGCATTTTTTTACCAAGATATGCTTTCTAAACATTGTGTTATAATCTCGTGGAAAAAAAAACTCTTATCGCTTTCAGAACTACTACATTAAATGATTCTTTCAATTAATAATTTTTTTTTTGAGAAGGGTCTCATTAGGTGGCTAGAGCTGGCCTCAGTCTTCAAATCCTCTTGCCCCAGCATCTTAAGTACTGGGTTATAGTATTACTTAGTTTAATCAATTCATTTTATATGATAGAAGTTTCTCTCTTACATACACTGTATAGGAAAAAGTATTATGTGTTAAATGCATGAAATGGCAACAGATTTGATTACCTTTAAAACATAAAATTGTTGTGTGTCTTAGTTTTAACACTATTAGAAATGTTAATAGTTGTTTTATTTTATCAATTTTAGTGTAGTTTCTATTAAATAATCTGTAAATCATTGTGACAGTAGCAGCTAAAGATTGAATCATTAGTAGAACAAAGCATGTCTAAGTCTACAGTGAGCCAGTTTCTGCTTCCAGAAGGATTAGCATACCACCTCAGGACTAATAATTATGACTCACAACATTTTAAATAGCTGTAAATTGTCGTTTAATGTTATGCTATATGTCTTCCTTATTCCTCAAGCACGTGCATCACAGATCCAGTAGAGATGGATTTATAACTTTATAAAAATAGTCTAAGGAAATCCTTTTTCAACCTATATAATTTTTAACCTCACACCACAGAAAACACATTCTTTAATATAAATTATTCTCTTGCAAACCAAATTTTCTTTGTTCTCATCTTTGAATAACATAAACAGACTAGTCATTGATAAGTGTTTTTAAATGAGATAGGTTTTAATACCAGTTATAGAATTCTTTTCACCAGCTATCACTTTAGAATCAAGCTCTGAGAGCTGTCACAAGCCAATGGTATCAGTGTGCTAACTGTGCAGTAGCAAAGTACTCAAGCCAGGAAGCTCAGGTAATAGAAATTCACATTCTCACAGTTCTAGAGGCTAAAGTTGAACATCTATGTGTTTGATGCTGTGGTTTCTCCTTATAGCATCCTCCTTGGTTTGCTATGGACAACTTCTTGTTGGAAGTTGTCTTGGAACTTCTTGGAATCCTCCAATGCCCTTCCCTCTATTCATTCATCTCTTATGTCTCTTCCTCCTCTTTTAAATACATCCTTCATTGTGGTGTGTTTGTGACTTCATTTAATTTTAATTACTTATTCAAAGGCTCATATGTACATCTAACCACATTGGAGATTATAACCTCAACATATAAATGGGAATGCATCACAATTGAACTACAAGAGTCCTCCCTAAAGCATGAATTTTGTGAAACACGGTTTTTGGAGAGACATGCTCATTGGGCTGAATCTCACTCTCGCTTCCTACTTCATTCTCTTCCCTTATGGAGATATTGTCCAGGCCTGAGGTCCACACAGAGATAGGTAGATAGATAGATACATATGGAAATAAATGTATAGATTAAATAGGTGATAGATATGCAATAGACAAATACATATAAACTAGATGGGCATGTAAATAAATACATAGAGAGATGAATATATTATATTATATATTATATATAATATATATATATATATATATATATTATACTTACTGGTAGTCTATGCTGAAGAGGCAGAGCCCGGAGGATCTGGATTCTCAAGGGCAGCCTGAGCTACATATTTACCTGGGTGTGGTTGTGCATGCCTTTAATCCTAGCATTCTGCAGGCAGAGGCAGGTGCATCTCTGAGGGTTAAGGGCCAGCCTGGTCTATATAGTGAGTTCCAGGCCAGCTGGGGCTAGAGGGAGACCATGTCTCAAAAAACAAACAAACAAAAATGTTGTAAAAGAGTATACTGTTTTCATGTTCTTTAGATTTATGTTGTCCTCAAGTGAAGGACAATACCTGTAACACCAATCTGATGTAAACTTTGTAGAAAACCAGGAAAGACCCCAAAGCCAAATCAGATTTTAATCATCTAAACTTATTAAAAAGAAACAACAACAACAACAAAACCCCAGCACTGCTGACAAATGTTCTCAGTGCCCAATTCTGACTGTCTGCCAGGAATATAGTCTTGCCAATCAGACTGCAGCCTCCAGTAAGTTAACGGGGGTAGCTTTTAAAGGGGAAGACAAAGGCAAGGCTGTCTTGCACTTTTGGCCCACTTAGAAAATGTCAGGTGCCTTAAGCAGGATAAGCAAAAAAAAAAAAAAAAAAAAAAAAAAGCCACCAGTTAATTATGTCTATGTTTCAAGGTTTGGATGCACTGGTCAGTAGTAAGGAAAAGGGAGGGGATCTGGGCTGCCTGGAGCATGCCATGCAACCTCGGGCTAAGAGTAAAAAAAAAAATTAGTTTCTCTGTTCAAAAAAATGGGGATACACAATTTAATCCATATCACTAGAATTTTATAAGAAAATATTTGAGCCGGGCATGGTTGCGCACGCCTTTAATCCTAGCACTTGGGAGGCAGAGGCAGGAGGATCTTTGTGAGTTCAAGGCCAGCCTGGTCTACAGAGTGAGTTCCAGGACAGCTGGGGCTACAGGGAGACCCTGTCTCAAAAAGACAAGAAAAAAAAAAGAAAATATTTGAAAAAAATGAATTCGAGTCCAAGCAAACTGAATAAAATTAAGGAAAGTAAAAATATTTGAATCTGAATCTTATTCATTCAATACTGAGGTATTATACAATCATAATTCCACTTTACATAGGTTGACAGATTAATCAGTTTGATGCCAAACCAACTATGTGAGTTACCCAATTTTTGAAATGCTTATTCTGATCTGTCTTAAATGTTAGGAGGCAACAAGTGAGTTACAAATAAAAATAAACTTGTGTGTATATACTTGGCTGGGTTCAATGTAGCAATGAAAGAAGCTGCCTAGGATGAGATGATCTCTGTTCACTCTCCCGAAGGACATAGAGGCCAATGAATGAAAGGGGAGAGTTAAAATCCATATCACATATAGTCACTAGTAGATGTAGTGATAATATACAGGAAGACAAATATTTCATATTATCTTGTAGATCCAGGAAAAAAGACTGGAGGTTCTGTGATTCTCAACTCTTCCTGTTAGAATACTCTATGAAATTACATGCTCAATTGCACATTGTTTTGGCTTCAGTTGCTTGCCTTAATAATCTTCTGGAAATGATGCAAAGAAAATAATCAGATTCCTTAAAATGGCCAGAATTCCAGAATTAGCATGGGTTCTTCCACATTTTTAATGAACGGAAGTCTTAGGGGGAAAAGGTCAAAACAAAGACTTCTACAAGGACTCTGGGACCTTGATGAGTCAAACCATTTCTGCAGCAGTCAACTTTAGAAGAACTAAACTGACTCATAACCTGAATGCACAGGAATATAGTTGGGCACAGTGGAGACTGGTGAAAGTATTCTTGGTTTTAACATATGTTTATACTCTTAAGACAGAGTCTCATTTGCTGCTCAGACTAACCCAAACTCCTTCAATCAAGAGATAGTCCATACATGCTGAACCTCTGACTGGCTTGAGTTTGCACGTCTTCTCCATGCTGTCATAATTGCTATGGGTTCATATGAGCAATTTCCTCCTGGTATCCAGACAATAGCTTCTTTGTATTCATCTACCACCTCTACCTCTTACAATCTTTCTGTTCTCTCTTCTGTGGAGATCCCTGAGCCTTATGCAGAAAGGGTTAATTTTAGGTATTAATTTGGTGTGATGTGTATTGTTTGACTTAACTAAAGGATAGACTCATACTCACAAGCACTTGGGAAACACAGATTAGTCTCAAATAAAAAGGTAAATAATAATAGAGGTAATGAACTGTGGTGGTAAGGTGAGGACTGAGAGAAAGGAGGGTGTCTGAATATGATAAAAATACATTTTTGAAATTATTGAATCAATAAAAATATTTTTAAAGGAGATATTCCTGTTTCTACCTCTCAGGAGCTGATCCATATGATGAGGTAGCAAAGATACGAGCATTATAATCGAGGGTGATGATGACAAGAACATTTGAACTTCAAAGTTTTATAATTCTGTAAGACAGATGGCTATTTTTAGTTTATAAACCATTACAATAAAAAGTAAGCATAAGAATATCCTCTTACCTATACTAGATTAATATATCATACCTTTAAATTAAATTTCAACATAAAACCTAGGTTTAAAATATACACGGGGCTAGAGAAGTAGCTGTCAGTAACTGCTTGCCTTCCAAGCATGAATACCTAAGTATGATCCCAAGACCCACATAAAAAAGCTGGATTGACATGGTGCCTTTCTTGTAATCCTAGTGCTAGGAGACAGAGACAAATGGATCGCTGGGCTCCTAACAAGCCAGCAGAGATCCAGGGCACTGCCAGACTCTGTTTTAAAAGACAAGGTGGATTGCACCCAAGGAATGGTACTAAATGCTGACCTCTGGCTTCCACATGCATGCAAACACTTGCACCAGCACATAAACAAGTACCTCTTCTGGCAATAATACATTTACTTCAAAATAAATACATTACTATAAAAGAAAAATAGTTAAAGAAAATTAAAAGCATTTACTTTAACATCCTATTGTGTATCCTGGGTTAATTCAAGAGGATTTAATTACAGTTGATAATAATTTTCACATGTGAATAATTTTCATGTGTAAACAGAGGCCTGTCTTATGTCACAACTCAATCTTTATCCAGATCTTGGGTCTGTTAGTTGCTCATGACACATAAAATCAGATAAAAATTATTGTAATTTACATTTAATAGTAAAAGAAGAGACATTAATTCACTATAAAGTAAGATTATAAAATTTGTTTCTTGAAACATTTCCAATCTTGATTAAATTTGGGTGGAAATCCAATGAAACACAAAATCTAACCAGACCTGTAATTCACATGTAATTTATTCTTGAAAAGATTTTAAAACGTATTGCTGAGCTCCATTGAAATTTTCTCTATTCCTTTTTTTGTTGTTTTGTTCTTTAATTTCCTTTTTGGGTATTTTGAGTAGATCGTAAGAAGATCAAATTTTCTCTTCAAGTGTATATTAAATTGTTATAAAAAGTTCCATGGAATATTTTTAAAAATTCATTTATGTTTAGAAAATAAATGGCCTTTGTTTTAGTTATTAGAAAAATTCAAGCTCAGTCCACAAAGAGGACTTTTTCAGTATGTTTTCAGAATCACGTTTAACAAATATACATTAAGTAAAAATCTCTTTAAAAGCTGGACATGGCCAGGCATGGTGGCGCACCCTTGAATCTCAGCTCTCAAAAAATAAATAAATAAATGAATAAATAAATAAATAAATCAAAACAAAACAGCTGGTTATATTAGCATATGCCTGTCTTCCAGCACTTTGATAGCAGAATCAAGAAAATCTGGAGTTCACAGACAGTCTGGCCTATATAATAAGACGTTGTCTCCAAGAACGAAAAGAAAGATACATAAACAAGTGTCTTTTTTGAGTGCATATATTCTTTGTTAGAGTATACACATACACACAGCGCACACATATACATATATATCACATTTTATAAGCCATTCATTGGTTGCTGGACATTAAGTTAGATTTCATTATCTGTGTTATAAATGTTTCAGTTAACAGGTTAACATGGGAATGCAGATTTTATGTCCCTTGGATATATACATATATATGTATGTATATATATATATATACATATATGTATATATATGTATATATTCAAGTTTAATAGCTCAACCATATAGTTGTTCTCTTTTATTTTAATCAAATCCTGTTTTCCATAATGGTTCCATTAGTTTACATTGCTACCCACAAGGGGCAACCCCACCATTACTTTTTATTCTGCCTCATAGCCCTTCTAGCAACAGGAGGTGATAGTGTGGGGCATGAGTAAACAGATGCTGATCAAAAATACCAAATTACAAATAAACAGTCAAGCATACATATATTTGACTTGGAATATTCTTTATTATAAATAATAAAAGGGATGATAGTTGTCTCAATCTCTTGCAGGGTTGGTTGTTACTAGGTAATAAATCTTATAAGGCAAAATAGATTTCCAAAAGAGCCCCTCTTTGACATGGCTGTAATCTATATAAAGATCTGAGCAGTGGATTTAAAAAGGTACATAATCTTATTATTTAAAGTTACTATTATATGGTTGACTAATATTGAGAAATCCAAAAACCGTCTTGGATAAAAGTATATTAATTTTCTTAAGCAAGTACAATTATAATTATGCAGCTCAAAGCATGGTGGGGAATATTTCCCTATCATAAGTAAAATTTGCATATAGATAAAATGCTTCTTACACCACTCTCTCAATTTAGATATAACACTTAAATTCATCATAGTAATAAGTAACAGTCATTGAATGTTTACAATGTGCTACAAAATATTCTCATTATCCACTGATCCTTTATGTAATAATCATGTAAATGTTATGGAAGACATGGCATAATTGTTCTCATGTTATTTATGTAGACACTGAGTTTAGAAGAGAATATAATTTTACATGATTAATCAACACAATCCAGTCTCAGCCAATGCCTAATATCATATTCTATGTCAATTTCTAGTCTTTACAAATGCCAGATAACTCTCACTTCTTCCAGCTGTGTCTACAAAGCAACTCTGAATTAGTCTCACTGGGCATTTATAGCTACTCAGACAGAAATCACAGTTTTCCCTGAATGTTTTCACCCTGTGCTGTCAACACAGAAAGTTACAGCCTGAATTAAAAGGAATATTTTAAATATTAGGCAATTAAAAATTCAGATTTTCTGAATGTAAATGTAATTTTATTATTTGCTTGAGACTTTGCCTGTGCCGAACGTACTCTTGCCTTTTTACTATGTTACTAATGATGATTAAAGCATTATTATAGTCTAGTAGCATTCCCTTTCTTTCCTCAGACATGAGGATGGGTAAATAGAATCAAATAACTAGTAAAAAGAATAATAACCACAGACAGAGTAGCAGTCAGATAAAATACCAACTCATTTATGAAGCTTGAAACATCACATATTGTCAGAATATCAGAACATGTTTTCCTTTTTTTTTTTTTTTTGTATTATTCCTCTTACTTGGAGTATCTATCATCTATCTATCTTTCTTTCTTCATCTCTAGATCTCTACTTATTCTTCAAGGCTAACCCATCTTGGATAACTTCTTCACTAAGTGTTACAATGAGCAATCTTTTTTTTTTTTTTGGTCTTTTCAAGACAGGGTCTCCCTGTAGCCCCAGCTGTCCTGGAACTCACTATGTAGACCAGGCTGGCCTTGAACTCACAAAGTGCTAGGATTAAAGGTGTGAGCCACAACACCCGGCTTAAGCAATCTTTTTATTTTACTTTTTGCAATACTGACGGTTTTGAATTTTTAATTTATATATTTTTATTTTATGTGTATGAATGTTTTGTCTACATGTATGTAAGTGTATTCATGTATTGAAATGCCCATGGAGGCCAGAAGAGGGAATTGGATACACAACTGGAGTTATTTCTAGTTGTTAGCCCCCTTGTGGCTGCTGGGAATTGAACCCAGGTCCTCTACAAGACCAGCCAGTGCTCTTAACCTCCAAAACATCTCTCCAGGCCCCAGTAATAAATCTTTTAATCATAAGATAAGATATGCTAATGCCTCCTTGCCCGTGATTTCAATTCCCATGTTTCAGTTATACACAGCTAAGTGGAAAATTCCAGAAATAAATCATTAATATTTTTATATTGTGCACTGTTCTAAGTAGCATGATGAAATTTCACACAGCCCTGCTCCATCCGCTCAGGATGTGAATCACCCCGTTGTCCAGCATATCATGCTGCATGTGCCACTTGCCTGTTGGGACCCATTAATCTGTTAAAAGCTGCCTTGGTTATCAGAGTAGTGCTAATAATACTTATTGCTTGTGTTTGGGTTATCTTTATTTTACTTATTAAGTGCCCCAAAAGACAAGCAGAGTAATGTTTTCAATTTTATTGAAGTATTTTGTTATAGTTGTTTCACATTCGATGTTATTAATTATCATCCATCTCATATTGTAAATTAATCTCTCTTATTTGTAAATTAAACTTTATCATAGTTATGTCTACATATGAGGAAACATACTACACACACACACACAGACACACACACAGACATGTAGTCATGCTACTTTCTCTGGATTCAGGCATCTGCTGGTAGGGTTAGAATGCATTCCAGGTAGATATGAGGCACTATTGTAATTGAATATTTACTGTATTTATTTGTCTTCTGTCATAGATTATAAATTCTCAGAAGACAAATTATATTTTTCATATATGTTAGTTATAATAGTACTTACTAATTGATAGGTAATAAGAAGTGAAAACTTACTTACTATTATTTACAAAGTAGCAAATATTTTCAGATGTCCCAGCCTTTGAAATCCAAAAGTTGTTTGGGGTGCTTCTCTCTTCCCCAGCCTTTAAAGTAGAGCAGGTGGTCCTTCCCAACGATCATTGATATTCCACTTTTTCCTGTTTATGGGGAATAATATTTCTAATATTTGTATATAGTCAAACTCTCTCATTCAAATCCATCCATATTATTGGAGAGATGGCTTAGTAATTAAGATTGAGGACTGCTCTTGCAGAGGATCTGGGTTCGATCCCCAGCACCCAGATGGTGGCTGAGAACCATCTTTAACTCCAGTTCCAGGGGAATCTGACACCCTCTTCTGACCTCTGCAGCATTGTACGACACGGATGCACAAACCTATATGCAGACAGTATATTCATACACATGCAAAAATAAATAAAAATTAAAAAAAAATGATATCAGTCCTTTCTAAAAATCAAACTCCCACAACCACCACTAAACCTTTGTTTTCCTTTTAAAATACAAATGCTCAATCCTAAACCAAATCATCTCTCCTTACTGGAAACATATGGTTTGCAGGTACCACAAGACAAATGCCAGACTCTAACAATTTATCTAAACTCTTAGCTTAATGTATTCCTTAGGTATCTACCTTCTTCTCACACAGTCCCATCTCACACCTTCCTCTCTTTTGCCCTTGGCTCTCACCTCCCTTCTGATAGGAGCCATTTGCTTTTTGTGTTTCTCACTCACACACCCTCCCCCACTTCCAACTGTAGATGTCAAGTGAAATATCACTTTCTCTGAGAAATCATTTCTGGAGCCACCATATGAAGTCATCACCTTCCTTCATAGGATTTGTCTTCATTGTAACTTTAAATTTGTGGAAAGGTTTAATTCCTATCTCTCCATTATAATTATATGAGAACTTTCATTTAATCTCATTTTATTTGCCATTATGTTGGTCATACCTAGTATTGTGGGAAGTACATACTAGCTTCTCAATAAATATCTGTTGAATGCATAAATGAATTAAATATTGTGCAGTATAGATTATCATGCAATAATATGTGTATTCAGATTTAGACCATTGATTGATGTCTTGCTGTCTTTAGAGTATGTGCATCATTCAACTGCTGTGAATTTCAAGTCAGATTCTTACTACCAAATCTCTTTTGCTTAAAGTTATTTGAGCTTGCTAATATTTGAGGCAGAAAATTCCAGAAAACATGTACTTTCCTACAGATGGGTAGATTCCAGTTAAAATTCCCCTTTATTGGCCCAGAGAGAAATCCTTATTCTCAAAGTTACTCCCTGACTCAAAACAAGTGAACCCAAGAAGCTGACTCAAAGGAATAAGAAAAAAAAAATACTTGATGTTGTGAACACTTTCCCAGGGAGACTGGGCTATTATCCATCATTATTTGGGAAAGAGTCAATTAAAGGCATTCACATGTAAAAGATTCCTTCACAAAAACAACTTTGGGAGAAAGAAAGGGAAGCCAGGAGGAAGAAAGACTTTAGGCCTCTAAGCAAGAACAGTTGTAAGCATTTTTCTCTCAACTGAATTTGTGTATTTGTCCTATAAATGTGATTGCTACTTGTTCTTAGAAAAAAATAAATTCTATATTTCCTCATACATTGCTTTAATTACTATCCAGATTATGGAGAAGAAAAATGGGATAAAAATGATCCGGGAAAGACTGCTGTCATTTTCCTTGATCTGAGTAGTCTTTAGCTATTTCAGGATATAATTATATAAATATAGTGATTAAATTACTCAATATCCTTTACCAAAGCTTTACTCATTGCTCTACTGAAGTGTGAGAATTTATGCATGAATAACAATCAAAGCTATAACTATTCTGGTTTATCCCAAATGTTAAAACAAAACCAACTGCAGAGAGAACAGTCTAGAGGACTCCAGTTGCAGTTATAGTGCAATGTATGTATCATCCTCAGTGAGGTTTGCAGGTGAGTAAGGGTAATTTATTTTGGGGTGGGTGGTATGCATACATCTGTGCTTTGTTCTCTGATACATGGTCTTTCACTGTAGACTAAGCTGGCATAGAACTCACAATGAAGCCCAAGCTGGCCTCAAATTCAAGGCAGTCCTTCTACCTCAGTCCTTTGAGCTTGCTTGGTAGCTTCAAGCAGGACAATGCATGAAGTAGGAGTGTTCTAAAGTTGTTTGTATATACCTGCTCAGGAAGCATTAGAACAAGACCTGCCATTACCCATTTAGTCTCCATTCTGTGTCCTCATGAAGCCAGGTTTGGTTAAAATTACAACTTTAGTCTATTCCTATTGCTGTAGTTGAATTTGACTCATATTAGATCTTTGAATTTTTACATGCAACATCTTACTTAGATATGCACCTGTGCCAAAGAAACCTGTATTGTCAAAACTTCAGATATTTATATTTCACTTTAATTCCATCCTTGTTTCATTCCTAAAGATTTCCCATTCTTTTGTTTTAAAATTGATTTTTTTCAATTATAATATGAAAATCAACATTAGTACAAATCCTGGAATTACTGGACAAAAATTTGAATGTGCACTGTTGATGGATTAGAAGAAATAGTTGATTGGAAAATTGTTTCACACCCTTTGTATTTGATTCTCATATTATGTTCTAGTAATATTTTTATTTTCTTCAAAAGTATGAGAAAATAGTTCCACTAGAAAATGTATTGTTTTTCCTCATTTACTTTACAATTATCAAAATGAAGCATTTCACAACTCTACTCTTCCTAAATACTTGTCAATATGGTCATTCTTTAGAACCAGTAAAGCAATGTTAATGGCGGTGGCCATCTATTGGTAAATGTCCAGTTATTTCATTCATTTATTCATTTAAAAACAGTGAAGATTAACAATTACTAAACAATGTCCTAGAGAACCTGGTGATTATAAAGCAAGCTTGTGAATGTCCTAAAATAGTAGACAACAATCAAACAATATAAAACAGAACCAGAGATATCTTCATCTAGTGTCAGGACATATGCTTGGGTGGGCTTAGAAAAGATGTAGCCTGTCTGTGATACAGGCACCCTGAAGAGGGCCTAAAGAAAACCCCGGAAGTCGGTTGTTGTACCCTTCACAGAGCATTAGTAGCATTAGTGTACTAAATTATTTTACGTTTTTCCTAAAATTCTGTTTTCTTTTACTCTGGCTAAGATTTTTTTTTCCAGCTAAGTGATAATTTGTATATTTAATAGTTAACTCTAGCAATCTTTGTCTGAGAAGAAATAAACTGAAAGACTGTTCTTTCAGTTTATCATCTCTCTTTCTCTCCCTCCTCTTCAATATACAAACATAAACATGCTCCCAGGAAACATACCACAATGTCAGCAGGCAGAGAAGCTTGCTGCCAAAGCCCTATGACCCGCATTCAAACCCAAAACCCACATAAAGATCGAGGGTCAGAAACAGCTCCACAAAATTATTCTCTGATAATAATTAATAAAATATCTTTAAAGTCAGCAAACTCCATCTTTGCAAGCTGTTATCTTTTCAATACCAACCATAACATGGCAAAATTTACATTAAAAGCCATAGATACAAATTCATTAATTGTTATTAAGGAATAGTTAACTTTCCAATCCTTCTTCCTGTATTAGAAAGTTACTACTTCCTTTTCTTAACTGGTACCCCATAATTTGCAAAATTAGAATCAGTCTTCCAGGATTTTCTTTAACAAATCTTTTGTGCAATAAAAATATGTTTATAATATATTCTTTATTGTCTTTTATTAATTGTATCACAAATAATTTTCACATCCTAGTGGAGCATATACCAAATACATGTAATATTACAGAAGAAAAAGAAATTTTTCAAATTAATTTTTAAATTAAAGTCATTTAAGATGATAATGTAGTGGTTTTCATTCCCATCAGCCTCCTCTTGCTTTGTAAGGGATGGTGGTAGTGTGGTCTGGAGTCAAGCTTTGACAAGACATTGCATCAGTGATGTGATAAGCCCCAGCTGCTTCATAACTCCATGTTGGCTCTAATTTATTTGAATACATGCAGCACTAGCATAATTAAACATAGGCACAAACCCACAGCACACAAACATAAGCACACTCTTGGATACAAATATATATAAGCCTTAGAGAGGAATAAGAAGAATTAACAGTAGGAATAAGGGCAACAGCAGAACAAAACATCTAAGTTATTCTTCGGTTCTCAGTCACTGAGACTTCTGGCAGACATTCTTCTAAACAGTGCCTCAGGCTCTTTTGGCCTTGAAGTATTTGCTTTGCATCTCTTTACAACCATTTATCTCCAAATAATAACCCCTGTTATGTGGAGGACACATATCTGACAGCTTCAGGTTCACTGGCTTTCCTCTTCACCCAGGAAGGATAAAGCTAATCAGAAAACCAAAGAAATGAAAACTTAGAACTTGGATTTTCCTTCCAAGCTGTTTGTAGCAAAATGTTGAAGACTTCATTCACCTCTTTAATAATACTGTCCTCAAAGTGAGAAGAAATGGGAGGGGGTTGCTAAGGCACTGCAATTTATTACTGCTTTTAACACAGGAAAAAATATATATATACATATTTTTAAAGGCACCAACAGAGCAAAAATTAGCTTAGTTCTGCATATACAGCAAAGTTGTTTGATTTGAAAACAAATGACTCATACACAAAATTCACCCTCATTCTTCAGTGTGTTTAAATCTCAGTAACTTCAGTGGCCCATAGTCTTCTTTGCAGAAATCTGAGAGAGTGGAGTCATTAAATATTCATACATAATTTGGCTCAATTTGACAAGTCTTGTAATTGTGGCCAGTTATAAAGCAAACTAAGACATTGGCTTTCTGATCCAGGAAGAGACCACTGCTTACTGGGCAGGCATCACTGCCCAGGCATTGTATGTAATTGGTGATTATGTGTTGACCACATGTACCCCACCCTGTGTCTGTAATGCATGTACTGAACCCAACTTATAACTGCAGAAGCTCCTGTAAAGGTGAAAGGTTAAGCTGCTGCCTTCATTTCCAGTTAGCAGACACCACTGCAGGCATTCAAAACACCAGTTCTTCCACATAATCCCAGGTCTCTGCCTGCTTCTTGCTTTCTAGTGTTGCCCTGCCCTTCTTCTCTTTCCTTTCTTTCTTTCTCCCTTTATTCTTTCCTTCTTTTATTCATTTTTATGTCTTCTTTTTATAAATTATTTTATAATGCTCAAATTTCCATATTGTTCAGAGACTTGCACTATCTCCCATTCCAAAAGGACTCATGTGTTTTCCGATCACAGCTTCCACCAAAATATCTGTCAGATAGTTATCTTTTGCTTATTTCCTCTTTTCCTTTGGAGATTGCCATTGTTTTTACAGCTCAGAAAGACTTTTGTTAAAAAAAAAAATCTCCTTGCTGGAAAGACAGACGTATATGTTAACACAGTAGACATTGCAGTTTGAGAAATGTACCCTATAGATGTGCAGAGTTTGAAACACCTGAGACAGAGCTGAATGGGTCAAGGTGATGGTTCTTGATTGTTAAAAACAACCAAAAACATGAAAAAGAAGTAAAGTAAAAGAGAGACTTATTAGATACCTTGAGAACTATTGGGTACCTAGACAACCATTCTACATAATAATGTCTTTCTGTCTATTTATTATTTATTTATTTATTTATTTATTTATTTATTTATTTATTTATTTATGAGAGTTTTATGTGGACCAGGCTGGTCTTCACCTGCTGGGCTAAAGTTTTTTTTTTTTTCTTTTTTTTTTTTTTTTCCACTCAGGCTAAGAATGTTGAGATTCCAGATGGACATAATTCTTATTTTGATAGGACACTTTCATTTACTGTTCTACCTTTTCTTACTCAGTTGGGAAATTTTTTTTTTCCTTAGGTCAACAGACTTGTCACCAGACACTTTGATTGAACAGGTGGCTCAGAGGAAGGGGTCTCTTTTTTTTTTTTTAATTTTTTGCTTCTGGGTATTTCACAGTTTGATGCAAATGGGCTGTAGGAAGATTCAGTGAAGGATGTGGCTGTGAGGTTTGGAAATCTTTCACTGCTGTTAAGGACTATTAAACTCTGTTAAGCATGACAGGGTATTTTTTTTTTTTTTTCTTTAACACATCCTGGTCCAAGTAGGGCTGAGAGTCAGAAAAAGTGCTTGGCACAACAGTTTAGCAGGAAAGAAATCTATTTTAAAAGTCTTTTGGGAACATGTTTGTGCAACAGGAAAAAACATACAATTGAGTTGATAATAGCACTCCGTAAAGGTTAGAGCCTCAGGAATGGCTTTGCCATCTTCTTCACAGGGAACGTGTTGTTCTTAAGCAGAATTTCTCACTTAAACACAGCCTAATTCAGTGAAGAGCTCCTTCCTGCAGGCTTCTTTTACACTGGAAAATCTATTTTTAAGTTACAACCCAGGCTTAGTCCCTGGAGTAAATAATTAAAAATAAGCAGCATTTGGGATGTGCTAACTTATAACTGTCCATAGAGTGCACCAAGAGACCCTATCCAGCAAATCAGTGAGGTTCCACATCCAGGTGTCCACCTTGAATTCCATAGAGCGGCTCCAGTGCTTCTGTCACTGTGACCTTCTGTCACACAGCCTCACTCACTCCTGTGTCCTCACCTTTGTGTTTCTAGATCTTCATCCCTAGAAAGCTCTAGAAAATGTAACTCTTTATCCCCTGCCAACACACATCCTTAGTATTTGAATTCTTTAGACACTAATGTTTTGAAAACTACTCCAAAATAATTCTTGTATGCATTTCTTTTAACTCATAGTCTTGGCCATTTCACTACAGACAGTTTTCAGCACCAAATGTACCTTTCTGAAGTGCCTTCTAGTGTGTGATGATGAGTGCCAGCTTCCCACCATTGCAAGGCTCTCCGCTGCTGATCTCTACAACTGTGATGATGATGCTCCCAGACACCTGCTGTAAAATGTCTGAGCCAAGCTCAGGAAATTCCTCACCAGCCCTTGCCTCAGCTGTGATCTTTGGATTAGTCATTAATACTACAGACTTTTATACTTACTAAGTTCTCAAGTTTTGTATAAAGAAGTTAATATGTGTGTTTTAGTCAGCATTGGCTGTTTTAACAAATCAACCCAGAGTGGGAGTTCCAGAGGTTATAAGCCTGAAACTTGGTACTCCTTGGTTAGGTACTCAGTGAAGTTTATCTCCCTGGTTATTCTCATGATCCTTCATCAATCATACACACGCATACACACATCCATACAGATCTCAAACTTTTTCATCTCTTTGTGAGTCAGTCCTGCATTGGGGCTGTACTCTCAGATTCTGTCTAAGCCAATCACCACCAAAGTCCCAACTTCCAAATAGGATCACATTGATTGTTAACACCAAACTGCTTTTTAAAATTATTTATTTATTTCTATTTTTTTATCAAATCTAGACCCGTGTCCCCCCCACCATCCGCCCACCCCACCAGAGCTCATGTATTCTGCCAAACATGCTTTTCATCTCTTTCTCAGTCTTTCTCAATATTCTCCATGAGGAAGTTGACTGTTTTGAGCAAAAGTTCACTGCTTCAGTTAGTTCTTTGATGCAGTCCTTTCTGTTGTTGTTGTTGTTGTTGTTGTTTCCAGTATGCATCACTCCCAGCTGCTTTGGACAAAAGCTCAAGGGGCCGTGTACAAGAAATACTTACAACTAGGTAACTGGCACTAGCATCCACAGATGAGGGATACCATTCGTTGTTTGTTTTTCTGGGGCTGTGTTACTTCACTCAGCATGATGTCCTCTAGCTCCAGCCATTTTCCTGCAAAGCTCAAGTTGTCATCTTTCTTTACTGCTGCATAGAACTCCATTGTGTAGATGTACCACATTTTCTTTATCCACTCATCAGTTGAGGGGCATTTAGGTTGGTTCCAGCTCCTTGCTATTGTGAAGAGAGCTGAAATAAACATAGGCCGTTTTAGCACCAAACTTTAAAACTAAGGATGGGAATATCTGACATCCTGTCCATAGCACTCTCCATCCCTAATAATGTTCTGTTATGCATGATAAAATTCTTGTCTCACTGTTTTCTGTTAATTTCCAATTTTTCTGTGCATTGCCTTTGTCTGTCTTTGAATTCATCCTTCAAATTTCTTCCCTTCCTCCCTCCCTCCCTTCTCTCTCTCTCTCTCTCTCTCTCTCTCTCTCTCTCTCTCTCCATGCCTCCTTCCTTCAATTTCTTCTTTCTGTCTTTCTCTTTTCTTTCATCAAAGTGTAACCCCAAGTGTATTAGTTTGTTTTCTGTTCCTATAATAAAAATGCTGACCAAAACCAACTTGGGGAGGAAAGGGTTTATTTCATCTTACATCTCCCTGGTCATAGTTGATCACTGAGGGAAGCCAGGACAGGAACTGGGGTAGGAAATTGGGAGACAGGTTTCTAGGGGCAGACACTGAAGCACAGACCAGGAGGAGCTCTGCTTACTGGCTCGCCCCTCTTGCTACTCCGCTTACTGGCTCGCCCCTCTTGCTACTCCGCTTACTGGCTCGCCCCTCTTGTTTGGGCTCAGCCTGCTCTCTTATACAACAACTGTCCAGGGGTGGCATTCCCCACAATAGGCTGGGCCCTCCATATCACTCAACACTCAAGAAAATGTCCCGTAGACATGGCCACAGGCCAATCCAATTCTTCAGTTTAGGCTCCCTCCACCCTGGTATGTCAAGCTGACAACTAAACCTACCCAGCACCCACAATGTGAGATATTTGGAACACCAAATATCTAAACAGGGTTAATTTCAGGAAATGATGCAAGGTTTAATATTTCCTATTTTCTCATGTTTCTTATATCTGATATATTTGTTCATATGAAATTATTTGTAAATTGAATAAAAATATCTACTTTGTGTATGTAAATTGTCAGTCTTCTACTCCTATGGGAAATGAATTTTAAAATCTAAAAATATAAAAATAAATGAAATCAGTGACAGGAGAATCAGTTAAGCTATTATAGATCTTATCAAAACTGGAGAAATTTCCTGCTATTCCCAGACCATTCCCACAAACCCAATTTCATATACTAATATTTATATATGAAAGAAAATAGAACATTGTGCACTTAAATTGCAATGTAAGCTCTGAAAAATAATTTAGAGGATAATGTATTTCTTTTCTATATGAATCAAAATACTTCTGCCTATGTGAAAAGCAGGAAATTTTCTGAATTGAAATAACACACCAAACTGGAGGAAAACTTCAATTTATTCAGATATTAATCCAGGACATGCTGTATATAAGCTACTAGATTCTGGATAAATGTGTTTACTTTTACAATATGATATAATCTGTTTTAACAAAAGAGAAGGGGGAGAGGAGAAGGAGAGGAAGAAAAAGTGAGAGAGAGACATGGGAAGGGAGAAGGGAGGACGGTGGGACGATACTATGAGAACTGGATGCTCTGAACATCTACCTTCCCTTACATATACATCCCTTTTGACATTAACTTTTAAAAACTGGCCTAAAATACAAATCATTTGACACGTAGCTCACTCACTTATAGTGTGATATTTGTTGCTTTCATTGTCCTCAAAGATTGTGCAACTGTCACTACAGTCTGATTTTTATAATCACCAAAAAGATGCCTGTACCAATTAATAATCTCTCCTCCTGGCCAACTTCTCTAAGTCCTAGGCAGCCATTAATCTATTTTATCATCTTCTTTAGCCTATGCTAGATGTTTCACATGAATATAGTTGTAATGCATGTGCCTATTTTGACCACCTTGCACTTAGCATAATATTTCTTTGTAATAGGCACTGATATTCTTTTCTTTTTATCTCCAATAAAAAGATAAAGTCTCCACTATATGGATATGTATACATTGCTAATTCATTCACCAAATGATGGTCATTTGAGTGGTGCAGGTATTGTTTACAAATGTACTTTCGTTTCCCTTGAATTTAACTTAGAACTGTAACCGCTGGCCATGGGATAACTTTAACATTAAGTAGAACTTAAAGTTATTTGAAGTTAGTAGAATTACTTAAGCAAGCCGTTGTCCAAAGTGAATAGTTTTCCATCCTCATCAGCAATGTATGGAGGTTAATTTTTTTCACATCGCCTATACTTCATATTGTGTGTCTTTTTAAAATCATGACTATTAACTAGCTAGCAGGTAGGAAGTACTCTCCTATTGTGTTTTTTTGCATCACATTTTCCTGATGACTAATGGTAATATTTTTTCAAGCACTTTTTCAGTCATTTTTCAGATCCTTTGACCATTTTTTTTGGCCTTTTTGAGGCAGGGTCTCCCTGTAGCCCCAGCTGGCCTGGAACTCACTCTGTAGACCAGGCTGGCCTTGAACTCACAAAGATCCGCCTGCCTCTGCCTCCCAACTGTCGTAACATCTCAAAGGCATGCGCCACCAGCCCCCAGCTCTTTGACCATTTTTTTTTTTTTTTCTTATCTATTCTTTTTTTTTTTTTTTTAAATTAACTTTTTATTGATGCTTTGTGCATTTCATACATTTTTCCAATTCAGTTCAGGCTTACTTCCCTTTCCCTCCCCCCACCACCCCGGAACAATTCGAATGGATCCTAGCACAGCTATTCTCTCATATTGGAATCACATTGACAGAATGTCTGCAAAGTAAACGTGTTCACTGCAATCCATTTCTCTCAGCTTTATTTTTCTTCGGGCTCAAACATATATATTCGCCATAAATAAGTGATAATCCATGAGCACAGACTAACAAGTGGCATCCATTGTCTATTGTCTCACAAAGCCCTATCTGCAGGGCATGTTCTTTCCAGTGCTCTCAAATAGCATGCGCTTACAGACCCCACACATCCCAGTTAGGCGAGTGACAGCGTTGTTTGCTTTATCGAATCCAAAGATTGATTCAACATTTGAATTGTGTCCATGACTACCTCGCATATGTAAGTATCACCATTACGAACCCCAATCGAAGTCCCCTCTCACATCTCCCAACAGCACACACCTCTCTTCTCGCATGTCTGTATCCCTACGTTGCATATTAAGAAAGAAAGGGGCACAGTGTGTGAATGAAGATATGTAGAGAGCAAGTCCACATCTCTACTGGACGCTTGTTGACTTGACTTACCTGAGCGACGTGTTTGTCTTTTTGTTATTGTGAAAGTTCTTTTGTATTAAAGATACAGAAAATATTCAACTTACAAATACAATTTAGTTGAACTCCTGCGGCGCATTATGGGTGGACACTCTTCATTTCCTTTCCCTTCTTTGGCTGTGCTGTTATCCATTCCTTTGCTTTACTCTATTCTTTCTTTTCTTTTGCGTTTCATCTTCTTTTGATGTACGATGTTTTCTATCTATTATTCTTCCTGTTCCCTTCCTAACTTCTATCAATATTACATTACCTTCCATTCCTTAGAATCTATAACAACACACACCTTTTATCAGCTATCCTTCCTTCCCCTTTTCCTTCCTTCCTTCCTCCCTTCCTTTCCTCCTTTCCTTCCTTCTTCCTTCCTTCCTTCCTTCCTTCCTTCCTTTCTTTCTTTCTTTCTTTCTTTCTTTCTTTCTTTCTTTCTTTCATAGTATGTTTCACTTTGTGTCTCTGTGCACACAGGTATACACATGTTGCTGGGGTTTCACCCCAGGGTTTTGCTCATGCTGGGTCTGTGTGCTACCACTCAACTTTAACCCCCAACTCCTCATTTTCTAGATGGGGTCATTTTGTATGCAAGTGTTTATTATTTTTCTCTAGTCCAACTTAATTTTGTTTTGTGACTTATGTTTTTGATATCATGTTTGTACAAATGTTGCTTAAAATAGGAAGAAAAATATTCTCATATGCTTTTGTTCAGAGTTGGCTTACTTTTTAAGCTGGACATAGACATTTTCCACAAAGTTTGGGTGTCAATCACCTGTGAGTATATTCTCTACTGCTTAAAGATCAATTTACAGATATTTGGATTTTTTTCAATGCTACCCTTGAACTATTAGCAAGGTTATACAATATGCTTTAGCAAGGAAATTTTTTTTCTTTTTAACTTGATGAAAAAGAAAATAACCCACAGATATTTAGCTTATGTTATGGTGTGATGGAAAGAAATTTTGTCATGTCATTTTGTAGAACTATTTATGCATTCTGTTATGGAGTGAAAATGAAACTTTTTATTCAAGACTTACTGAATTTCCTCTAAAATGGCCTTTCTAAAATTATTTACAAATAAAAACCATAACATTAAATCAAGCAATTTAAGCATAAAGTTCAACTTAATATTCACATTGATGAAGAATTTCAGAATTAGCTGGGTATGGTGGCCCACAACTTTAATCATAGAGCATGAGACACTGAAGCAGGTGGATATCTGTGAGGTCTATGAGCTGAAGCCAGCCTGATCTCCATAGCTAGTTCCAGGTCAGCTGGGGCTACAGGGAGACCTTGTCTCAAAAAAAAAAAAAATCCAGAATTGTAGCTGACTTCAAATATGGCTAGATTCAAGGATTCCAGCAACACCACCAGCTTCTCTACTGAATACAACACACAGCTGATTGTCTCTAGTTGGCTCCATTTTAAGAGCTCTTACCAATATGGTAAGAAGTATGTATGAGAATATTGTGATATTATGCCTCCCTGCTTTAGCACTCCAGGAGAAGGAAGCACTTTTCCCCATGACACTTGTATAACTATATTCATGTTGATGGCTCAGCTAACCTAAATCAAAGATTTTTCTACCCAGGAAGATTTTAGTCCTATCTTACCTTAATGACCAGTGGTCATGGTATCATCTCAAGCAGAAACAATGAATGCTTTGAAGGGATGGAGTTCTTTTCCCACTGGAAAAAGTTATTTTACCATTAAAATAGTATCGACAGATTCCTGTGTTTCTTAATGTTGAGAGCTACTAGCAGGGGCTATATAAATTTTATATTGAGGAGGTTTTTAAAGCCTCATATGACAAGTTGTATGTGTTCATGAACTACTATGAAACTTAAAATTCTACCAAAACTGTGTTTCATATAGAGGTCATAAGCTAAGTGAAATAAACCAGACAGAAGAAAACTACTTTATCATTTCTCCATATGTGGCAAAGCACTGATGACATAGAAATCTGAAAGAGTAGGTAGCTGGCAGGGGCCAAGCAAGATAGACTACTGGGCTCTGAGTTTCCATTAGAAATGAGCAAAATTTGTCAAGTTCATTCAGACAACAAAGTGACAACAGACAATAGGGAGGTGGACTGTAGACAGATGATTTTTGAAGGCTACAAGGAAGTTTATAACATAATGAAATGATTAATTATGGAGATTAATGTTTTATCCTGATTTGAACATTTAACAGTGTTTGTGTGTTTTAAAATGTCACATGAGGGTGTGAAAGATGGATCAACAGAGTACATAATGCTTTTAGGAGGACTGGAGTTTAGTTCCCAACACCCACTCCTGGCCTCACAACCAGCCTGTAACTCCAGCTCAAGGTCAAATATCCTGTTGTACCCACTACAGGCACACGCACACACACATGCACACACACACACACACACACACACACACACACACACACACAATTTAAGATAAAATGAAAAATCTTTGAGAATGTCACATAGTACCAAATAAATACATAGTTTTGTGTATCAGTTTTTAAAAAGTTAAACATTAAATTTTACTTTTTAAAATTTAATTGAATTTTTGTGTATTTCATCCATAACATCTCAATCATTCTTAATCACCTTTACACCCCCTTCTCCATTGGCACCCTCCCACAGACCCCAAATTGAATTTTACTTTTAATTTTGAAGAGAAGTATGTATAAAAGGTCAACCCAAACAGAGGGATAAGTGAATTTTTAGAAAATACTCTTTTTCATCTTAGATCTGAAGCGTGTTCCATCAAGTACAAAGCTTTTTCTTGGGCTCCCTCCCATCTTTTACTAATTGGGTTCTTATTTGGCCACTTGCCTTTTTCAAATAAAAGGAGAGAGACCAAAATCACCGGAAAATAGCTAATTATGACCACAATAGGAAAATTATTCCCATGAGTAAATACTACAGAGTGTTAAATGAAATTCCAAACCCAATCACAAAACAATCTCTCTTTAATAGTTATTCAACTGTTCAATCTGGAATGTGCATTAGATAAGAAATCAGCACAGAGTCAATGAGGTTCTTTGGTTTGTGTTCCAACATAGTGTTAGTAAAGGCAATTAAAGCCCACTTAAAAATCAAATGTGGAGGTTTCCTATTTGTTTTTAATAAGATTAGTAGGTTAAGATGTTATTACAAAACAAGTTGTATATAAGAGTACTAGAGCTTTAGTTTATACATGCTTAATAACATGAAATGAGTAGTCTAGTTAGATTGACAGAATATATGTCAATATACTTTACATGTATATATATATGATACTTTCTTAACTAATTAAATAACAGATTAAAAACAGCCATAGTGTGTCTGCAGTTGATAAGTGTATCAAGGTACAAAGACTACTCTGAAGAAATGTTAATTATCTCCCTTTAATGTTATTGTATTGGGGCTGGAGAGATGGCTCAGCAGTTAAGAGCACCGAATGCTCTTGCAGAGGACCTCAGTTCTATTCTCAGCACCCACATGGTGGCTAAGAACCATCTTTAATTCCAGTTCCAGGGGAATCTGACACCCTCTTCTGAGGCGCTCTTAACCGCTAGGCCATCTCTCCAACCCAACAATTACTATTTATGACAAGCACTCTTGATTGCGACCTTATTGTCATAAGTTATTTTGTTGATTCATGAATTTATTCATGTACTCAGAAATGTTTACTTTCTATACTCTGACAAAACTGATGTAGCTTTTGGATTTGAAATATCTTATCACCAAGGGAAAAGAATATGACAAACTTATAATAATGCATTCCAATAAGAGATTATTCAAAGGAAAAACAAAGTGTAACTCATAAGACTTTTTTCATTCTCTAGCTTTATTTTAAATTTACATAATAATGGATTCATTTAGATTATTCAATGTCTCACCTATTAAAGATAATTAAAATGAATCTAATGTTTGAAACCAAATAAACAAATATAAAACCAATATTATATGGAAAAAGTGTTGCCATGCCGAACTAGAGTATTTTGCAACTTTTCTGATATTTCAGATAATCAAACTTCAAACATAAATAATTGATAACTGTAGAAATGTGATGAGACCTTGATATATGTATTCATGTGTACATAGTAGTTGTGTGTGTACATGTGACTGTGTGTGTGTCTATGCACAATTAAGGATAATATAGGTAAGTCTTCCAAACTAATTTGTTACTATCTGACACTACACTAAATGACAACTAGGGATTACTAGAAAATCAATAGAAGAAAATTAAGCAAATATGTTTATAAAGGGTAACAAGACAGAATTGACTTATTAGAAACCAAACATTCAGTCCATTAACTATATTTATAGTATTGAAATACTTTAGTTGACAAATGCATTTATTTATTGATTTGTGTGTGTGTGTGTGTAAGTTGCCACTTGCCTTAGCTTATTTTTGGAGATCACTGGAAAACTCATGGAAGTCCATTCTCACTTTCTACCATGTGGGTCCTGAGGATCACACTCAGGTCATCCAGCTTGGTGTGATGCACATTGGATACGGAGCCATCTCCCCATCCCGCTTTTTAGCTAAAATTTTTAGCTAAAGTTTCTGAACACTTCGTTCTTTTTGCATATTTTGTTAACTACAAACAATAGGGGTTTAAAAAAGCCATTTTTCCATTGAAGATATTAAATACAAAAATTACTTTTCCATATTTTAAATGATCCAATAATGCAAAATTAATCATTGTAGAAACCATGATACTAGCTCAAATAATCAGATTAAAATAAAAATATCCAGGGTCTGGAGAGATGGCCTAGTGGTTAAGAGCACCGACTGCTCTTGCAGAGGACCCGGGTTTGATCCCCAGCACCCACATGGCGGCTGAGAACCGTCTTTGGCTCCAGTTCCAGGGGAATCCGACGCCCTCTTCTGATCTCCGCGGCATTGCACGACACGGGTGCACAAACCTTCATGCAGACTGTACATTCATACACATAAAAATAAATAAAATAAAAAAATAAAATAATAAAAATATCCATGTAAAGATATATGTGATTTATATACAGAATCTGTAAAGTGTATTTTTATGTTAAACTAACAAACAGATGTGTTACTTTGCTTTTTATCAATTTATATAGCATGAGAAACAGAATCTGCCTGAAGGTAGCTTTATCAGAATTGCCAGGGCTCATGACAGTTCAGCATCACTTAACAAGCCCTACAAATCTGGAGAGTTAAATAATGGTCCTTGTTCTAAATGAAATGTGTGGAACACAGTGATGGATTTTAAATTGCTATAATTCTGCATTGTTCATCCAAAACCTGAATATGATTAGGAGAATTTTACAAGTAATACTATGTCTATATCTATTTAATAAAAATGCACTGCAATCCTCTCATCCTCAGGAAGTTTTATTGAGGAGATTGGAAAACTACATTAATTTTAAAAGGCAGCATGATTAAGATACTTATAGAATTGCATAGAAATGTAAATAAATATAGAAAATTTTACTTGTATAAATACCTAAGGAAAACATTCTAGAAGATCCACAAAATAAAAAAAAATGCATAAATGTAATATTCAATAACTTTTGGGTTAAAATATAACCACTCTTTAAAAGTCATTTACATTTATTTATACTTACCTGGCAGGAGAGATACCATGATCACGAAGGTGGTTTTCCCAGGGTGAGGCTCATGCATTGCACTCTGGGTGTGCTGACCTCTGCTATTTCCCCAAATGCGGAAAACTTGAGTGCTAGTAGGGGAATGCGTTCGTGCTCTCTCCTGGTAGAAAAAAAAGTCATTTACTCAAAGACAATGTATACATTCCTAGGTCAAATGTGTTTCTTGTTATATAACATAATTCATAGTGAGGAAAATTACATGCAATGAGTTTTGTAATTCAAATATTAATATATAATAAGAAATAAGCAACAATTTAAAAACTTTGAACAACTTAAAAATATACAATTTTAATGGTGATATTTACTTAGGTTTTCAGTTTATAGTAGAAAATTTATGGTTCTTTCATATAATATTAAATTATTTTAAATCAATCAATATTCTAGGTCATGACCTTTGGAATTAAGAAATTCTTGAAGACAATTTCGACTATGATTCAGAAGAAAATGTGATTCGAGTCTGGAGACAATTATGCATGTATGTATTTGGGAATTAGATTTTCTCGGGGTCAAATGTAATTAAAAATTAAATATCAACCCATTAATTACTGAATTACAGAAACTTTGATTTATAGTTTTTCATCTATTACACTATTTTTAAAATGTGAGATTAATGTACATCTTCCTGATTTTCAGGCATATTTCTCTTGAGGTCATCTAGTAAGACAAAAAGAGACCAGGACAGCTGACAGAAGAGAAAACAGTATTCAGAAGTTTGCTCATGTTTAACAAGAACAGCCAAAGCTAGGTGAGTTTTGTGGAAAGGAAAGTGGTGGTATAAATTCCATCTAGCCTTAATTGTGTACTGTGAAAGCATGACAGAAAAACACCACAAAACATGGGGCCACGGGGAAAGAGATTTTCACATTTTATTCTGAAAATAGCTATGTTATAAAAACCATGGCTTTTTTTCCCAATAAAAGTCAATCTAAGCTTGTTGTCCAATGGCAAATGTCTCCTGAAGACTTTGTCATCTTTAAAAAATCATTGTTACTTATTTAGTTAAATGTGTATTATATTCATTGACCATAACATAATAATTCATCTCTATAAAACTAATATGCCAGCACATGTTACTTCTGCAGTTCAGGATGAAGCCGTCAGAACTCTCCCCAACAATGCCTGCCTCTTGGCATTCAGCTGTTACATGGTGTTTGAAGGGCCATTTTTCACTGCCTTAGAATGGTATTTAACTTTAGAAATACATTATTTGATATTTTTGATTACCAGAACCTTATTTCAATAATGTAGATAACTTAGAGACACTATTAGTTCTTAATTTAACATGAATGATTTCTGCATTTGCTATTTTCTCATTGCTGTAAACAAAATGGTGTCAAGAAGAAAACTTAAGGCAGGAGTTATTTAGGCTCAGAGTTTGAGGGTGAGGTTCTAGTAAACCATGTCAAGGACTAATGATAGCAGAGGCCTGAGACATCTGATCATGTAAATATCTGCAGTCAGGAAGCAGATAACAATGGATGTTAATAGATAGCTTGCTTTGCCCCTTTGATTTATTTCAGGACCCCATCCAATAGATAGGTGCTGCCCACAGTTGAAGGTCTTCCCAACTTGACCTAATCTAGATAATCCCACAAATTCAAACCCACAAGCTAACTCAACACAGATAATGCATCACAGGTATATACATAAGATAGTCTCCCAAGTGATTATATAGTCTGTTGATTGATATCAACCAACACAATCTTACAGTGAAGAAAAATTAAAAGGATATTTTTATGTTGTTTGCTTATTAATTTCCAAGAAATTGGCCTGAGAACATTTTACTTCCTTAAATTCATAGTCAAGAACTTACAAATTATGTTTTAAATTGTAGTAAATAAAGATCTTATATGTAATAATAAATAATAAAATATGTTGTGGGAAAGATGTTCATGTACCTTGATAAATACAAAGAAAGCAGTATGTTTTCTAATTACTCAAAAATAAAAATCAATCCTGCTTTCTTATTTGTAAATATAATTAAACTAGACTATATTTAGCTTCACTTTCATACTTTAAAACATAGTATTCCTAAAATTTTGCATTACATATATTAATAAAATTATTTTATTTATTATATAATTTTTAAATTGAATTTTTGTGTATTTCATACATAACACCTCAATCAGTCTTAATCACTTTTATACCTCTTTCCCCAATGGCACCCTCCTTCAGCCCCCCACTGGTATTCATACGTTCATTCTGGAATCTTTGGTAAGGCCTATTGTGCCAAATTATTGTGTAATTATAACAGATTCTTTTTCTTTTGAAAAGTATACTTACTTCATGAAAGTTGAATATTATATCTTTCATTTTATATTACAGTGTGAATATACAGCATATTTCATTTGGACTCCAACGATGGAGAAAAAGTATACAAAATATTTTTTGTTCCTCTTGACTTTTTACATGGTAAGTATAAATTCTACAAATTTGTCTCTTTATGATTATTTATGCTTCACTTACAATATACATCTAACTGATAAAATAGCCATGAAATTAAAGCATTTATCAGACACATGTGATAGTTCCATTTTTATATTCAATCAACACAGAAATAATCCACTTCCTTTTGGTATGTGCTTGGAATTTTATAACCAATATGGGATGTTGGAGCCTGGAAAGGAATTTGGAGTATCCATGGATATAGATGAGCAACTTTCTAGGAAAAGTTGTAATGTTTGAAAAAAATTGAAGTGGCTCTCGGTAGTAGTAGTTACACATGGTATATAAAATATGTTTAAAGAGACTTGTGGATCCAGAATTACATCTTCAAAAATTATATTCTAGTCCTTTTTTCTTTCACCCCAACAGATTCACATAGATTGATTGAAAGATAACACAGAAGGATATAGTGTGTTTGTATTAATTTACTCATTCTTTCATTCATTCATTCACATAATAGAATTTGATGCTAAATCTGGGGCAAGTGTGTGTGTCCACATGCATGTGTCTATATGTCCACCTCCATATACACGTGTTCAAGATATGAAGGTAGAAGCAGAGAATACAGATTTCCAAAACCCAGTTGCTCTCTTACAGAAGTGGCACACCTCACGGTTTCATAAGTTCTCTGTAGAATGCATCTCTTCACAGATTTCTCTTTATCAAATTATAGCCCTAAACTTTCCTCTTTCTCATTACATGTATGAGGAACCCAGAGATGTAATCTCATATAGTTCTGTGCCAGCAAAGAATTTTCCTATGGTGCTTCCAAGCAAACCCCAACAAAAATTAAAAAAAAACAAAACAAAACAAAAAAAAAGCAAAACAACAACAACAACAAAACACCTAAAAATGTACTGAAAACATAAATGAGGAAGAAAAGAAGCAAGATTATATTTCTTTGAGCATCTGTGTCTGAAAACATTCTCAAGCCTAGGGTAATCTAATTTCTGCACTTCTTAGATACTATCTTGGGTAAACTGACTAGACTTCAAGAGACAGCACTCCTGTTTGTTCAGCTCACAGCCTCCATCAACAGTGCCAGTGAGCTCCATGGGCCAACATTAGCTCCCTGCAGGCAATGCTGAATATTTACCAATCTGATTAGTGTAACTATGAACTTTTCCTTTCAATTCATTGATGGACATTGTATAAATATGGATCTTTATTTCAGAAGATAATAAGATTATTACTTTACATAGTTTCCAAAACTTTTGAGAATAATTTCCTGTTTTGGTTAATTGTCCTAAAGTAGGGATGTAGAATGCTTCCCTAACTTGCATGAGGCACTAGGTTCAATCCTAAGTACTGCCAACAATAAAATGAGCAAATATAGTCCTGCTGTTCTAGTTCTCCATTATCACCTGAACAATGCAACCACTATATAAACTTTCACTAAAAAATTTAAATTTATCAGAGAATGACAGAATTAGTCTCAATGCTTTCAGGTGACATGATAATATCCAGTAAGGAAATTCTTATTTTGACTTTATAAGTCTGGCATTCCATTAGAAAACAGAGGATCATCAAGAACAGACAAAAGAATAATAAAAAGAGAATTGTTTCTGGAAGAGAGTTAACAGGAATAATGAGAGAAAAAGGTTGAAAGATTATTTTCTAGGCTTGTATTAGAAATCAGAAAAGTATAATGTAATGGAGAAAGCAGTAGGATCTAATAAGAAATATTAGATTAGAAAATCATGCATATTTGTCATTTGCCCAAACCCTTTTTCAATGTGCAGTCAATGTAAGTTCTATTATAAATGAACTTGTCAGTATTTTCTTATCAAAATGTGATGCTTTCTGACGAATTCTGTCCCCTTTCCATGTGTTGGGTACAGTGTGTAGTTAATTGGCTGCTAAATTAATTAATTAATTAATGGCATTCTATGCATATGAGTGTCTTACCTGCATGTATGCAAGTCCACCACAAGTATGCAATGTCCACGGAGACTAGAAGAGGGTATCAGATTCCCTGGAACTAGTTACGGGATTGCCATTAGCTGTCATGTGGGTGGTAGGTAATGAACCTAGGTCTTCTGCTAGAGCAGCCAGTGCTCTTAATGAGTAAACTATCTCTATTCCTGGATGCTATTTTATACTGTTTTATAAATAAACCAGGTGCTTAGAAGTAGGAGTGGATACCTTATCTACACTCACAGAGCACTGGCTTAAATTGTGCTCTAGTCAGCCAACTACAGGCAGAATTCTGATAGTCAGTGATGCTTCCCATTGCTGACATTGGTGACACATGAAGGGTCTTGAAATTGTATGTAGCTAGAGTTTAGACTGTGGAAACTGCCAAGCATTACTCATCGATACACATAGATTTTTCTCAGGGGTGTCCTTCAGCACTCAGCATCCCCTCAGTACAGACTGCTTTTGACAGACACCATTCTGATGTTACTATTGTCTTCCTCCTTTAGAGTTGTATCACAGCAGAATCAGAAGACGACTATAACCAAACTGAGTTGGGAGTTACCAGAAATAAGATCATGACTGCTCAGTATGAATGTTACCAGAAAATTATGCAAGATCCCATTCAACAAGCAGATGGTAACCACAACTATTTCTATGTGCAGTTAATACATATTTAAAATCAAGCTACATTTGGGAGGGGTTAATATCCATTAATAAAAATCAATAGTTCCTTGTTTTTCAGGTTACTATGTAATTTTCATTATGTATTTAGGAAAGAAAATATTTCACACACTCATCCTTTTAGAGTTATTCAAATTTAAAAACAGTCAAAATACCAAACAGGTATTATTATTAACACAAACATAAAGTCAGTAACTACTAACCCTCCATCTAATTTGTATTTCTCTTTTTAAAAATTGCTTGGTAAGAGCCCATGTAAGGATATATTTCATAATATACATATTTTAATAGCATATTTGATAGCAAAGATGATAAAGTCTGAGTGCTTCTGTTACCCTTAAGATGAACTTTTGCCATTGGTACCATTAATGGAGGACTTTTCTAAGCAGCAATCACTTGCCTCGATTCTGAAAATAGAAAAGAGTAGATACAAAAGTAGAATTCTATAATTAGCAAAACTTGAAATAGCTCCTTTGTGTAATCTGGCAACCTAAAGACACACTTATCTTCAAAACATAAGATGCAATACTCAGAAACAAAGCAAAATGTAGACCTTATAGATAATTCTATTTTTTAACAGTCAAGGGAAAGATTTCAAAACTTCTAGAAAAAATACTTTGTAATATACTATGGTTGTATGTAAATGAAATGCAAAAGTAGAGTGTAAATATCCATAATGTAAAAATGAATTTGCTTTTAAATATCAGAAAACACTTTTAACATTTAGCTACCTTTAAACAATTTAAAAGAACATCGATTAATGCTTCAGGAAGTATTTACATGCTATGGATGCACCAGTAGTTTTGTCATATCTCTTAGAAAAGTATGTTTTAGGCCAGGCGTCGTGGCATAAGCCTTTAATCCTAGCATTTGGGAGGCAGAGGCAGGTGGATCTTTGTAAGTTCAAGGCCAGCCTGGTCTACAGAGTGAGTTCCAGGACAGCTGGGGCTACAGGGAAACCCTGTCTCGAAAAGACCAAAAAAAAAAAAACAGTATGTTTTAAAATTTTGAAAAATAATGACAAATTATCTAGTTTAGATCAATAGTACAAAATGTGTATACCAATTATTAATTGACATAGATTCTCACTTTATTCCATTAAAACCTAAGTGTCAAATTCTAGTTTGTTTCCTATCACTGTGATATAACATTTATCGAAAGCATCTTTGGAAGAAGGGACTTATTTGGCTTACACTCCATCATCAATGGAAGCCAAGGTAGGAACTGAAGGCAGGAATGTGGAGGCAGGAACTGAAGCAAAGTCCTGGTAGAGCACTTCTTGTGATGTTATCCCCCCTGGCCTGATCAGCTACCTTTCTTATACAACCCAGGCTGGGCTTTCCTATATCAGTTAGCAATCAAGAAAATGGCCCACAGATATGGTCACAGGCCAATTTGATTAAGGAAATTCCTCAATTGAAGTTTCCTCTTCCTAGATGTATCAAACTGACAACTGAAGCTAATTATGACCTATCATTACTTTAAAAATATTGGATTGATCCCTTTGAGATTATCTACATATGTGTAAAGGTAAATATAAAAAAATAATATTGAGTAATAGGGAAGTCTCCCAAGGGTTTCATCATAAATAATACTGTGATAAAAATGTTCAAGATCATTGCTTACTATGTCTGAGCTTCATAAGGTAGTTAGCAATTTGTACAAAAATACTCTTGAAGTAGGGTAAATAACATTTTAACTTTGTGTTTTTGTAATACATTTTACCAAATACATTTTTGAATGGAATACCTACACATATCTTACTCAGATCCCATAAAACACAATTCAAAATACAGACACTGTAATCTGTTATGTTTTCTGTACTGAAGTTAATTACCCAGAGGTTTTTACGGTGGTAACTTGAGCATATCTAGCATGGTCTCTGAAACAATAATAGGAAAATTGTCTTTTATCAGCCACAAAACATATTTTTACCAGTAATATATTATTGTAAACTATTTTAATATTTATTTACAATCACAGGAAAAATGTGATATTTCAGTTACTTTTTAAAATTTTGAAGTTTCTTAGACTTTCAGATCCTTAGAATTATTGTGGCTTCCCTTGAGGCTTGGAAAATCACAAGATTGTCGTGAACATCTGCTAATTTAACAAAACTTTCATCTGGCATTCAATCTTACAAATTATAAACTGTAGACATTTTGTTATAACTTTGGAGCATTGATGTGTTAATTCCTCTCTGCCATTAAATATGTGTGTGTGTGTGTGTGTGTGTGTGTGTGTATAACATTTTACCACACTTGAAATGAAAGCTAGGGATGGAGAGATGTTTCAGTGGTTGAGAGCACTGGCTGCTCTTGCAGAGGACCACAGGGCACCTAACAACCATGGCTAAATCCAGCTCCAGGGGATCCAACGTCCTCTGCTGACCTCCTTGGACATTCCACAACATGGGTACACCTACCCACATACACTCATACACATAAAATAAATAATTTAAAAATAATTTTGTTCAAGTTTTGTGCATCTCATACAACATTTCTCAGTCCAGTTTAGACTCATTCCTCCTTCCATTCTCCCCACGCAACCCGAATCCATGCATTCTGCCATACAAATCTTGCATCTTTTCTCAGTCTTGGTTGTCATTTTTTTTTTTTTTTTTTTTTTTTTTTGCTGATTGTAGACCCACTTGCTCTGAAGTCCAGGCTGGCTTGAACTCACAAAGATCCACCTGCCTCTGCCTCCCGAGTGCTGGGATTAAAGGTGTGCGCCACCACACCTGGTTCTCAGTCTTTTTAAAGTTTATCTATGCAGAGGTTTATTGTTTGGGGAGAAGTTTACTATTTCGGTCAGTTCTTTGTCCCAGTCCCCTTTGTTTTTGTTGTTCCCTCCAATTTGTATTGCTGCAAAATATGTCTATACATACATCACACGCATACCAAAATTATGACGTCTGAAAATAAACTGTATGTTAATTCTAAAACATGTTTAAGAATTCACATTTTTTCATTTAGTTTTATATTACTCTAAAATATGCATACATATCTTCCACCCATATACCAAAATTACAATGTCTGAAAATAAGTGGTAGGTTAATTCTAGGGCCCATTAAGGGGTGACTCATTGGTTGAAGGGCACTTGGGTTGCTTCCAGGTCTTTGTTATTGTGAAGAGAGCTGCAAAAAACATAGATGTGCATATGGGTATATACCCAGGAGTGGTATGACTGGGTCAGGTGGTAAGCTCATTTTGAGTCTTTTAAGGTTTTCCACACTGCTTTCCATAGTGGTAGTGGGAGTTTACATTCCCACCAGCAGTGGATGAGTGTTCCCCTTTCCCCACAACCTCTCTAGCATTTGGTATCTTTTGTTTTCTTGATCCTAGCCAGTTTTACTAGAGTGAGATGAAATCTTAAAGTGGTTTTAATTTGCATTTTCTTAATTATTAGTGATTTTGAACACTTTTTTAGATGTTTCCCAGCCAGTTTAAAATAAAGTATTTTATTATTTTATTTTATTTTATTTTATTTTACTTTATTTTATTTTATTATTTCTGTATGTGTATGAATGTACTGTCTGCATGCAAGTTTGTGCACCCGTGTCGTTCAATGCCGCGGAGGTCAGAAGAGGGTGTCGGATTCCCCTGGAACTGGAGTTCTCCTGGAATTGGAGTTTCAGACGGCTTTCGGCCGCCATGTGGGTGCTGGGGATCGAACCCGGGGCCTCTGCAAAAGCAGTCGGCGCTCTTAACCGCTAGGCCATGTCTCCAGCCCCTAAAATAAAGTATTTTAAAAAATGAAAAGAAAGAGCTAGAATTTGGAGGAGGGATCAACATAATTATCTTTCACAGTTTAAATTTTGGAAGACAAATGCTGGACTATTATTTGTTTCTTTCAGAAAATGCATAAATATATTTCCTTAAAAATAGAATTTCTTGGGGCTGGAGTTATTATTATATTATTGGAATTGGACTTATCCACTTTCTTGGAGCCTAGTGGTTAAGAACACCAACTGCTCTTGCAGAGGGCCCGGGTTCAATCCCCAGCAACCAAATGGTGGCTGAGAACAGTCTTTAACTCCAGTTCCAGGGGAATCCAACACCCTCTTCTGACCTCTGCGGCATTGCACGACAAGGGTATACAAACCTACATGCAGACAGTACAATCATACACATAAATAAAATAAATAAAAAATAGAATTTCTAAAATAAACTGTTTCCCATTTCTCATAAAAAAAATAATAAACCTCAGCAGGGTGTGGTGGTGCATATCTTTAATCCTAGCACTCTGGAGGCAGAGGCAGGAGGATCTTTGTGAGCTCAAGGTCAGCCTGGTCTACAGACTAAGTTCCAGGACAGCTGGGGCTACAGGGAGATCCTGTCTCCAAAAAGACAAAAAAAAAAAAAACAAAAAAAAACCCCAAAACCCAAAAAACTAAGTATGGTGACAGTAATTAATCATTACCTCACAGTTAGGGACAATTAGCAAAGACTTCTTGATTTGCTGAAAGAATAAATGCTTTTGAAGAATATGAAAATGGAATCTTTATGCTTATAGGAGTTTTAATTTGGCATATTGGATTAGTAGCATGTAGTCTTAAGAGTTATGATTACTGTGTGGATAAAGCTGAAGTAATGTGCGAGATTTGTATCACATCTTCATTTTCAGTAGACTCTTGCTTTTTGACAGTGAAAAGGCTTCTTTTAAAAGTTTGTGTATTCATGAGTAGCTACAGGATGTTAATAAGCTTCCTTTATGTTCCCTCAAGGCCTTTACTGCAACAGAACCTGGGACGGATGGCTGTGCTGGAATGACGTTGCAGCTGGAACTGAGTCCATGCAGTACTGCTTGCCGCTGATTACTTTTTCAGGATCTTTGATCGCCATACAAGTGTGAATAAATGGAATTCATCCTTAGCAGTTTATTTGACAGTCATAATTTGAAGAAATGTCCTAGTTTAGCCCGGGGTGGTGGCGGCACGCCCTGTAATCCCTAGCACTTGGGGAGGCAGAGGCAGGCCGAATCTTTGTGAGTTCAAGGCAGCTGGTCTAACAGAGTGAAGTTCCAGGACAGCTGGGTAACTAAGGGAGACCTGTCCTCGGAAAAGTATACCTAAAAGTAAAAAAAAAAAAAAAAAAAAGAAATGCTAGGTTTATTAAATGCATTTTTCAGTTTGAAACAAAAGTCTAGAAGCTTGCTGTAAATAACTATCTTAATTTTTAAAACTCTAGGTTTATTAAATGCATTTTGCAATTTGAACCAAGTCTAGAAGCTTGCTGTAATTAACTCTGTTTCTGAAATCCATTTAACCAAAGAAAAAGTTTGAATGAAAGCCATCAATTTATTAAATTATTTATTTCTGTTTTATTTAATTTTAAAGAGAAAGTTACAAAGATCTGTGACCAAGATGGAAACTGGTTTAGACATCCAGATAGTAACAGAACATGGACAAATTATACTCTGTGTAACAACAGCACTCATGAGAAAGTGAAGGTATGTTATAACTGTGAATCTTTGCACAGGTAGTTGTTCCATGGCTATCGGAGAAAATTCAGTCAGTGTTCCACTCCACTTCAAAACCATTCCCTAATAATTTGAGAAGAACAATGAAGGAAAATATCTGTGGAAAGAATTGTTATTAATTCTGTCATTACACTGGGGAAATGATCCTATTAGGTAACAGTGTATTTACAAGTCAATGCCTCAGTATTGGGCTTTCATATTTTCCAAAGAAAACATACCTTTAAAGTGTCATAAAAGGGAAAACTTTCATTTCAAGTGGAATTCTAGATTACCTCAGAAAGTGTTCTTAAGCAAACAGGATGAACTCAGCGGGGTTAAAGTCTCTATCTGCCCTCAGCAAATGGCTGCCATCCTGACTGGATGTTTAAGACTCTTCGAGGTTGTTCCCACTTTGATGTCAGGAATTAAAGCCAACTTTAAGGACAATTGTATCAAAATAAAGCTCAATTGGAAATGCTGTTACGTGTTTTCACCTGTGTAGGTATTATTAAAACCGTGACCACCAACACGCCATTTCCTATTTCTGACCTTTATCTGCCCTGTGGCCAAGCAATCTCTGCCTGTCTCTAGCGTGCAAATGGTACAACAGTACCTTTCTCTCTATGGCTTTCAGAAGATTAGTATATTGTAATCACTCCATAACTACAACCTCCCACTGCACTTCTCAATCATGTAGCCTCTGCCTTTTAAGCGAGGTGTCCAAGTTATACAGAATCCTCTAGAAATGGTATTTTTAAAGTAGTTAGAAAGAAAAAGAAAACTTAAATCCAAAAGAAAGTTAAAATACATTTGTACAGAGCAAAGCATCTCATGAGTTTCCACATTAAGATCTGTGCACATGCATCTCAAATTTGTGAAAGGCAAAAGAAAAACCTAATTGGCAAAGAAAGCCTTTTGATCATTTAATTCTGAACAAACCAAATAACCAATTACCATTTGATTTTAAATACAAATGCTGATTTTATGTACTGTATTCCCTCCATAAAAAAATGAATTACTTTATAGACAATATGAGATTTCTACTAAATAAAAGGACATGTGACATAAATTTTTGATAAATTACTTAGCAAATTTGTGTAGGTATTACTCATTTTAGATATATTCAAATGGTATTTGGCTATCAAGCAAGTAATTATAAGTCTATTAGAACATGTGTTTTAAAAATAAACATTATGGGGCTGGAGAGAGTATTGTCTGCTCTTGTGGAAGACGAGGTTCGATTCCCAGCCCCCAACTGGTGGCAAAAAAAATCTGTATAACTCCAGTTCCAGGGGATTCCAATACCCTCCTCTGGCCTCTGCCAGCATTGCACAAGGGCACACTTATACACAGGCAGGCAAAACAGTCATACACATAAAATAAATATAATAAGTAAAAATGTTTTTTTAAAAAAATAACTGTTATTCAGTTGAATTTGATCATATATATATATATATATATATATGCAGTTTTTAAGTACATAGAGCATTGATTCTATTTTTCCATCACTCAAATTGCAGACTGCACTGAATTTGTTCTACCTGACGATAATTGGACATGGGTTATCTATTGCCTCGCTGCTCATCTCACTCATCATATTTTTTTATTTCAAGTAAGTAAATTAAAAACTTGTTTAAAATTTGGCAACTGTTTTAATGAATTCAACTGATATGCATCCTTGTCTTATGTGCTGATGAAACATAGATAATATGATACTGAGTTTAATGTTTAAAAGAAGGTGGAATTCTATATTTTAGTTTTATAAATACATAGAGAAGGTATTGATAACCTATCATAATCCAATTTTATAAAATTATTAGGTATATAAAAACAACATAAGGTAATAATTAGGAACCAAAGTCATATAAATCCAAGGAACTGTCAAATAGTATAAGTGTTATTATTTGCATGTTCAACTCTTTGGTAAATTTTAATTAGTATGGATTAAAGGAGCCACGATTTTGTGAAGATACTATAGTAATAGCATTGAATAACTTATTAAAACTGTATGGCTAGCTGGGCATGGTGGCATACACCTTAAATCCCAGAGCTCCTGGTTGGCAAATCTCTGTGAGATAGAGGCCAGGCTGGTCTAAATAATGAGTACCAAGTCAACTGGGGCTACAGGAATACCCTGTCTTTAGAAAAAAAAAAAAAAACCATACCTAATATTAGGTGCAGTTTTGTCAATTTCATGTGTTAGGTTTTTTGGGGGGGAAAGAGAGAATTTTCATAAACTTGAAGTTGGAGTTCTGGCTCTTAGAGTCATTAGTTGTGTTACTTGATGGATTGTTTCCTAGAGCTGAGTCATGTTTGCAAATTTGGACAAACTATTTACTTATTTATAATTGTTATTTTGAGACATAGTTAGACTATGAACCTCAAATTGGCCTCAAATTCATTATCTCCCATCTCAACCTCATGAGTGCTGGGATTACAGGTGTGTGTCACCTTGTCTGAATTCCTATTTAATGATGAGTATAAAGTAAATGATTAGCCCCACTTCTTGTGATCTAAATTTTAAGTTTTACAGATTACAAGACTCTTACAAGTCTTTTGACAGAAAAGTAACTTTTATATATGCCACCCTCAGGAAAAAGATTACAACTAACAACTACTAAAAAACTAAAATTGGGATTACCACATAAATACAGCAATGCTGCTACTGGTATATATACCCAGAAATAAAATCATTATGCTAAAGAGACTTTCACACTCCATGTTCATTGGAACACTATTTGAAAGAGCCAAAAAATGCAAAATAACTTAAGTTCTTATCAGTTGATGAATTGATAAAGAAAATCAGTATACATAAAGATCCAGCCACAAACTATACAGTATCATGTCATTTGTAACAATACAGATATGACACTAATTTAAATGAGCCAGGCATAGAACAATAAGTGTCAAGGGATCTCCTGCATATGCAGAATCTGAAAGGATTATTTTATAGAAGTTAAATGTATAATGAGTTACCAGCACCTAGGGAGGGAGGGAGTGTAATCAATTAATACACTTTATGGAAACAAATAAGTTACTAATTTTCCAATAAGAAATCTTTTTTTTTTTTTTTTTTTTTTGTTTTCTGGTGAAGGCAGACAGAGGGCGAGCTGTCGAGGGCTTCTTTATTGGGGGCAGGGTTAGGGGTTATGTACTGTTCCCATATCCGCTCTCCGCTTGTCATCTTCTGATTGGCCCAGGTCTGCAGCGCTGCTTGTATGGTCTCACCTGCCTAGGGCAGGTCAAATAAGAAATCTTACAAATTCAGTTGGACTTTTAGTATGTTATATAGCAATGCCTTGGGGGCTAGACAGATGGCTCAGTGGTTAAGAACACTGCTCTTGCAGATCTGGGTTCCAATCTCAGCACCCACATGGCAGCTAACAACCATCCATACCTACAGTTCCAGAGGATGGATGGCCTCTTCTTTCCTCTTCAGTCATTGCACAACATGGGTACATTACATGCATGCACATAATACACTCATAGGCATAATATTAAACTAAATAAATTTTTAAATATTGGAAAAGTAATGCTTTGAGTTTTTCTGTTTTCACATTCATTTGTTTTGGTTTAATTTTATATAAATTATTTTAAAATTTTATAATAACATTCAATAGTTAGTGCCCTATGTGCCACTAAATAGTTTAAAAATCATCATTTAAATGACTTACTAACAATATTCCACCTAATACATTTTTAAAGTCTATCAAATAAAGCCTCCACTAATTAATATTGCTTCTAGATTTTCTCTCTGTAGAGAAAACACTACAATGGACATTTCCAGCCATATTTTTTCCAATATTTTACAGTATATTTTAGTTATAATTTGTAAAATATTTCATTTTTTTCAGTCTTGAAATTTCTTGGTCAAAGAGTGTATAACGTTTTTTAGTTGAAACATATCATCTCAAAGTTTTCTAAAATCAACATTTTTTTAGAACAAATTCGTAGCACCTAACTATTTCAAACTTAAAGAGTGACCCACCTTCACTGATCACATCACTAGAAACTCAGTCACATCCATCACAAATTTACCATAATCTTCACTCTCTGTGTTCACCTCCTGATAATTCTTTTCCTATCCCTTTGAAATCCAGTTTGCACCATCTCTAGTGTAACTGCTACCAATTCTGGCCTATGTAGCTTTAACAGTTCTGTTTCCTTTATTCAACTGTAAAAAATACATCCAGAAAATATCTTTAAATATTTGGATCAAATATAGATCTCATTTGCCATACTTTGCTTTAAAATATTAGATTTTTACTGCAGTTCTTACAAACTCAAAGCCATTAAAGGAGACTGTAGGTTTCCTTCCCCCCTCCCCTTTCCTAGCCTAGTTAAATGCATTAATCCATCTGAGCTATACCCAACCATTTCCTCAGTGGAATTACTGAAACTATAATTGATTTCAGTGGACATGGAGTAAAATGTTAATACCATTTGGGAGACAATCATCACTTTAAATTAGAAAGCATTAGAGCTGAGCCTTTTCAGATTCAATTAATTCTTTCTATTTTTCATTTAATATTTCAAAGCATTCAAAGACATTAAATTTCTGAAGGCGATAATAACAATTTCCTTACATTTCAAAACGTGTACTCAGAAAGAAAACTGGTCCCTTGGAATTCTTGGCCATATGCCCTCGTAAAATTCTGATTCTGTACTGATATATATATATATATATATATATTAGTTATCAACAAATGAAAATGCAAAATTAAAAAGCTCTACTTCTACGCTGTTAAAGAATCTAGAGAAAAATAGAATAAATGTTCACTGAACTCATGAAGCAAGTGAGGCTGCCAACCAAAACAATAGTGCAAGCCAAACTGGGACAATAAAAGTATGCTATTCTGAATGTCTAATCTGATGGTTTATTCATTCAGTTCTCAATGGAGAAGAAAACACTTTTCAGTTTTTCTCAATGGAATAAGAAAACAACTGTGCATAAGAAATGAGTTATTAGGAAGATGGAAAAATTAAATAAAACAATACAGACTTTGATCATGGCATCTAAGTACAAAGTACAAAGTCATAAAAGATTAAAATGCACAGTTCTCAATATATGACTTCTTGAATCGAAATGACTAAAATTAAGTATAAAGCTTAGGACTGGAGAGATGGGTGAGTGTTTAAGAACAATGGCTGCTCTGGTAGAGGACCTGGGTTCGATTCTCAGCACCCACAGGACAACTAACTACTATCTGAAACTCCAGTTTCAGGGGAATCCAATGCTCTCTTCAGACCTCTGTGGACATTTCACAACATGGGTGCACTTACGTACGTGCTTGCAATGTACTCATGCACATAAAATTAAAAAGAATAGTTTGTATAATAACAAAGGAGATAATTCAAGACACATTTTACAAAATATTAACAATAAAAATTTTAAAAATCTTAACAGAGAAACAAAATGGAGTGAGTCTGGTCGATGGATAGCCCTCATTATCATTCAAGTCTTTTCAGACAGAAATCACACAACCTTTACAGAGGACCCGAGTTCGATCCCCAGCACCCACATGGCGGCCGAGAACAGTCTGAAACTCCAATTCCAGGAGAACTCCAGTTCCAGGGGAATCCGACACCCTCTTCTGACCTCCGCGGCATTGCACGACATGGGTGCACAAACTTGCATGCAGACAGTACATTGATATACATACAGAAATAAATAAATGCCAGGTGTGGTGGCCCACGCCTTTAATCCTAGCACTTGGGAGGCAGAGGCATGCGGGATCTCTGTGAGTTTGAGGCCAGCCTGGTCTACAGAGTGAGTTCCAGGACAGCCAGAGCTACAGGGAGACCCTGTCTCAAAAAGACCCCCCGCCCCCAAAAAAAGAATCCTGAATTGGTGTGTTGGGAAGTAGTTCAGTCAGTAAACTACTTCTTACATATGCATGAGGACCTGAGTTCGGATTCCCAGCACCCATGATAATGTCAGGAGATAGGCTGCTGCCTGTAGTCCCAGTGCTGGGGAGATGAAGAAAGGAGGGTCCCAGGGTCTTACTGGCTAACTGGTCTAGTTGAATTGGCAAGATTTGGGTTCAGTGAGAGACCCTGTCTCAAAAAGTATGGTGGAGAGTGCTTGAGGAAGGCATCTATGGTTGACTCATGGCCTTTATATGTATACAAACATACACACACACACACACCACACGCACACACACACATTAATACATACACATACATTAACACAGGGAAATGAATATTGAATTAAGTTATTACTCTTCCAGATTCATAGTTGGACCTAAGAATCTATAATGTTCTTTTGTAATTTGACTAAGTTGCTTCAGAGAATATAGTACTTTTTAAAGATTGTTTGCAAGCTAAAACTAATTTGTATAGAAAACCTATTGATAAGAAATTGAAAGAAAATTGGGCTTAGTATTTTGATATTTCTCTACATATGTTTTTATTCAAAAGGCAAATACTATTCAATTAATATTTATAATTTAAAATTTTGATTGATGACTTAACATCCCAGAACTAATTTATCCGTGGAATAAGCTTTTTTGAATCTCACCTCAGGTGTCCATATGAGGTAATTTCAAAGATACAGTACATAAACACATGCCTCATTACAAAAAACAGGGTAGAAATTTCATGTTGTCTGAAATACTATCCTTTTGTTTTATATGTAGACAAATATTTGTTATTTGCTAAAATTTTCACTTAAAAATAATGGCACGATGCCACACAAATGAAACGTTATTAAAGCAAATGAATGTTTGATAAACTTAAATTTTTTCCTTACCTTCTATGTAATGTTTTGAAAATATTGCAAATAATCACCTTGTTTATACTTAAAGTTTATACTAAAATTACAGTGCACAGTTCCTTACACTGAACTTTAAAAAAGAAAGCACCTTTCAATGGTGAGCTAATGCAATAAACACACACACACACACACACACACACACATGCATGAAATTGGGAATAACTTAATTTTAACAAATAAATCAACACAGTGGTTAAATGCATAGGATATATTTTAATCTTGGTGTCACATCACTCATTAGTAGTATATATTTTGTTGATTCTTTTTGGAAACTCATTTTTTTTTTTTTACTTAAAGTGGCCATCATGTATTTTTAAAACTATTACACAAAGCAGACTCATCTAGTATCTGCCATTTAGGGACTTCTCAGTAAATGGTGAGTTATTAATTCATTTGGGGATGTAGACTAGCTACATTAATGTGGTTACCTGGCATTATCTTTGTGTGACAGCAATGGAATGTTTAAAACTCAATAGTGTAGCGCACAAAGACCTATAGGAACATAGAGGAAGGAAGGACTCATTTTGACTCAGGATTCAGAGACTGGTGAATTGATATTGCCAGTTATCAGTAAAGACAATGCTCCTATGATAAGTAAAGTTCTAATGGGTAGAAATTGTAAACTGAATAATCATGCAGATATTGTCTAGGCTATCACTTATTTTCCTTATTCTCCAGCAATGAACTAACTTTTGTGGTTTCCTCTAAACCTGAGATCTTTCTATATAACTTAGTCATGTTCTGTAGTTTGAACTATTTTTAAAAACGAAGTTTTTAATATAATACTTTTATTGATGTTTTGTGTATTTCTGACATCATTTTTCAGTTCAATTTGGATATATTCCCCTTTCCCTTCTTCCCACCCCACTCCAGTTCAGTCATTCTGTCATACATGTCCTGCATCTGCCTCTCAGTATTTTTAAAGTTTTTCTCTGCAAAGGTTTATTATTTTGGGCAGAATTTAACTTTATCAGTCCATTCTTTGACCCAGTCCTTATGTTGTTGTGGTTCCCTCCCAGTTGTATTGCTCCAAATATTCCTATAAACACATCATATATGTACCAGAATTTTGTCCTCCAGGAATAAACTGTATGTTTTCTCTGATATAGGTTTAGGAGGTCACATTTTTCCCTTTAATTTTATATTATCTTAAAATATGATTATATACCTCCTGCACGTATACATTAATTACCATGTCTGAAAGTAAGTGGTAAGTTAATTCTAGGGCTCATTAAGAGATTCACATTATAACATCACAGTTGCTTTCAGATAGAAAGAAATATAACAATAACATTGCTCAGCATGCTTTTCAATTGGGGGATTTGGTACTAGCATCCACAAATTAGGGAAACCATTCCTCTGTTTTTTTTGGGGGGGTGGGCGCTGTGTTACTTCGCTTAGCATAATGGCTTCAAGTTCCATCCATTTACCTATAAAGGTCATGATGTCATCTTTCTTTAAGGCTGAATAGAACTCCATTGTGTAGATGTAGCACATTTTTGTTCTCCAGGCATCAGTTGAGGGGCATTTGGGTTGGTTCCAACTCTTAGCTATTTTGAAAAGAGCTGAAATAAAAATAGATGTGCATGTATCTTTGCAGTAGGATGAGGCTTGTGAATGAGCATACCAACTGACCCATCCATACCCCCAGGAGAGGTGTGGATGGGTCAGGTGGTAGGCTCATTTTGAGTCTTTTAAGGGTTCTCCACACTGCTTTCCACAGTGGTTGTACAAGTTTACATTCTCACCAGCAGTGAATGAGTATTCCCCTTTCTCCACAACCTATCCAGCATTTGGTGTCTTTTGTTTTCTTGATCTTAGCCAGTCTTATCAGAGTGGGATGATATCTTGGAGTGGTTCTAATTTGCATTTCCTTAATTATTAGCGATGTAGAACACTTTTTAAGATATTTCTCAGCCATCTTTATTTCCTCACTGGTGAAGTCTCTGTTCAGCTCTTTATTCCATCTTTTGAGTAGGTCGTTTGTTTCCTTAATTCTTTGTTTTTTGAGTAGTCTATATATTCTGGATGTTAATGCCCTGTCAGATGTATAACTGGTGAAGATGTTCCCACTCTCTGGGTTTTCTCTTCAATTCCTTGATTGTTTCTTTTGCTGTACAGAAGCTTTTAAGTTTGATGAGGTTCCACTTGTCAGTGGTTATCCTTATTTCCTGTGCAGGTGCTGTTTGATTTAAAAAGTCTTTTCCTACTCCTGTGTCTTGTAGATTGCTACCAACTTTTTCTTCTATCAGCTTCAGAGTTTCAGGTTTCACGTTGAGGTCTTTGATCCATTTGTATTTGATTTTGGATCTTGGGCTTTTTCTGTATCAATTGAGATGATTGTGTGATTTTTGTCTTTTGGGCCTTTTATATGTTTATGATATTTATTTATTTACCTATGTTGAACCATCCCTGAATCCCTGGTATGAATCCAACTTGGTCATGATGGATGATCTTTTTGATGTGGGTCTGTATGTGATTTGCAAGTATTTTGCTGAGAATATTTGCATCTGTGCTCATTAATGGGATAGGTGTATAGTTTTCTTTTTTGGTTGTGTCTTTGCCTGGTATTTGGTATTGGTATTTGGTATTGGTGATGTTGGAGATTGCCCTCTATTTGTATACTTCTGAATAGTTTAAGTAGTAATGGTTGTAAGACCTCTTTAGATGTTTTATAGAATTCTGTTGTGAAACCATCTGGGCCTGGGTTTTTTTCAGTTGGGATATTTTTTATTACATCTTCAATTTCCTCAGATATTAGGGGTCTGTTTAAACTGTCAACCTCCTCTTGGTTAAGCTTTGTTGGTTCCCAGGATTTCAAATATTCATCCATTTCTCTTAGGTTTTCAAACTTAGTATAGATTTTTGAAGTATTCTCATATGATTTTCTGGATCTTTTCTTTATCTGCTGTGACTTTTCCCTTTTCATCACGAATACTATTAATTTGAAGTTGCTCTTTCTTTCTTTTGGTTAACTGAGCTAGAGGTCTGTCTATCCTGTTTATCTTTTCAAATAACCAGCTTTCGGATTCATTGATTTTTTTGTATTTTTTCTTTGTTTCTATTTCATTGATTTCTGCTCTGATTTTTTTGTTATTTCTTCCTGCCTGTTGGGTTTAGGGTCAATTTTTTGTTGTCTCTCAATTGTTCTTAGCTGTAGTGTTAGATAATTTATTTGTTCCCTTTGTTTTTTGTTTTTTTTTTTTTAATGTGGGCATTTAGGGCTATAAATTTCCCCCCTTAGGACTGCTTTTAAACTATTCCACAGTTTTTGATGTATTGTATTGCCTTTTTCGTTTAGTTCCATGAATACTTGTATTTCATTCCTTATTTCTTCCCTGACCCATTATTCAGGATTATGTTGTTTAGTCTCCATGTGTTCTTGTAGCTAGTTGGGCTTATTCTGGTGTTAAAATTGAGCTTCACTGCACTGTGGGATGATAGAACACATGAAATTATTCCAATCCTTTTATATTTGTTGAGGTTTCTTTTGTGTCCTGCAGTGATCCATCACTCAGGCCCTTCCTGCTCCCGGGATCCCTCTAAGTTCACCTAAGTTCACCGCGGCACTGCACTGTGCCCACACCAGGGTGCTCTCTGGAGCCCAGGTGGGAGAATCGGAGGGCAGGTATAGGGCTCCAAATCACCAAGGCAGATCTGCCATACCGGCCTTGGACAGTTTGAATGGAAATAAATAAAGCCCCAAATCATTTTAATTTATTATTATACTTCTCAGATGAGGTGAAATATGAGAAACGTTTTATTAGTCAGACCCTCAGCTGACAGTTAAAACCTTTGTGTTTGGGTGTCATTATAGGAGAGGAATAACTGATCCTGGATGTTGCAAAGCCTGGTGAAATTTTCTCTTGTCTCTCTAATGCCATTTCAAATGTTTTACATGAAGAGAATCTTACTATCTATTCCACATATTTGTGATAAAGGTTGATAAAGTAAGAGTATTGTCAATGAGAAGCAGTGTTAAGCACTGTTTTAGTACCACAAACTGTTACCAATTATGGGCATTGGTATCATGTTTTCTTACTAGTAAAAATATCTCACCATAGGTATTTGGTCTTAGTAAGTATATTATACCAAAGGATTATTTTATACCAAAGGATTATTAAAAATTGAAGAATACTACTTTCAGTTTTACCTGTTCCACATTCAGAAAGAAATTGTCATGTCCTTGTAAAAATAATTAAACATGGAATAACATTTTGTGACTTGAATTAAAACCATAATTATGTTAGCAAATTCTAAAGCTAAGTAAATAAGACAAAAGTGTGGTCACAAGTTATTAAGTAGCTTATACCACACTTGAGGCCATGTTCAAGATGAATGAGGGAGATGGCTGATTGTGGAGATGTGCTGGCTATTCCTGAAAACCATGTAGTGAAAAGAGAGAACTGATCAGCAAGCCTGTAAATGTCTACTCCCCAAATAAATAAAATGTAATGACACACAAATTTAGGTCTAGGGAGCAGAAATTGCCACTCATTTCTTTACATGCTCTAAGCATTTGAATAGTGTCCAGCACATATTAAGTACTTCATAAATTTTTGTGTAATGAAACATGAATTGGTTTTGAAGCTTATGTCTAGGCCTGATTGCTTACACCTTGTCTATGACCTTCAATATGCTCTTGGAGTTTGTCTGGCCTTTGTTGTCTGTCAAGAAAGAAAGAAATGACTAGGGAAGTTTTGGAGAATTCAGAGCAATAGAAGTAGCCATGCAAAATTAGATAGGAAACAGTGGAAGCAGGTCAAAGCAAGGCGGGGTCCATCGGAAACGGCTGGGGTTAAATGTCTCAGGAAGCATGTTCACAGGCAGTCAAGGATGATACACATTATTAGCTTTATGCCAAGGAACCCAGCAACAATTTCTAGACCTAATGCTTCACATGAAATCATTCTGTGTAAAACAATCCAACTACAGTTCTTTTTTTTTTTTTTTAACTTTTCTTTGCTTAAATTTTTTTTTTATTTTATTTATTTCTGTATGTGTATGAATGTACTGTCTGCATGCAGCTCTGTGCACCAGTGTTGTGCAATGCCGCGGAGGTCAGAAGAGGCTGTCAGATTCCCCTGGAACTGGAGTTCTCCTGGAAATGGAGTTTCAGACTGTTCTCGACCACCATGTGGGTGCTGGGGATCGAACCCGGGTCCTCTGTAAGAGCGGTCGGCGCTCTTAACCGCTAGTCCATCTCTCCAGCCCCCTAACTACAGTTCTTTCTGCCTCTTAACTCAGTTCCTTTTATTGCCATCTTCCTCTCTTGTCTTTAATAGAGGAAATTTTTCTTCTACTTTGAAAACTGAAGGTCAGTGATCCACCCTAATAAAAATCAAGAACTATACAAAATGTTGACTTAGGGTACTGTTTGTTATTTTTTGTTTAGAATAAGAAGAAAAAAGTCTAGATTCAACCATGCTTGAAATTAGAAACAGGGAACATGAAATGCTATTCACTTGTTTCATGTTAGAGGCAATTAAAGGAAGAAGTCAGAGCAGGAAGCAAAATGAAAGAGAACACGAAGGGAAGGGGGGAGAGAATCATAAATTCAGAGTTTGCCAAGCCCTCAGAGGTGATGACTCTTACTCATAATAACCCTTGGAAAACAAAGCAGAAACTCCTAGATAAAAAATAAATAAGCTTTAGTGGAATTAGTTATAAATTGCGTTTTAATTACTATGTAAACAGAAAGCAAAGCAAATCTGGCTCTTACTTTCACCTCAGTTAAAAGGTCTTGTATTCTACACATGAAAGAGTACATCCAACATCTATCTAACTTGTAAAGGAAAGTATGGTTCATTTTCTTTTCTGGTTTTTATTTTGTTTTGATTTCTTGAAAGAACATCATCGCTAAAACTTCAAACACTAGTTCCAGCCTCTTTGAAACCAAGTTGCTTATTTGCAAGTATGTAGAAATTACCTTTCTAGATTATTGACAGGCATCCCAAATAAAATAAAGGAGAAGAAAAAGATCCAGTTGTTGACCCAAGCACTCTCAGCTTACTGACATAACCCTCTAGTACTTACACATTTCACAACAAATCACCCTTTGTTCTAAGATTGCATCTGATTAATTTTAAGCAGTTTTATGAGTTTCTGTTTATTAATTATCTGTACATTTCTCCGGAATTAAAACAAATACAGTTATTTTTTCCTCATAGCTATAAGTATTTCTCCTGGAATTGACATAATTCAATGTTTAAGACAGCTAACAGTTAAGAAATCTTACAAGAAGTCTTGTACAAGACTGATTAACCTGTTTGGGAAATAGGAGAAGTCCCAAAAAGTGGTTCATTTAAAATCAAAATACGGAGTATGGCAGGAAACAGTGATCTTATTAAAATCCATTTCTGCTCTAAGATAATTATTGTTACATGCTTATTGAAGAGAGTTTCAAGCATGAAAATACATGTAAATAACTGGACTTAAAGTACTGGGACTTATTTTAAACAACATTTATGCAACTTAAAGCTCCAAATGTATGCTAAAGATCAAACATAAGTATAATTTATGTATTTTTCTTGAAGAAATTAAAAAATTGTTTATGGTGAATAGCTTCAGTTGTCAACTTGACACACCCAAGAAGAGGGAACCTCAGTTGGAGAATTTCCTCTATTGGATTGTCTGTCCTGTGAGCATGTCTATGATACATTTTTTTCATCTAAGATGAAACTAACTCTTTCCTCTGAAACTTGGTTTTGGTCAGAGTGTTTTATCCCAGCAACAGAAAGCAAACTAGTATAGTGTTTGTACCAAAATTGTGGTGTATTGCTCCAGTTCCAAGGGATCCCATGACTGCTGAACCCTTTGGGCATTGCAAGACACGGTCACACTTACATGTATGCATGCAATACACTCATATACATAAAACAAAAATAATAAATAAAATAGTTTTCAAAAAAGAAAGCAAACTAGGACAGTGCTATTTAAGTGTGCATTAACTGTCATGGTATAACAATGACACTGAATTAATTTATCAAGTCTGGTGAATCATTGCTTGGTATAAAATTACATAGTTGGAATACAGGGGAGATCTCTATACCAGACTTTAAACTATACTACAGGGCTATAGTCATAAAAACAGCTTGGTACTGGCACGGAAACGGACCTGTTGACCAATGGAACAAAACTGAAGTTCCAAACTTGAGCAAATACAATTTCAGCCACCTCATATTTGACAAAGGGGCCAAGAAGACACAATGGAGGAAAGACAGCATCTTCAGCAAGTGTTGTTGGCAAAACTGTATCACTACTTGTAGAAGAATAAAATTAAACCCCTACCTCTCGCCCTGTACAAAACTCAACTCCAGATGGATCAAAGACCTCAACATGAAACCCAAAACTCTGAAGGTGATAGGAGAAAAAAGTTGGCAGCAGCCTACAACACATAGGGGACGGAAAAGACTTCCTAAATCAGACATCAGCTGTGCAAAAATTAAGGTCGACAATTGACAAATGGGACTCAAAAGCTTATGTACATCAAAAGAAATAATTAAGGAAGTGAAGAGAAAACCCACAGAGTGGGAGGAAACCTTCAACACAGATACATCTGACAAAGCATTGATTTCTAGAGTATACAAACTATTCCAAAAACAAAGAAGAAAGAAAACAAATGAATCACTCGAAAGATGGAGCAAAGAGCTGAATAGAGACTTCACAAGTGAGGAATTAGAGATGGCTGAGAAACATCTTAAGAAGTGTTCAACGTCACTAATAATTAAGGAAATGCAAATTAAAACCACTTTAAGATATCATCTCACTCTGATAAGACTGTCTGGGATCAAGAAAACAAATGATACCAAGTGCTGAAAAGGTTGTGGGGAAAGGGGAACACTCATCCACTGCTGGCGGGAATATAAACTCATACAGCCACTATGGAAAGCAGTGTGGAGAACCCTTGGAAGACTTGGAATGAGCTTGCCACCTGACCCAGTGATACCACTCCTGGGTATACACCCACAAGACTCATCTTACTGCAGAGATACATGCACAGCCATGTTTATTGCAGCTCTCTTCATAACAGCAAAGTGCTGGATCCAACCCAAGTGCCCCTCAACTGATGAGTGGATAGAAAAAGTGTGGTACATCTACACAATGGAGTTTTATGCATTGGTAAAGAAAGATTACATCATGAACTTTGCAGGTAAATGGATGGAGCTAGAAGATATCATGCTAAGTGAAGTAACACAGTCACAGAAAAACAAAAGACAAATGGTTTCTTCATCTGTGGATGCTAGCTCACCAATTACCTAATTGTATGGCAAACTGAGCAACGTTGATGTGATCTGAAATCAGCTGTGCTCTTATACTGTGAATCCCTTAAAAATAAATTAATTAGAAAAATATATAGCTGTTTTAATGCATTAAAATTATGTAATTCATAAGAGAGAACAGAAATAAAAGTCAGTTTCTTCCAGAAATCAAAGTTTTCAGTCTGGTCCCCATTCTTGTAGGCATACTTTATTGTCTTCGTTCATATACAGAACTCTAAGTACATATGAGAAAGTCACAGTAAACCTTCGAAATTGTTCCATTACTTTAGTATTGAACAACGCACACTGATGGGATATTCAGATATCAAAACTGAGATTTTAAGAGCAATGAGGAAAATTAGAAAGTAGAATATGTATAAATACTTTTCCATTAGTAAGCAGAAAAAATAAATATATCCTAAGAGAATCTAACCCCCAGAATAAAGAATTTTTTTGAAGTTCTTCTCTGTAATTTTCTTCACTGTAATAATACAGGGTGTTGCCTTACACTATGGCTCTCTGTTCTTGCTCTGCAAAACATCAAGTTCATGACTTGGTCCTAGGGTATCTTGTTCTGCCTGGTCCTCACTCTACTCATGTGTTTAGGTCTATGCTGAGCATTCCTTTCCTTTTCCCCACAGTCTTCTCTGTCCTTTAATTCTATTTTAATTTTTTAATAAATACATGCCAGTGATGAGAATGACATTAACTTCTGTTTAGTTTGCCTCCCTCTGTGATAAGAATAACATCATGTCAGAATGTTGCTATGGTTAGTTCACAGCTGTTGCCCCAGAATCAAAAAACAATGTCTCATAGATTACTATGCAGCGACAAATAGTAACTAACAGAATAATTAAGTAGATACAAATCCTCATTGCTTCTTTTCCAGTTCAAATGATCACTGAATGAAAGTATGACTTTGAGCAATCTTCTTTCATTTTATGAAAAAAATAATATTTTAAGAAGTTGTTATGATAGTGACTAAACTTTGCTCATCTCTGTGCCTGAAATACAGTAAAAGCTCAATAACTGATAGCTGCTACCACTATAGAGCTACTTCTAAAAAGGCTTTTGTTTGTTTCTAGAGTGCAAGAAACACAAACATTCAAAGGAGTGTTTTCTCTTCTGATGATTTCCTGTCCATTAGGAGACCAGGGAAAGCAGTTGAATGACACAGTTCACAGATAAGAGGATACTAGTTGATGACACCACATAATCATTGCTGCTCCCTGTGCAGGGCTGAGGTCTTGGATTGTTCTGTACAGGCAACCCTGAAGGGCAAGAATAGGGAAGGTGGGAGCACAGTAGAAGACCAACCCCAGAGACAGATTTCATTGTGCACCTTGGTGGAAATGGACATACTTCGTATAACGTTTCCAAGAGATCACAAGTAACCTCCAAAAGAACTGTCACCAGATATTAATCTCCTTTCACAAATAACCAGAGGATCTGATTGATTATCACCAGATTTTATTTAGTAAACAAAATACTGAAATAGGGAATACCCTCCAAGTTTTTGTTGTTTTCTATCTGTTTCTGCTATCCTTTCAAATACATGATGAGTGATTTAATGAGCAAATGTCTGAGCATTTATTTGGTAATTACATTTAATAAATCAGAATAAGAAAACATTGCTCTGTGCTCAGGCTCCTGTGGTAATGCTTGTGCTCTCTCTAACCTCTTATAATTTATGTTGTTCATCATTAACATTGAGAAAAGTAGTTTGAAAATTTCTTATCAAACACCATTCATTATACAGAAATTTTCTTCTAAATGCCAAATTCTTGTGATTTATGCAAAGCCCCAAAGGTCAGAAATGGGTGTTGGATCCCCTGGAACTTGAGTACAGATAATTGTCTGTTGACATGTGAGTGCTGGGAACCAAACACAGGTGATCTGCAAGAGCAGCCAGTGCCCCTAATGGCTGAACAATCTCTCCAGCCCCAAGAAATATATTTTTTGTGAAATATTGTCAAAGTTATAATTAATTGCTTTTACAATGTGAATAAAATAAGAATTTGAAGTAAAATTAGAAATAGACTAACATTTGGGAAAATGTCCATAACTGTATGATAAGCTCAGTGGTAGAGGATTTCTACCATATCCAAAGCCTAGGGTTTAGTCACTCAAAATTTTAGGTTGTCCTTTAAAGCAAGTCATTGATTTACTAATTACATTTTGATTTCATTTACAAGTTGATTTTATCTATACCATTCATCTTACATGTGTTAATGAATGTTTAGAAGGAAGCAGTATGCATCACTAAAAGAATCTGAGTTCTGGGCTGGAGAGAGGGCCTAGTGGTTAAGAGCGCCAACCGCTCTTACGAGGACCGGGGTTCGATCCCCAGCACCCACATGTTGGCTGAGAACCGTCTGTAACTCCAATTCCAGGAGAACTCCAGTTCCAGGGGAATCTGACACCCTCTTCTGACCTCGGCGGCATTGCACAACATGAGTGCACAAACTTGTATGCACACAGTACATTGATAAACATACAGAAATAAATAAATGCCAGGTGTGGTGGCACATGCCTTTAATCCTAGCACTTGGGAGGCAGAGGCACGCGGATCTCTGTGAGTTCGAGGCCAGCCTGGTCTACAGAGTGAGTTCCAGGACAGCCAGAGCTACAAGGAGACCCTGTCTCAAAAAGACCAAAAAAAAAAAAAAAAAAAAAAAAGAATCTGAGTTCTTTTACTATTTTTTTTTTTTTTTTTTTTTTTTTTTTTTTTTTTTTTTTTTTTTTTTTTTTTTTTTTTTTTTTTTTTTTTTTTTTTTTTTTTTTTTTTTTTTTTTTTTTTTTTTTTTTTTTTTTTTTTTTTTTTTTGTTTTTTTTTTTTTTTTTTTTTTTTTTTTTTTTTTTTTTTTTTTTTTTTTTTTTTTTTTTTTTTTTTTTTTTTTTTTTTTTTTTTTTTTTTTTTTTTTTTTTTTTTTTTTTTTTTTTTTTTTTTTTTTTTTTTTTTTTTTTTTTTTTTTTTTTTTTTTTTTTTTCTTTTTTTTTTTTTTTTTTTTTTTTTTTTTTTTTTTTTTTGGAGACATTGTTGATTGAAACCTTGTGTCAGATAGCATCTGTCTGTATTTGTTTAATTTGCACAGTGCCTAGAGGCAGAAATGCAAGAAACTAAAGCTATAGGCCAATGTTTTAGACAGTGAGATATATTTTCACAGCATAAAGTGAAATTATTTGGCAGTGACCCAGTTTATTACAAGAGTTTGGGTAGCTCAGCTCGAAGTAAGGATTATTAAAGCAAAGATCTTTGGTTTGAGTTATGCAGGGTGATATATACAGGCTGACCATAGTATTTGCATAATTTGTATTATATTCATCTTTACCTCTGTAATGAAATTATGGCCTCCTGCATATTTGATTCTGATATTAAGCATTAGATAAATTATAATGGATTTAATTCTTTAGGCAGAGAGAAACGGGTCAAGAAGGAAAAAAATGGAAGAGATGTTTATCACATACTAAGAGAATAAGACATTTTTTTGGCCTATAGTTATAATTATGACATCTTTAGAATATATACTAGCAGGTCACTTTTAAGTTTTGACCATTCAAGACAGATTGGTGAAGAAATCAGATCACAAGATAAAGGCATTTCAGAAAGAAATAGAAATAGCTATCATTGGGGCTAGAAATGTCTCTGTGGATAAGAGAACTGGCTGCTCCTACAGAGGCCCTGGGTTTGGTTCCCAGCTCCCACATGGCTGCTCACAACCACATAAAATTAAAGGTCCAGGGATCTGACAACCTCTCTGTCCTTTGTGGACATTGCATGACACAAGTACACTTACATACATGCAGAAGAGATGCTCATACACATAAATAAAAATTAAAAAATAAAAATATAGATTATCATAGAAAAGAGTAAGATGTTTACATGCACAAAAAGCAATCTGAAATTTTTCAACTAGGCCTAGCATTTGATTTTATTCCCTTTCATTATTTTCACATGTGATTAACATTAACATCAAGTTATAATCTTTTAATATCATGTTTTAATTTATTTTTTGCGAATTTCATATATGCATATGGATATTTTTATCATTACAGATGTTTGTATTATATTCCTTAGTGCCTCTCTACTCTTACATTACTGCTGCATACAAGTATCACTATTCTTAGTTTTTATTTTAATTGGCCAATTACGTAGCAGTGTTGGAGACTTAATCTGTGGCTCTATACATGATAGGCAAGTACTCTACCAGTGAACTATATGTCCAGCACATTTAAAAAAAAATTTTTTTTTTTTTTGGTCTTTTTGAGACAGGCTCTCCCTGTAGCTCTGGCTGTCCTGGAACTCACTCTGTAGACCAGGCTGGCCTCGAACTCACAGAGATCCGTGTGCCTCTGCCTCCCAAGTGCTAGGATTAAAGGCGTGCGCCACCACGCCCGGCATTTATTTATTTCTGTATGTTTATCAATAACATACAGAAATAACATGCAATAACAATTGCATGCAAGTCTGTGCACCCGTGTGGAGACTGTATTTTGAGACAGTCTCACTAAATTTCTAAATCTGTTCTTGAATCCACCTATAATTTAGACTGTCCTTGAAGTTTTGTCTTCCTGCCTCTGCCTCATACATAGCTGAGATTATAACTCTTTGCCACCAGTCCTGACTTGTATTAACAATTTTAAGTCTTTTGTTTATAATTCATTTCTTTTTTAAATTCATTTATTTTTGTATGTGTATGAATGTACTGTCTGCATGCAAGTTTGTGCACCCGTGTCGTGCAATGCCGCGGAGGTCAGAAGAGGGTCTCGGATTCCCCTGGAACTGGAGTTCTCCTGGAATTGGAGTTACAGACGGTTCTCAGCCACCATGTGGGTGCTGGGGATAGAACCCGGTCCTCTGCAAGAGCAGTCAGTGCTCTTAACTGCTAGACTATCTCTCCAGCCTCTGTAATTCATTTCTTTAAAAAAATGTTCTTCAGGGCTGGAGAGATGGCCTAGCGGTTGAGAGCGCCGACCGCTCTTACAGAGGACCCGGGTTCGATCCCTAGCGCCCATATGGCGGCTGAGAGCCATCTGAAGCTCCAATTCCAGGGGAACTCCAGTTCCAGGGGAATCCGAGACCCTCTTCTGACCTCCGCGGCGTTGCACGACACGGGTGCTCAGACTTGCATGCAGACAGTACATACATACACATACAGAAATAAATAAAATTAATTAAAAAAAATAAAAAAAAATTGTTCTTCAAGTAAAGCTCCCTAGTCTTTCAGTCATAATCTAAAAAGTATGTTTGCATTTCTGTGTGTATGTGTGTGTTCGTGTGTGTGTGTGTGTGTGTGTGTGTGTGTGTGTGTGTATGTGTCTTAATACCTAGATAGAAAAGTATTCATTAGAAAAAATAACATAATTCCATTAAGGAAAATATTTCTTCCCTGATAATAGCACATTTACTTTAGTTTTTTGGAGCTAAAAATCTACACATTTGAATGGTTGAGCACTTCCTCCTTAACCAATGTTTGGCGCTCTGTAGACATCATCAAAGCTCATACCAGGCAGTTTGAAATAAGCCCATATGATAAAATTTATGTTCTCATAACTTTCATCATAGCAAAGCGATTATAATATAAATGACTGGAAAAGAGTATTCTTAACTAGGCCTTTTCACTTATGGTCAGATTACCTCAATTTTCAATAAACAGAACTATGTCACTGCTGTAGCAATCTTTTGAAAAAAAAAAGTCTACTTTTCCATGTTGACTTTCTTTCAATAATGACTAGAATCATGTTTTTCTTCAAAAATTCTCAGAGATTCTTCTTTTCTATAGAGTGCCATCAATACTCAGATGAAACCTGATCACGGCGTTCCTTTCATTACTTCCATTCTCCCAGAAGTCCAGTCAAAATCACTGACTCTTACATAACAGGAGTCTTAGTTCTTTCCATTTTGATGGAATGCAGCTGGGTCTGAGTCCCTGCTGTTAAATGACTGTCTCAACCACAACCTGTTAGTTTAAGAAGTATTTTGTCCATGAAGCCTTTTGTAAAAATCTCCACTAATACCAATCAGCATGTATTGGCAATTCATGAACATTAGTTTGGGTTATATTGATTTCTTCCTTCTTTAAAATACTAGAGCTCTATATAAAGTCAAATAACTAGACCTATAGAAGTAAAATAATCAAAACTTGGTATTTTTAAGCATGAAAAGCCTTGGGATATATAATATTATGGACCCATTCTGTCTTTAAGGGAAAGGGAAGTTATAAAATAATGTGAAATCTTATAAATTTCAAAGTAGAAAAGGCTTTGAGTAGGGTAGATTGTCAGCAAAGAGCTCACGAATTACTTGTTTTAGTAAAATACTTATGATATTTTATTTTTCTGTAATTATGGATAAACAAAACAATTGTTTTGAAAATGTACCTTATTTAAATTACTTTGAACTAAAAATGTGGAATGATTTTCCTGCTGTCAACACATTTTATTTCTCTTCTCTTGTAGAAGTCTAAGTTGCCAAAGAATCACCCTGCACAAAAACCTGTTCTTTTCTTTTGTTTGTAACTCCATTGTAACAATCATTCACCTCACAGCAGTGGCCAACAACCAGGCCCTAGTGGCAACTAATCCTGTAAGTAAAGCCAGGTTCTGCTTCTGAGGATTAGAGGGAAGAGGTTATGGGTGGGATATGGCTTGTGTATGTCATGTAGGAGACACAAGTGCATATTTTTCTATCTGACATACAGAAACTGTATGTTATCTATGTATAGAAATGTAAGATTATCAATATTTCCTAAGGCATAAAGAGTACATATCAAAAGAAAAATGCATTGGCTTGTTTCTATTACTTATCCACTAGGACTAAACATTTATTCAATCCAATTTAAAAACCAATCAAAGAAAACTAGTAATTAGATGAAAGAAAAGCAATATATGAAAATGGGAATTTTAAACTAAATTATACTTTTCATATCAGGCTGACATTCAAAAGTCAATAAAACCAGAAAGATGATGTATTACATACTGTGTATGTTGTATAATAGTAAATTTCATTAAAATAGAGTAATAGAAAGCTCTAGGAATCATTGTCTCAATAAACATTGATAAATTTTGTCCCCCTACAAGCAATATTATTAAAATATAGTTAAAACTGTTTACCCAACTGTAGGTTTTATCTAGGGTGCATATATATGAAAACTGTACTTGAATTAAAATATCTGTATTTATAACAAAACTTCACATTTTTAAGATGATCTATTTTGATAATATTTATTGCAAAAATCTTACAATGTTGGATATGGGTTTTATTATATATATATATATATATATATATATAT
>VZQC01002150.1:238912-254116 GCA_009823505.1 Rhizomys pruinosus | reverse complement strand
TATATATATATATATATATATATGAGTTTACGTTGAAGAGACTTTAATATCATGTTGTGTTTTACATAGAACTACATTATTTAAATTCTAATTTGTGAATTTTTAGACATTCAATAAAAGAAAAGGTCTTAATAACTGTCCTTCAGAAAAGAGTTACTACATATAGAAATAACAATAAAATTAGAATTATAAGAATATTGTTGAGGACGCAGCTCTGATTGATGTTATATGAATGTTAGCAAACCATTTCACTTTTCTGTATTTTTTTCTCCATAAAATATGTGGCTTTTTGTAATGCATGCCTCACAGAATTATTCAAATATTAAATAAAGTTTATACAAATAGGACTGGCAAAATGGCCCAGTGCAGACATTGCAGACATGGGTGCACCTATCTACATACAGGCAAACACTCATACACATAAAATAAAAATAATAAATAAAATCTTTAAAAAGTTTATAAGAATAATAAATATTCAAACATTTTAGAGTAACACCTCTGCAAATGCTGTTTTTGCTATCCCTTGATAACCCAAATATTTATTTCCCAGTGCTTTACATTTCTAATATTTTAGAAAAAAATAATATTTATTTCAAAAACAACAGTAATTACCACTAAATATTTACTGTACTTCAGACTGGAAATCGATGCTTGATACATACAGAGAAGACTTTAAGTTAATTTCTCTTGTTAAGGAACAAGGCTGTATCTCTTAGCTCCTTTGTATTTTCTTTATCTGATATTTGGGCCCCCTTCTTCTTTCCTCTATAAAAATATAGAAAGTTGGAACCTAAGGAATAGAGGAAAAGAAACAAAATTCTTAACTTTATACTCATATGAAAATAATATAGTTTACTCTAGATACTGTCTGGGTTTATTAGAATAGTATTTAGCAGTTTTTATGCTAATGAGACACAGTATAAAAAATCTTCCCAAGTATATGGACAGTTTTAATTAATTATTTTTTAATTATTAAGGGCTCTCTAACAGAAAGCGTCATTTATGAGAATCATATCAAGAGATTTAAAATTATGTATATGTGAACTGTTTATAATGACATAATAACCAGAACACATAGGAAAAATAAATATCTACTAATCAGAGGGAGACTTTTGGCATGTATAGAATTGTCGGGAGTATCACATTATTCTTAAGAGCCACTGTAGTCTATGGTTAATAGCTTTAAGTATATCACAGAGTGAGTATTCAAAAGGGGATTGAGCCAGTAATAACCTTTAGTGTGTGCAACTTGGTGTGCAGGACAGAAAAATCCATTGTTTCTAATTGGAATGTTGCTAAGTGTGTAGATTTAGATTTTATAAATTCAGAAATGAAACAGTGTTTTTCCTTACAGGTGAGCTGTAAAGTGTCCCAGTTCATTCATCTTTACCTGATGGGCTGTAATTACTTCTGGATGCTCTGTGAAGGCATCTATCTACACACACTCATCGTGGTGGCCGTATTTGCAGAGAAGCAGCACTTGATGTGGTATTATTTTCTTGGCTGGGGTACGTACCACTATCCTGATCAATTTGTTTAACGAATTAAGATAATTTTTACCTATAGAAAATGCAAGTTATTATCATCATTCTTAATCTGTAAATTGAAATTTTCTTCACTGCAAAAATTGAAATATTTAAAGCAAATCATGACCAATTCATCCATTGTTTTTTCTAATCACTGGTCTATTAATAATCAGTGTCCTTTCTATATTTAATATTCTAATGACAAGCTTACCCTGGCTGAACACATAGTGACTGAAACAACAGAATTAAAATCATGAATTAAGGATCTGCACTGTTCTGTGTTTCCTCTTTTGTCCTGATTAAATGAGGACCTTGGTGTTAACCAGCTATGCAGCCCTAGCCTAAAATCCCTTGAGGTTTTCTTAAATTGTCAGTTTATAGTCAAACCAGAAGTGTCAGTAATTGAATAAATGTATGCAAAATATATTTTTATTTAATCTCTTCACATTGTGTTACTCATAAAACAATTAGTGACACTGTTATTTTAATTAGAATAATGTGAAACACAAAATATAAGAAAATAATTTAACAGGAATAATTCTCAGAGACAAAAGAGAAATTGTATTAATCTACCATCTACTTAGATCAGGGCATACATAAATATGTAGAGATAGATATAAAGAGGTATGTATGCATATATACTCATTTTTGAGACATTCTAGCTATCTCTATAAAGCATTTCCTGGCTTCACATTTTTCAAGATTTTGGAAGTTTAAAAACATAAAGAGGCCTTGATATAAAAAATCTTTATCTTCTTTAGGAAATGGTTTACTATGGATCTGTCTTTCATAGTAGAACATTTTTTAGTTATAAATTTTTCTAACATTTGATCATGTGCTAAATATTAGTCAAAAATCATATCACAGAAATATTATGAATATAGAAATTCCAAACATAGTGACTTAGGCAGCACGTTATGGACTTAATCTCTGGATTAAAAATAATATAAAATTATATTATTTTTAAATTAAAAGTAATATACCCAATAGTTTGCTGATTCATTGTCTGACTATACAAACACCATTTGCTTAATAAATATGTGGTGGTTAGTAATTTTTGCTATTAGAGTATCTCTGAAGTTCATATTTCATCATCTCTTTGAGGAGTTCTATCTATAAGGAAAGTGGCCTATTCATTTTCCTTTGCTTTTGTATTTGTAGGATTTCCATTGCTTCCTGCCTGCATCCATGCCATTGCCAGAAGCTTATATTACAATGACAAGTAAGATATTTTATCTCTGTGACTTCTATTAGAATTAAGTTAATTGAAAGTCTTCTATTTAACAGCTTTACTTTTCTCCCTAGCTGCTGGATCAGTTCTGATACCCATCTCCTCTATATTATCCATGGTCCAATCTGTGCTGCTTTACTGGTAAGTAATTAAAATTCTTTTTTTTCTTAATTGCACATATTTCCTGAATTTATTCTCTGACCTCCGGAGTCAGAGGTGATAAACTCACAGTGCTTAATTGAACATGGTTCGTGGAGGTCTTCATTGAAAATGTGGGCAAGTTAGATCTCTAAATTGCAAGTGATGGAGAGACATCAGGGACCAAATGTGGGAAATTGCTTTCACAGCTGAAATTGAAGTGAGGACATAGCAGTTCTAACAGATTTAGACAAATGCCAAAAGTAATATAATAGGTACTCTGGATTTGGGCAGAGGAAAACAGCTGGTGCCAAACCCACAACCAACCAAGAAATAAGAGACAGAAAAAAAAAAAAAAATACTCAGACTTCTTCCTCTTCCCTCCTCTGATTTCTCAGTTCCTACCAAGAGCCAAATATATTAAATGCCAGAAAGTAAGAGAGGCTGAGATGTCTATGGGTATTACTTCCCAAAGCACAAAGCAGAATATAGGATTGATGTAATAATGCACTACACCTATTCAATAAAAACTGTCCAATAAAGAAACTTCAATTCAGAAATAGCATTGCTTGAACTATTCTTTAATTACAGTACTTATCACTTAATATGAACATAACAATTGAGTATTTTTTATTGTGGTTGTGATAATGGAAACTTTGGGGAGCCCCATGTTGGGCATCACGTATTACAGGGGAAAATGGAGTTTTATCTTTCAGTTTCTTGGTCTCATTAATAGAAGAATTTAGAAATTGACTCAAAAGGAAGCCCCAAAGCAATTTTACTACAATTTGATAGGAAAAAAAAAAATCTCAGCATGACAGATAAACTCTAAATCTAGCAGCTGCAAGGAGGAGAGAGAAATAAGAGGAAGAGACAAAGCCATGCTACTCAGAAGTGACCACTTCGAAGAAGATAGACGAATGTCAGAGCAACAGCTAGAAAGCACGGGAGCATCACACAAAGAGTGCTTGGCTCTCTTCACAATAGCAAGGAGCTGGAACCAACTCAAATGCCCCTCAACTGATGAGTGGATAGAGAAAATGTGGTACATCTACACGATGGAGTTCTATGCAGCAGTAAAGAAAGTTGACATCATGAGCTTTGCAGGAAAATGGCTGGAGCTAGAGGACATCATGCTGAGTGAAGTAACAGTCCCGGAAAAACAAACGACGAATGGTATCCCTCATCTGTGGATGCTAGTGCCAATTACCTAGTTGTAAGTATTTCTTGTGCACGGCCCCTTGAGCCTTTGTCCAAAGCATTTGGGAGTGATGCATATTGGAAACAACAACAGCAACAACAACAGAAAGGACTGCATCAAAGAACTGACTGAAACAGTGAACTTCTGCTCAAAACAGTCAACTTCCACATGGAGAATATTGAGAAAGACTGAAAAAGAGATGAAAAGCATGTTTGGCAGAATGCATGAGCTCTGGCGGGGTGGGGGGATGGGCGGGACAAGAATCTAGATTTGATAAAAAAATATAAATAAATAAATTAAAAAAAAAGAGTGCTTGGGCTATAAGAAAGAGAAGGTAAAAAAAAAAAAAAAAGACGCTTTGGGAGTAACTCAGAAAAGCAGCCAGGCTTCACACTCATGTACAATGGAAACACTGCAAGAGTCTGCACAAGGGAGGGTTTCTATGAAGGATAATAACCTTATCTCATTAAACATCATTATTCCTGTCACCTCCTTAGCATGGTTTATGGTGAATGACTCTTCTAGAGGGGTGGTTTCTTGGAGATGATTAGTAGACCCAGCTGAATTAAGTCCTAAAGGGGACTCAATGGTACATCCTGTTTCTGCCAGAGGTATATCCATTTTTTCATATTTTTACTGAAGTTTTGTGTATTTCATACATCATTTCTCAGTCCAATTTAGTCACATTTCCCTTTCCATGCCTCCTATCCCACCAGAGTTCATGCATTCTGCCATACATGTCTTGTATCTTTTTCTGAGTCTTTTTAAAGTTTTTCAAAGTAGAGGATTATTGTTTTAGGGAGAACTTTACTGTTTCAGTTGGTTCTTTGTCCCAGTTCTTTTGTTTTAGCTGTTTGCTCCAACTTGTACTGCTTCAACACATGCACATATGTGTGTGTGTGTGTGTGTGGTGTGTGTGCACGCGTGACCTATACTAAAATTTTTGTCACCTATACTAAAATTTTTGAACAGAAGGTGTTAGTGTTTAGATTGGAAAATCGTTCACACAGGGTAGTCATTTAAGAAGGGATAAGAAGGCAGAGCTCATTTCTGGCATTCCTGCCCCAACAACCAAGGGCATTTCCTGCTTTTGTTCAAAGATAAGAATGGAATTCTTGACTTTTAGGGTGCTCGTTCCTATACTGCCAGAACAATTTCTATTTCTCATCTGCTCAGTTATAGTGCAACCAAAACCACATTTAGTGATTTCATTATGTTACTTAAGTAAACAATAAATTAAAACAAATCACTATGTCTACCTCCACAGACCCTGAGAGATTCTACAGCAATTACATTTTCAAAGATTGGCACTTCAAAGTTAGCATTACATTTCATATAAAAAGATAAAAGTTTATATTTCTTAGGACAAATTAAGCTTCCTTACTCTCATTTTCAGATTCTCTTCACCCAACAATTCTTCTGTAATTTTACTATTACTTGCCAGCTTCATGTCTTGAAACATTGTTTAAGTTATTCTCAAAATGTATCATTCTCCAGCTAGTCTCAAAGATCATAACAGAGAATTCTGAATACTTATTAGAGCTTGTCTTTAAATCCCACTTCCAGTTATTCTTGCATAACATCTACACATACTAATCACTCTATAACTCAAGATCCTCATTTAAAAAATATATAACAATAATAATGACTTTTATATCAGTAACGAATTGACTATAAAAGATATTGAAAATATAATCTCATTCACACAATCCATATGGACAAAAATATTTAGTAATAAATTTAACTGAAGAAATTAAAGACCTTGACAGTTAAATTTATAAAACACCAGTAAAAGAAAGTAATCATAGTAGATATACACAAAATAGAATTCCCATGTTCACAATTTAGAAGGATTAATACTGTTAAAATGTTCAATATATGCTGGGTGTGGTGGTGCATGCCTTTAATCTTAGCACTTGGGAGGCAGAGGGAGGTGGATCTTTGTGAATTCAAGGCCAGCCTGGTCTACACGAGTGAGTTCCAGGACAGCTGGGGCTAAAGGGAGAGCCTGTCTCAACAAGACCAAAAAAATGTTCAATGTACTTCCAAAGCAATCTATAGATTTGGACAAAATATCCATCGGAGTATCAAAGGCATTCTTCATAGAGTTGTAAAAACAGTTGCAAATGTATATGCACTCCAAAAATAATGAATATACAAAACAATTCTTAGTATAAATAACACTGGAGGTATCACAATACCAGACTCTGACAATCAAAACAGATAAAGACTGGTATAAACACAGACACAAATGACCTGTGGAGCAAAAAGCATCCAGATACCAACTCACATATTTATGACCAAATTATATCCAAAACAAATGCTGAGATTATAAATTGGTTCAAAAAATAATGTCTACCATTAGTGGTGCTTGGAAAAATTGTACCACCCTGCCCAGAGGAATAATTCTAGACCCCTATTTCTCACAGTTCACAATTTCAGTTCAAAAAGATTAAGTTCTTAAATGTAAATTTAGAACCCCACGCTGTGAGATGATTAGAAGATAACATAAGAAAATACTACCTTGAAATCACAAGTAGCAAAAGAAAAATAAGATTACACAACTGGGGTTATAGCAAACCATGAAGCTTATGCCTACCAAAGAAAATAGTCAAGGAGTCAACCTACAGAAAAGGAGAAAAAGATGTGGCAGGCCAAATGGCTCCCTACTATAGTGCCAGTAACATAAAACTGCTTGCTCACATGCTAGTGGACTGAGAAGCAGACAAATATAGCCAGTCTATGAATCCATAGGAGCCCTCCTTTGTATGTTGGGTAATCTACTTGCTCCAGTAAAGCTCTACCTCCTAACTGTACCCCTACAGCAGTGCCACCAGTAAGGGGCCAAACTTTAAACACACGAGCCCATGAGAACACTTCATGTTCAAATCACTACTATTATATAAATCAAATAAGTACTAAAACTGTATGTTTGAAAAATATACTTAGCCTCAGATGCAGAATATGAATAGCGAGTGCCACATTTTAATTTATGTGAAGACTCACAAGACAACCAGTTTGCAAAGCAACACATGACTTTTTAGCATTCTTAATTTCTTTTACTAACAATTCATATAACCTAACATAGATTCTAGTGAATATTTCAAAACCTGTAGCACCTCCCCTTCTTGCTCCTTCTACATCCTAAGGACATGTGTGATATACACAATGTAAGTTTATTCTGGGACTGCCCTAATTTGTATTCTTAATACTAAAATATAATAAATAATACTAGAATATAATAAACTCTGGAAAAGAATACTTTAAAAAATTCTTCTTGAGCTGGGAAGATGGCTTGGCAGTTAAGAGCACCATCTTCTCTTACACAGGACCCAAGTTCAATTCCCAGAACCCACTGTCCGTAACTCTAGTTCTAGGAGAATCCTACAACTTCTGACCCTGAAGGCATTGTAGGACATGGGTTTCCTTACACACATACAGGTAATAAAATAAAACTAATAAATAAAAATCATCTCTTGTAATTTCTCCATATCCTGAACAGAGCTCAAAGTATTTAAACTCTGTTGTTTATGTCATCCATGAGATTCCAGAACAAACCCAAGGCACCTTTTTATTGCAGAAGTCTTGACTGATTAAAACTCCTAAACCAGGCTGCTCTTGGAGAGAACCTGAACTTGGAGAAAAACCTGAACTTGATTCCAAGCATCCAGATAGTGGTTAACAACTGTCTGTAATTCCAGTGTTAGGTCATCTGATGCCCTCTTCTGACCTCCATGGCCATTGCATGCAACAGGTGCACTTACATACATGCAGGCAATACACACATACACATAAAATAAAAATTAAAATAATAATTTTAAAAATTCCTAAACTAGAGGTACTCAAGAATAAAAACACCTACTAAATGCAGAAAATCTGACCAGATCAGCTTTGGGACAGGATAGAGATGCAGCATCAGTAAAAATAACTGATATAGACTACAGCCCAAAATGTTGCTCAGTAAAATGAAGCAAATATGTATTTTATCTGTAGAAAGATTTTCTTCTAATTGATTGACCTAAACTAGGATTAAGAGACTATTTCTCACCAGCTCTTGTTCAAATTCCAGAGCCCCACACTGGCCCTTTTCATTCCAACATCCTGGGTGGGTTTCTGAGTTTTTCTACAACTTTTATAAATAAGACATCCTAACCACAACCTGTCCTTTTCCATTCATACTTCCTTCTTCATACTTCCCCATGAGCAGGGTGGCACTGAAGAACTGCTGACAGAGGGTATGTTTGCATTCAGTGAGAGATTTAGGTCACTTGGAACACGTTTAAAGAATTGTTGGGTGGGCATCCTTGTATGAAAATATCTTCCAGTGGTCCTCCTTCAGCCACTGTACAGAGTTACTCTGCTTCCTTCTATAACCCTGGGTGCTAAGGCATTTTATTGTATCTACAGATTATTGACCTTTATGAGTATCACAGTAAAACCAGGTTTCTTTTTTTTATTTTTTATTTTTTTGGTCTTTTCGAGACAGGGACTCCCTGTAGCCCCAGCTGTCCTGGAACTCACTCTGTAGACCAGGCTAGCCTTGAACTCACAAAGATATACCTGCCTCTGCCTCCTGAGTGCTAGGATTAAAGGTGTGCGCCAGCACTCCCAGCAAAACCAAGTTTCTTTCAATGAGGTTTCTCCTAAGTTCCTAAGTTAAATGAAGTTCAGATATGTTTCATCTAAAATTTAAGCATTTACCTTTGTTTCAAATATACAGAAGTAATCGTCACAACGTGGAAAATGACAAGTGTTTAATTCTTTGCCCCAGAAGTAGTCAGAAATGAGCTTCCTTGTCAGTTCTATTTTCCTGTTCTTAATCGGGCCTGCCATGGAAGATTAATATAAACTGAAACAAATTTCTACTGATTTATTAATTTATATTTTCAGATATTATGTTAAATTATTCTGTGCCATCACTTATAAGCAAATAAATTATCCTTTTTTTTTTGGTCTTTTGAGATGGGGTCTCCCTGTAGCTCCAGCTGTCCTGGAACTTGCTCTGTAGACCAGGCTGACCTTGAACTCACAGAGATCCTCCTACCTCTGCCTCCTGAGTGCTAGGATTAAAGGTATGCTCCACCATGCCCAGAATCATTGCTATTTTTTTAAGCTGGTAGTAATTTATTTGAAGGCCCCATGAATGTGACAGAGGGGAATATGTTGAAGAGAACAGCTGGCATACTAAGTTCATTGCATTTCATTCTTACGCCTATCAAATGACTTTTTCTCTGTTTGTCTTTATTACATTTCTATATCTATAAGCGTGCTCCTTTTCAAAGATGTATTCTCATCAGGATTTTGAGGAGATACATATTTTTAAAATGTTTATTATATTGGATATTCATTGTAGTGGAATATTTCCGTGCTCAATCATTTTCATGATATTTTTGAAATTATTGAATTTTGTTTGCCATGATGAAAGGCAAGCTGCCATTCTTTGTATTTATACAGATATATGGATATATATATATTTACAGTTTGAAATTTTATGAGTAAGTTATTAAACAAAGGAAAGATGTTAGAAGTCAAGTTGAGAAAAGGAAGATTAATAATTAGGCTAATATTAATTTTCTAGAGATAATGCCCATAAGTCTCTTATGAATAAGGAATGGTCAGTAAGAAAATGGGCAAAAGTAAATTATATAGTTGTGTTTGTATGAGATACTTTTTGTTGGTGTGATGAAATATCATGATCAAAAGAAACTTATGAAAGCAAGATTTTATTTTGCCTGTGATTCCAAAGGGAGAGTCTAAGATGTTGGGGGTGGGGCATGACAGCGGATGTCAGAGGATGGGGCTAAGAGATCACATCTTCCACTACAAACACAAAATAGAGAGCTGGGAGCGACTTCACAGTAGGCAAAGGCTATAAACTGTCAGAGCACTGCCTCAGTGATATACTTCCTTTAGCAAGGTTCCATGTCCCATAAACTGCATAAGCTTCCCAAACAGCACTACCTCTGGGTACTAAGTATTGAAATACCTGAGCTTCTGGAGGCCATTCCTTATTCCTCTACATTCCACTCCCTGACTGCCATAGCCTTATCCCCAAATCAATACACAAAACAAATTTAGTCCACTTTTCACAAAAGTCTCCAATGTCTTTGCCAGTATTCTATACTGTTCAAAAGTTCAAAGATCAAAGTCTCTCCTGAGACTCAATGCAAATTCCTGAGAACCTCTGTAAATAAAAAAGCAAATTACATAGTTCCAACATACAGTACCATAAAATATCCATTCCCATTATAAAAGGTTGGAATGGTGACATAGTAAGGAATTGCTACACCAAAGAAAGATCAAAATCCAGCTGGGCAAACATTTAATCCTGTGGTTCCATGTCCCTCTGCTTACATTATCCAACCATTTTTCTAGTCCCAGCTTCCAAAGTCTTCCACATTCCTTCAAAAAACAATTGTAGTCAGTTGTTTTACAGCAATACCCACTCTTGGTACCAACTTCTGTATTAGTTACTTTTTGTCGGTGTGATAAAAGACTATATCCAAAACTTACTCATGGAAGACTTTTATTTTGGCCTAAGGTGAGAGAGAGAGAGAGAGAGAGAGAGACCGACCATAATGATGGGGGAAGAAGGACAGTAGGTAATAGGAGCAGGAATATGACAGAATACATTGTCAACCCACAAACACAAAGCAGAAAACAGAGATCAAGTGGGAAGTAGAGCAAGGCTACAAACTCCCAAAGCCCACCCAGTACCCCAGTGACATGCTTCTTTCAGAAAGGCATCCTATCCCAGCTGGGTGTGGTGGCGCACACCTTTAATCCTAGCACTTGGGAGGCCAATTCATGCGATATCTTGTGATTTTGAGGCCAGCCTTTTCTACATATTGATTTCCAGACAGTTGAGACTACATGGAGACCCTGGTCCTCAAAAAGACCAAAAAAAAAAAAAAAAAAAAAAAAAAAAAGAAAAGCACCCTATCCTGAAAAAGTCATAAATTCCCCAACCATCAACTGGAACCAAGTGTTTAAATATGGGGGATGTATCTCATTTAAACAGCAACATAGTTCATTGTCAACTTTTAGGAAGTAGAACCATTTCACAGATAAGCATCTGGGCGTGCCACTGGGGAATTATCTTGATTACATAAATTGATGTGGGAGACTCATCTTAATTGTGGGCAGGACAATTCCCTGAGGGAGGCATCCTGGTCTGTATAAGATGGAGCATGATGGAACATTCACTGCTCTATAGTTACTTTTTTGGTATTTTATTTTTTTATTGAAGTTTTGTGCATTTCATACATTTATTTTCTTGGTCAAATTTGGACCCATTTCCCCTTCCATGCCCTCCACTCACCAGAGCTTGTGCATTCTTTTTCTCAGTCTTTTTAAAGTTTTGTTGATGCAGAAGTTTACTGTTTCAGTCTTTGAACCAGGATTTTTCGTTTTTGTTGTTCCCTCCAATTTGTATTGCTCCAAAATATGTATATATACATGCCACACATATACCAAAATTAGGGCATCTGAAAACAAAGCATAGGTTAGTTCCAAAACGTGTTTACGGATTCAAATTTCAACAGTAGAGCTGTATGCAGGTAAAAAATAAATATTACTTAACATTCCTATGTTACATAGCAAGTTGATGTGTTTTTAATGTACCCTTTTTGCATTTTAATTTTTTATTTTAATTTTTTTCTAAAATCTCAAGTTTTATATCTGAAGTATAATGTCTCAGGTCTTACTGATTATTTATTTCTGCTTATACATTTTTTTGGATGCTTAAGGCACACAGTTAGCCCAGATTAACCAAGGTTTATGTTTTCTCAAGGTCAGTTGAGGATCTGGTCCTCAGGGTCACTCGCTTTTTGGGGGGGGCAGGGATGGCTCCTTTCAGCTTTTCATTTACCAGTTCCATCCACTCAAGTACAAAATCAGGTCTTATTAGACAAGGCTTTCCTTTTTGAAGCATGAGCAGACTTTCCTCTTTATAGACTGGACACTTAGCTGAAGTCTTTTTAGTGGATCTCCAAGAGCTCCCTACACCAGAAGACTGGTGACACACATTTGCAGGACATTTCAAGAGTTGCCCCCATGCATAGTCCCCTGAGACTTAGTTGACCTCTGAAGGAAAGGAACAAATTTATCCCTTAGGTATGGGTGTTAAGTGTGGTCGTTAAGCACCCAGAAAGGTTAAGTTACAGAAGCCTGATACATCACACCTATACTAAAAATGTATCTTCTGAAAAATATGGATATTTCCATACCATATTTCTTGACTTACATTTTTCCATTTTAATTTTATGTTACTCTAAAATATGTATACATGCCCACCATCATATACCAAAAATCCAAAGTCTGAAAATAAATGGTAGGTTCGTTCTAGAACCTGTCTAGGGATTCACTGTATAAGAACACAGTTGTTTTCAGATCATGAGGAATATAACATTAATGTTGCTCAGTTTGCCTTACAACTAGGTACTTGTCACCAGCATCCACTGATGAGGGCTATCATCTGCCTTTTGTTTTTCTGGGACTGTGTTACCTCATTTAACATAATATCTTCTAGTTCCATCCATTTACCTGCAAAATTCATGATGTCATCTTTCTTTACTGCTGCATAGAACTCCATTGTGTAAATGTACCACATTTTTTTATCCACTCATCTGTTGAGGGGCACTTGGGTTGGTTCCAGCACTTTGCTATTATGAAGAGACCTGCAATAAACATGGTTGTACATGTATCTCTGTGGTAGGATGAGTCTTCTGGGTATATACTCAAAAGTGGTATGGCTGGGTCAGGTGGTAGGCTCATTTTGAGTCTTTTAAGGGTTCTCCACACTGCTTTCCATAATGGTTGTATGAGTTTGCGTTCCCACCAGCAGTGGATGAGTGTTCCCCTTTCCCCACAACCTCTCCAGCATTTGGTGTCAATTGTTTTCTTGATCCTAGCCAGGCTTATCAGAGTGATATGATATCTTAAAGTGGTTTTAATTTGTATTTCCTTAATTATTAGCTATGTTGAACACTTTTTAAGATGTTTCTTAGGCATCTCTATTTCCTCACTTGTAAAGTCTCTGTTCAGCTCTTTACTCCATCTTTTGAGTGAATCATTTGTTTTTGTCTTTGTTTTTTGAGTAGTTTATGTATTCTGGAAGCTAATGCTCTGACTGATGTATCAACAGTGAAGGTTTCCTCCCTATCTGTGGGTTTTCTCTTCACTTCACTGATTGTTTCTTTTGCTATACAGAAACTTTTGAGTTTAGTAAGGTCCCACATGTCAACTGACCTTATTTCTTGCACAGCTGCCATCTGATTTCGTCTTTTACTACGCCTATGTCTTTTAGGTTGCTGCCAACTTTATCTTCTATCACGTTCAGAGTTTTGGGTTTCACATTGAGGTCTTTGATCCATTTGGAGTTGATTTTTATACAGAGTGAGAGGTAGGGGTTTAGTTTTATTCTTCTACAAGTGGTGATCCAGTTTTGCCAACACCATTTACTGAAGATGCTGTCTTTCCTCCATTGAGTATTTTTGGCCCCTGAAATTGTATGTGCTCAAGTTTTGATCTTCAGTTTTATTCCATTAGTCTGCAAGTCTGTTTTTGTGCCAGTACCAGGTTGTTTTTATGACTATAGCCCTGTAATATAGTTTGAAATCTGTTATAGAGATTCCCTCTGTATTGCTCATTTCACTCAGTGTCACTTTGTCTATTTGAGGTCTTTTGTTTTTCCATATGAATTTAAGGATTTTTTTCCAAGCATGTGAAGAAAGTCTTGGGAATTTTAATTGGAATTGCATTGAATCTGTATATTAATTTGTGTACAATGGGCATTTTTACTATATTAATTTTTTCGATCCATGAGCATGGGAGGTCTTTCCATCTTCTGACGTCTTCTTCAATCTCCTTCTTCAGGAGTTTATAATTTTTGTTGTAGAGAACTTTGGTGTCTTTTGTTGGGTTTGTTCCTAGGTATTTTATTGTTTTTGAGGCTATTGTGATTGGGAAGGTCTCCTTGTATTCCTTCTTCAGTTGCTTGTCGGTGTAAAGAAAGGCTACTGACTTTTCTAGGTTAATTTTGTATCCCACCACTTTACTGAAATTCTTATTCATTTCTAGGAGTTTCCTGGTAGAGTTTTTAGCATCTCTTAGGTAAACTATGATATCATCTGCAAAAAGGGATAGTTTGACTTCCTCTTTTCCAATTAGTACTCCTTTAATTTCCTTTTCTTGCCTTATTGCCCTAGCCAGTGTTTCAAGCACTATATTGAAGAGGAGTGGTGACAAGGGGCAGGCTTGCCAAGTTCTTACTTTTAAGGGGAATCCTTCTAACAACATCATCATCCATTTAGGATGATGTTGGCTGTGGGTTTCTTTTATAGGGCTTTAATTATGTTGAGGTATGATCCCTCCCATCCAATTCCCTCTAGGACTTTAAGCATGAAGGGATGTTGGATTTTGTTGAAGACTTTTTCTGCATCAATTGAGATGATCATGTGTTTTATGTCTTTTCAGTCCATTTATGTGTTTTATGATATTTACTGATTTTAATTTTTTGAACCATCCCTGCATTTCTGGTATGAATCCAACTTGGTCATGATGGATGATTTTTTTGATATGTGTCTGTATGTGGTTTGCAAGTATTTCGTTGAGAATTTTTGCATCTGAGTTCATCAAGAGATGGGTCTATAGTTCTCTCTTTTGGTTGTATCTTTGTCTGATTTTGGTGTTAAAGTGATGCTGGCTTCATAGAAGGAATTTGGGAGATTTTTCTCTGCTTGTATCCTTCTGAACAGTTTGAGTAATAATGGTTATAAGTCCTCTTTAAATGTTTTATAGAATTCTGCTGTGAAGCCATCTGGGCCTGTGCTTTTTTAGTTGGGAAGTCTCTTATTACATTTTCAGTTTCTTCATATATTATGGGTTTGTTTAAGCTGTTATTCTCTTCTTGGTTTAGCTTTGGTGATTCCCAGGATTTCAGATATTCATCCATTTCTCTTAGGTTTTCAAATTTAGTAGAGTGTAGGTTTTTGAAGTATTCACATATGATTATCTGGATCATTTCCTTGTCTGTTGTGATATTTCCCCTTTCATCACAAATTCTATTGATTTGGAGTTGCTTTTTCTTTTCTATTTTTTTTTTTTTT
>VZQC01002150.1:183946-237103 GCA_009823505.1 Rhizomys pruinosus | reverse complement strand
TTCTTTTTTCATTTCAGCCTTTGTTTTTTTTTTTTTTTTTGTCTTTCCACTTGCTTTTGGAGCTTCTTAGTCTCTTCTTGTAGCTTCTTGCTTCATTGGTTCCTTTCCTTTTTCATTTCAGCATGGTATCTTTTCAATATTTCCACTTCCTTCTGGAGTTTGTCATTTTCTCCTTTTAGTTCTTTCCGAAGTTTGTCATTGTTGCCTTCTTGGTCCTTCTGGAGTCTGTCATTTTCTCCTTTTAGTTCTTTCCGAAGTTTGTCATTGTCTCCTTCTTGCTCCTTTCTGAGTTTCTCATTTTTTCCCCTTAGTGCTATGATTTCTTTGAATATGTCTGTGATTGTTATTCTATCATCTGTGTCTTGGGCTACCTCTAGGGAGATCCCATTTTACCAACCCTCCATTGGCTTTGTAGAGTTTAGTGTGGAATTATTTTGCACTTTTCCCATATTGTTCTTTCATTGTGCTCTTTTTCATGTGGTTTTCCTTTTGCCTGTATTAATGGGAATCTCAAATGCCTCTTCACCATGTTGAATAATTGCTTTCCTTGATGTCTTCAGATGCCTTTTTTTTTTGTATTCTCCTTGTTTATGGAGTGTTGATGTGTCTAGATTTCAGGCTTTCAATTTTGGTTATATAATGAAAAGTATAGTTCACTCTTCCCTTTCTGTTCCATAAGAAGTGGGTGGGTAACGACCCAGATGACACCCTCTGAGCACTGTAGCCCCTATACTGACAGCCAGTTCATCTAGGTTGGATGTACGGCTTACTAGAAACTCCTTCCAGAATTCTAGTTGGCAAGGGTGTTTGAGGGAAATTGCTTGCTTAGCCCGCACCCCAGTACCTTGTGCCTCCACTGGTGTGGCAGAGGCCACCAGTCTCTATGCATGGCAGGCTGATAATCAAAATCTCCCACAATCCACCTGTCTGATGCACACTGCCCAGTGCCTCGTGCCTCTACTGGTGTGGAAGAGGCCACCAACATCTATGCACAGCAGGCCGAAAATCAAAACCTCCCACAATCCACCTGGCTGGCTGATGCACGCTGCCAGGTACCCTGCTCCTCTGCTGGTGTGGCAGAGGCCCCATATTTACTTACTGTGGATTCTAATTTGAGCTGATAGTCTTGGATTCTCAGTCATAATGGACTGTACCTTGAACTGTATAAATATAAAATAGTATAAAAGGAGAGAAAGACATATTTAGAGAAAAAGAAAACTGATAAAAGGGAGAGGAAGGAAAATAGAAAGAGATGAATGAATGTCACAAGGCAGATTCTTGTTTGTTGAGTCAAATAACATTTTCAAAATTCCATGAATCTTTTCTATCACAATGTAATTTCTTGGAGAAAGTTGCTACAGCCCAATAAATAATAGCTTGTAATTACAGAAACTGATTAAGAGGGTGAAGAGATAGCTCAGCAGTTAAGCACACTGGCTACTCGTTCAGAGGACCCAGGTTTGGCTCCCAAAACCCACACGACAGCTAACAACCATCTGTAACTCTAGTTTCAGGGATTCCAATACCCTCTTCTGACCTCTACCGGCATTTCAAGACATGAATGCACTTACATACATGAAAGCAATACAATTATACAAAGAAAATAAAAATATTTGTCAATTATCAGCTGGACAAAAAAAATAAAAATAAGTAAAGATAAAAATATTAAAATATTTTAAAAGAAACTAATTAGCTGGGCATGGTGGCGCACGCCTTTAATCCTAGCACTTGGGAGGCAGAGGCAGGTGGACCTTTGTGAGTTCAAGGCCAGCCTGGTCTACAGAGTGAGTTCCAGGACAGCTGGGACTACAGGGAGACCTTGTCTCGAAAAGACCAAAAAAAAAACAAAAACTAATTAATAAATGGTTTTATGGGAAGCCAAAGATTTTATTCCTAATATAATATTGGTTGAATGACTATTAACTTGTTCAGTTGCATGACCATCTCTTCACAAGCCCAAAGGTTGCAAAAGAGCTGTCATAAGGAATGTTTTTACAAAAGCATCTTATGAGGATTATTGCAAAAAATAACTTAAAATTAAACCAAAATATTAAAATAGCTATTATGGCACAATATACATTTAAAATGTACATAGCATGGACACTGATGAGAAGGTAGTGCTTTAAATATTAACATTTTTTGAAGCTGGAGAAATGACTCGGTGGTAAAAAGTGCTTGCTGCACCTCCAGAAGACATACATTGGGTCACTCACAACCACATATAAGTAACTACAGCTCCAGAGGGATTGGATCATCCTCTGGCCTGTGTAAGGAATCTCTCTCTCTCTCTCTCTCTCTCTCTCTCTCTCTCTCTCTCTACATAGATAGATAGATAGATAGATAGATAGATAGATAGATAGATCTTAAGAGAATAAATAAAAACTTTACTAAATTTTTTCCCTTTGCTAAGAATGTTTAAGAGCTTGATTTGGAACCTTAAATCCTAAAATATTTGGTGAGAAAATGAGCTATGAAAATGAATTGAGTATTGCACAGCTCAATGAGTTCCACAATCATTCTACTATAATTCCATTTTTCTAAAAGTTAAGTTCACTAAACTGCATGTACCTGTAAACTGAACATCAACGGTTCCAGAAATACAGATTAATCTTTTAGAAAAACTCCTATGTACTCTAAATAGACTGAGATTTATAAAACTGGAATTCCCATAAAGATTCTTAATATGAAATGGTTTTTATATGCTATTTTACTATTTTAGGTGAATCTCTTTTTTCTACTAAATATTGTGCGTGTCCTCATCACCAAGTTGAAAGTCACACACCAAGCGGAATCCAATCTCTACATGAAGGCTGTGAGAGCTACTCTCATCTTGGTCCCACTGCTTGGCATCGAGTTTGTGCTTTTTCCATGGCGGCCTGAAGGAAAGGTTGCTGAGGAAGTCTATGACTATGTCATGCACATCCTGATGCACTACCAGGTAGGACAATTCTGCCTTCAGATGGCACCATGAAAAGTCTTGTTTCTAATTTGTTTGGGGGTTTGGCTTTGTTCTTCACTGCTTATGCAACAAATCATATATAAATGCATGTTTTTTTTTAAATTTAGATCCAGGTAATTCTATTTTTTTTTCTTTTGCAGGGTCTTTTAGTGTCTACAATTTTCTGCTTTTTTAATGGAGAGGTATGTTAATTGATTTTACTATTTTATCATATCATTTTCTGATAAAAAAACAAGAGGGGATTGTGAACCCCAAAGCAACAACAATTTTAGAATGTAAATTTTATCAGAGAAAATAACCCTTAAATTTTATTTCTGTATCACAAATTTTCACTTCAAAGCTTCTCATATTAAATGTAAAATGAAGGGCAAAAGTGAACCTTATTTCAAAATATTCCAATGAGTGATTGGTTATTCCTGGGTCTTTGACCTACCTGTAAAAAGTGCTAAGTATGGAGTTTATCATAGGAAGAGTGTCGAGCAGAATTTAACTTAATAGAGCATGCACTTTAGCAAGATACAGAGTCTTCTCGTTTCTCCTCTACAGTAGACTCAACACTATAATTTTTTCGGAAAGGCTTTACCATAGGTATATAAGAATGTGAAATTAAATGATGTTTTTTACATAGAGAACAATGCAGTAAGTTAGGAAACAGAATAGAATGATGTAGTGAGTAGCAGAGCACTGTGTTACTCCTACTTAAGAGGCTTCAAGAACTTAACTGATTCTATATTTCTTATGCATATGGATATTGTTATAGCTCAGTAGTTTGAGCTATATTGATTTAGCTCTGTTTGTAATCTTCTTGGAAATTTTTCATCTGGAAGTCATTGGCAAAATTGAGCAAAGCACTGAAATTTAGACAGCAACTCAGTGTGAGAGGGACACTAGATAACTGAGAAGCTCGTTATGAAAACTCAGGTAGAGAACTCATGGATCAGTTGATATAACTTTTGAGAATATTGTGTATACAATAAATCATTGGTGGGGCTGGAGAGCTGGCTCAGCTGTTAATAGCACTGACTCCTCTTGAAGGGGACCCAGGTTTGATTCCCAGCACCCACCTGGCAGCTAACAACTGTCCATAACTCCAGTTCCAAGGGATCTAAAGGCCTTTTCTGACCTGGGTAGCCATTGTATAATGGGCACCCTTACACGTATGCAAGCAATACACTCATACACAAAAATAAAAATAATAAATATAGTATTTTTAAAAATAAAAAAATCGCCGGGCGTGGTGGCGCACGCCTTTAATCCTAGCACTTGGGAGGCAGAGGCAGGCGGATCTTTGTGAGTTCAAGGCCAGCCTGGTCTACAATGTGAGTTCCAGGACAGCTGGGGCTACAGGGAGACCCTGTCTCGAAAAGACCAAAAAAAAATAAAAAATAAAAAATAAAAAAAATAAAAAAATAAAAAAAATCATTGGGAATTACATCTTACATCTCATAAGAAAATATAAAATATTGTTTTACTTGTCTAAATAAATATTTACTTCTTTATGGATATATTGCAATAAATTATGCAAATTAAAATGTAAAATATAGGTAGTTTAGCATATAGATATGTTTTATATTTTATTTATAACTGTATATAACAGAGGAGTATAACAATGTACTATCAAACAGTGTACTTCGTAATTTAGATTGTAATTCCCTGATTCTTCCATATTACACGGTGACTGTTTACCTCTGGTCCTTGAGCCCTATAGAAAGAGAATGCGATGGGAAATGATACATGAATCAATTTTATGGGAAAAATTCAGAGCCTTTATTATATATGCCTACAGATGCACTGTGTGCATGTTGAATAATGCAATCCTGCATGTTGCTAACATAGGCTACAGTAATTAAATATTGATGAGAATGATATAAATACATGTCAAAGAGCATGAATGAAACATGGAAGCTATGCCATTCATCTCAAATTTACAACATAATTGCTAGTAAACTTCTATATAGTAGCAGTCAGTGTAGAATGAACACAACAGTGTATTTAAACTCAGAATGCTGCTTCCTTCCTAGCAGGCACATTCTAGGAAAAGCTTGGAACTTAAGAGCATGTATCTATCTTTATTAAAGAGAAATAAATACAAATTCTTTCCACTGTCACAAACACAATGATGAATATAAATTGAGGACTGAAGAGGTTTTTTGAAATGCCCCAACTTCACTACATCTCTAGTGTATTGTTGCTTTGTTACTACATTGGTCAAGTAACCTATTTTTTTAAAGAAAAACTAGGCAGAAATGGGAACATTAATTATACTGAAATCAAAATTTCAAATTGGCCCTTTCCTTCAGAAACAGTGTCCAGGGAATAGTGAAATCAATGCCTTGTACTCCTGTTACACTTTATCTGTGTAAACAAAAGAGACACAGTACCTTGTTCTTCTGCCATGCCTTAAATTGAGAAAATCTTGGCATTGGAAAAGTATAATAAGAAGAAAATCTTTGGGCCTAGTTGTTGCCAAATCCTTCAGTTCTTCACAACATCTTTAATATCTGTTCCTTTTTCTTCTCTGGAGATGCAGTCCCTGCTCGAGCATGAGTCATAATGCATCTTAAGAAATACTACAATCCCTCCCTTTCTGTCTTCTTGCCTCTTAGTTTTTCCCACCCTCATAACCATGGGGAAACAGCTGCCAAAATCAGTTCGTGTGGTTCCAACTATGTCATGTTCTTGTTAAAATCATTTCCTCACTCTTAGTTCCCTTCTTGCTCTCCACATTAGGTCAAGTGCCTTGCTTTTGCCCAATATCTGTACTTGCTTTTTACTCTTCCCTCTGAAATTCAGCCAACATCCATCCTCCTGTTAGCACTTCTTACTGGTTACATTAACTATAATTTGACAAGAGGTCGGACCTCTTTCATCCCAGCTCCATTCTACTCAGATATAAATGTGCAGCTGACATAAATGGAGACTCTGCTCTTCAGAAAGGTATATGTAACAACAAAGCAATGCACATGTTTTTGTGAAATGAACAAAGATTTACTGAGAACCATGAATTCATATTCCATAAAGAGAACTGTGTGGGGTGCGGTGGCATATGACTTCAATTGCAGCACCCGGGAGGCAGAGGCAGGAAGATTTCTGTGAGATTGAGGCCAGGCCAACCAGGGCTACAGGGAGACCGTCTCTCAAAAAGCCAAAGACCAGGGAGAGAGAAAGAAAGAGAGAGAGAGAGAGAGAGAGAGAGAGAGAGAGAGAGAGAGAGAGAAAGAGAGAGATTATGTAGTTTATTTCTTTTCACAAAACTGTTAAATTTGTAAAATTTGTAAAAATTGATTTAGATTAAAGAGTACAACCACTGATTCTTATGAGTTAATGAGCAGATGGAACTCAAATGCTATATTCTATGTATTTTACCTGAATACCAGCATAAAACTCATACATAAAATGATGAGAATGAAAATATATTCCTATCTTTAATAGTCCCTATTTTCCCTTCAGTTTTTCTAATTTAAATTTGAGTCTTCCTTAAGGTTCTGTTGAATAAGCATGGTCTTGTATTAGGGGACACAGATATAAAAAATACAAAATTTTTATCACAAAAGCCAATAAAGCACATAAGTCTCTAATTAAATTTATTTTTAACTTCAGTAAATAAGAATCCACAGTTGAAAACACTGGCTTTTCATGATTTTTCTGAAGATGTACTTGTTATGGAAGAATAGGCTTCTTCAAGACAAAACATCAAAATAACTCAAAAGCTATTTTAACTTCTAGAATTGCTTTAGCTTTTCCTTTTGGACTTCCAGTACTAGGATCTCAGCAGATAGGTTTCTCCCTGTCCGCTTCTCAACATTTGTGTAGAATAATTAATGAAAAGTTACATAGTTTCAATTCAATTTGAGGATGTGCAGTTTCTCTATCTAATCAATCTAGCATTCTTAATAAATGAGGAAAATATATTGTATAAAGCAATCAGTATAAAAAATAATTGCTTCCAAAAATACTTTTATAGTTTGTTAAAAGTGTTTTTATTTAAATTTGAATATTTACTTAAAATGCATAGTCTAAAGCCATTCTGGAAAGTTACCATTTGTTTCTGTTTTTGAAGGTATTGCACATATAGATATATTAAGTTATTTTAACTTAAATATTTTATTTGTACATTTAGAGTTACTAAACTAGGGGTGTTTAGTAACAACCTAACAGTTGGGAGGCAGAGGCAGGCAGACTTAAAAAAAAAAAAGAGTAAAAAAAAAAAAAGAATTACTAAACCAGGAGCAGAACAAATAATAATTGTATGCAAGATAAATACAAACATTTTCATATAATTATTTTGTTTTCAGAACAGTTACATGATTTTACTTTACTTTTTAGATATATTACCAAATGAGGTTTAATTTCCTGAAGTTGCTGAACTTCCTAATAATTTATAGCTGAGTTTATAAAATTTATATAATGTTTTAATTACACAAGGAAATTAAGTGGAAATTTCAGTTCTCCATTTTGATTTCTACTTAAATAGTTGGCTCTATATTTCACCCTTTTCTTTTAACATTAAAACATGAGGATCAGAGACTTTAAGTGTCCGTGAAGCTGAGACATCCTGTTTACATCCTATTTACAGCAATAACTGTAAATAGTTATTGCTTATAGAATGTTTCTAATTTGGAGAAGGAAGTAAGAAGAAACAAGACATTTTTTTAAAAGATAATATATATATATATATAATATAATATATATATATTATGATATGGTACAAACTGTTTTGAATAAGTTCAATATCTCTGCATACTGGTTGCATGAGGATGTGAGGAGTACACAGATTACTGGGAAATTATTTTTAGATACTCAGACTCATTTTGGGGAAGTAAACAACTGTCAAAGATCAGGTCAGAGAGTGGGAAGATTATTCAAGCAATAAACACTTGGGTGAACATAGATCAATTTACAGGGATGGGACAAATGCCTTCATGACTTAAAAGCGGCCAGCCTCAACCCAGGCTACATGCTGACTGGGCATATTAGCGTCCAGATGATGACATCTAAAATGGGTATAAGTACTCTTAAATAATATAATACTCTTGTGGTTCTTGATGCCAGTGAGCAGATGGACTTAGTAGTAGTTCGCAAAAAGGAAGTGCTCCTACATTGAGAGGCACACACAAACAGCCACTGCTTATTTCCCCTCAAATTCTGGGGACATGGGAAGTATATATTTTATTTAATTGAATTTTGGCATATTTTCTTTATTCTAATTAATGAATTCCTCCTATTGTCTGTTTCTTATTGACTGACAGGTTCAAGCAATCCTAAGAAGAAATTGGAACCAATACAAAATCCAATTTGGCAATGGCTTCTCCCATTCTGATGCTCTCCGTAGTGCATCCTACACAGTGTCAACAATCAGTGATGTTCCAGGGTACAGTCATGACTGTCCTACTGAACATTTAAATGGAAAAAGCATCCAGGATATAGAAAATGTTGCCTTAAAACCAGACAAGCTATATGATCTGGTCATGTGAAAATAGAGATCGCTGCCTCTTTTTTGTGTCACTTGAACTCAGACATCAAAATTAAGTGAATTTCTTGAATGCCATAAGAAACCCTTCATTTGAAGTGAGAATTGAATTGATACATGTTTAACATCTCTCTCTCTCTTTCTCTCTTTCCTTCTCTGGAGAAAAAAAAAGCCTCAATATATAATGTTGGCCAGTAAATACTCCCACCATGGCTGATTATAAGCTAGGAAGCTGATATCACTGAATGTGGAATTGGAAACAAGACAATAAACACAATCAGCTCTGAGAGTGGAAGTGGTCCAGCTCCAGCCCAGGAATGCATGGACACACACTGTGCAAGCTCGGACCCTTATGGAACAGGACTCCACTCTTCTCACCTGACGAGACCTCACTCACTATTACAACATGGAACGAAAGTTTGATTTTTGTTTCTTGGTTATAAAACTCTTTGTCCTATTGTCGTTTGAGGTAGTTGATGGTTGACCCAGAAACACTCTAAGCTTCTTTATAATAACTTTTCAATGGACTAGACAAAGAGTTGATTATCTCTACCATTTCACTTTCTTTAAGAAAATAAACCGAGCAGAATTCCTATGGGCTCCTCATTTGCTGATGCATCACAGTTGATTGCTGTGGCATTTGTATTTGACACTGGTGAGCAGGATAAAAGATTCACAATCCCTCTTCTGAATCATGAGGGAGAAATGCTGGTAGAGGCTACACTTTGTCAGCTTCTTGATCTTACTACAAGAGTGTGTGTGTGGGTGGTGGGATTAGGGTCCCTGGATCTGTAAATAGCAACTTTGTACCTTCTGTTTCTACTGTGTAGATAAATGAGCAATCATTTTACATGAAGGAAATCAATGAAGGATTTTTTTACCTTAGAAATCTATATGACAGTGAGACAGAGAGAGATTGTTTTGAAAATGACCTTGTAAATATTCCATTATTTTATTTTATCTTTCAACTCATGACACATACAACATAGGTAACTGTTTAAATGCAGATACATAATGCAACATCATATGCATGTTAATTTCTGATACTGGGTCTGGGCTGAGTTTATAGTAAAATAGAGTCTGGAATTCTATACTTGGTAAATATTTTAAGGACAACCAGAAACCAACATCAGAAGTTTGGAAACTATTAAGAAAAACACAAGCGAAAGCAACAAAACACAGAAACATTGGTAATAAGATATGACATATATTTTAAAAATGAGAGGCCATAACTCAACAGGTATAACTTTGGTGATACATACATTTACATGTATGCTGACATATTTCTTTCAACTTGGATGATGACTCATTCAAAGTCAGAAATTTTAAACAACTTCTATAAGAAATGGTAGTGTGCTATACATGTGGACTTTAGGTCATTAAAATATCATTTTCCTGACTTTTTCTATATGAAGATATATGACTTTGAAAATTTCCCCAATTATTAAAGGAAAGAGCCATAGAATAATTCTTCTCTAGAATATACACTATTTCAATAGACTACTGTACATGAAAATAGAAACTGGAAGAAGACTTGAAAGCATCATCCAAGAGGAATTGTTGTCCAACAATTATGGGGTAATTAAATTAACATGGAAGAAAGCATTTATAATGAATTAAAGTGAAATTGAAATGGATTTAGTTTTTCTAATATTATTTTATTCTAGACTCTGAAGAACAAGTATGACTTCAGTTAGTAAAAGTCAATTTGGGGGAGTCATTACATATGTGTTTTTGAAGTATGTCAGTCAGCCTAACAAGAACTAAAGTGGTGATCTAGTTACATCTTAATTATCTCTTAAACTGTCATAGATAGTGAGTTCAAGAGTTGTTTGAAGATGTCAAGGAAAATCATCTAAATTATCAAGAGCTAACATATTAAATGATCTGGTAAATATGTTTATAATTTATCTATACATGCAAAGGTATTAACAGTTTGAAATTTATGGAATTCATAATAAGCCATCATAAGAAGGAATGCAGGCTGTTCTAGACATTCAACTGCATAAATTATACAAAAAAATTCCTTTTAGTACACTCAATTTTTAGCTATTTATTATACAAAGTCACAGATTTATGTTCTCACTCATAATTGTTCATGTGGTTCTGTATTCATCCGGACAAACTGTCAAGTGTTAGCTCTAAATGACAGTAAGGATGCTGAATTGCCAGAGAACATGTTTTATATTGTAATTTTTAGATATTTTTATTGTGCTTTTATCATACTGAGAATGACATGCTGAGATCTCTTTACTGCCACCTTCTGTGTAGTATAGTCCTCAGTGAGACCAGTTTGGGATTAGTCAGTATTACTTTAATAATAATGTTTTTGAGTATTAGATTTCTCTAAAGTTGAAGTGCCACTTAAGATCTTTCTGTTATTTTTGAGAAAAAAATAACTGATACTTTTTAAAAGAAAATTTCCTTGTTGCCTAAAAACTAATTTGGAGAATATCTACTATTGAAAAACACATGTCTATTAATTTTCTGCAATTATTTGTGAAAGTCTCATTTTAATTTTCTAAAAATTCTACTTTGACACATTCAGAAGTGATTTTGTAGTTCACTTATTGATAAATTATCCATCCTTGAATTTATTATTTGTTCAGATATAATCCCATGTGTATAGAATTACTAGTAGTTGTAGTGCTGTATTTACTGCTTAGAATTTTTAACGTGAATTTATTTTAATTTTTCTCAGTTTTAATTTGCTAATAGAAACAACATCTGTAAAACATATTCAGGATACTCTGATCAATTAAAAGAACTCATGCTATACCTTCTTGAAATCTATACTTTGATTTTATGAAAATATTTAATATTAAAAATTAAAACTGATTCCTCTCATTTTCACTAGAATGTGAAATAATTGAATTTATGCATAAGAGTCTTACAAAACTAAGTGAAATGCTGTGCATATAAGTAAAAGTGTCTCTATTACTTTCCTTGAAGACCTCAACAAACCAATAAACTAATTATTAAATCAAAATTTTAAAGTTAGATATTTTTCCAAGATAAATGTTCACATGAACTATAAAATACACAACTCTTTTCTTTGACATTTTTAAATTGAAAATCTGAGAATTTATATGATGTGTTTTAACATATTTAGAGCCCCTCCACCATCTGCACCCCCTCTTACTATACTACACCCTACCCAATTTCACGTACATAATCATATATGTACATTTACACATACATATATATGGCTTATCAAGTCAAATTTGCATCTCCAAATGCCCTTCAGTGTGGGTCTATCCACTTGAACCTGGTTAACCTAGCCAGCATCACACCCTTAAAGAAAGCTATTCCGTGTCCCAGCAGCTATCATTAGCTATTACTACTATTGCCAGTAGTTCCTCGGCTAAGATTGGGGCTTCTTCCTCACTTCCCCACTTCTGTGTTCTGATTTTGTTTTTGTTAGTTTACTTGAATTATATATATGCTGCCACCATTACTTTGAGTTCCTGTGAGTATCTGCCCAGCTGTCTAGAAAACTGTATTTCCTTGTGGTCATCTGACACCTCTGGCTCACGCAATATTTCTACACAATATTTCTACCACCTCTTCTGCAATGAACCCTAAGCCTTGGGAGTTTGATATAGGCATGTTATTTAGGGCAAAGCACCCTGCAATCTTATTCTCTACATGTTAGCCATCTGTGATTCTCTTTGTTAATCACCATCTACTGCATGAAGAAGCTTTTGTGCTGAGAGTTGAGAGATACACTAATCCATGGGTATAACAATAAGTCATTAGGAGCCAGCTTGATATTATATCCATTTAGCAGAATAATAGTAGATGGTTCTCCCATATGGTACGTGACCTGTCTAGCCACAAGTTTGTAAGCCTAACATCACTGTCAGGCATGGATAACTCTATCTTATGAAATGGAATATTAAATCCAATTAGAAAGTGGTTGACTTTTCCTATAGCATCCCAGTCAATGACACCAGTGGACACATCTTGCCAGGCCAGTCATTATAGTTTGTAGAAAAAAAACTCTTTCTTGTAAGAAAGGGAAAAGAACCCACAAATAGTAAAAATTTAGGGATTTTTCTTCTTTCTACATTGTATTCTAATGTGTGTGTTTGTATTAAATACTAGAAAAGGAAGGAAAATAATTATAATAATATATTTTATAAATTAGCCATGACACACATACACACAAACAAAAGTGTAAATGTGTCAAAGATTTTATTTAACTAATTAATTAATGATGGAACCTGCAATATAAAATAATTATTCAAAGGAGAAGTTAAAATATGTTTACCTTGAGAAGCTAAACATACTGAAATGAATTTACAAAATACTGTGATCAAAAATGTCAGCAATGCACTTATTTATAAAATTAAGTAAGGCAGTATATATAATTAGACTACACACTCATAAGAAACAGGACAAAAAAGGAAACACAATGTTTGAATAATGTGCTCCTTTTGATATACAGTTAAAAATAACTTTTCCACAGATCTTGGCACACACCTTTCTTTAGTCCCAGCATTTAGGAGACAGAGGCAAGCAGATGTTTGTATAATCAAAGCCAGCCTGGTTTACATAGTGAGTTCCACACCAACTGTGGCTACAGGGAGACCCTGTCTCAAAAAGAAATAATGATAATAATAATAATAATAATAATAATAATAATACAACCTAAGGCTAACACAAGAGAAAAATGCCTACCTTAGTAAAACATTAAAAACCCTGGGTAGAGTGGAATCTAGCATCCCAGTGATCTAGAATATAGCTTTAACTACAGAATTAAGATTTAGGAAGACCTGTTGTTTTGGCCCAGATCATTTCTCATCACAGGAAAATATATCAAGCTGAAGGGAGACCAGAGGTGAAGAAAAAAGTTCCAAGCCTTCTCTCTCATTTTCCCTTATGGTTCTAAGCTTTTTCCCTATGGTTCTAAGGAACCCTATGGTTCCCCTAGTATTTTAAGTCTTGAGCCAAAACTGATCCAAGGTATGAAGAAATAAAACCCTGCATAACTCTGTTCTTAAATAAACTGGAATGTAGGGTGACCTGAATTTGTAAAGTGTATGCTAATTATGGAGAACGTGTAAAGAGCAGTCTACAAAATTGCCTTGGGTGTGTATACCTGGACCATCAAGCATTGAATTTTGTAACTAAAAATAATAATAAGATAATAAATACACAAATAAGTTAATAAAAGAAAATAAGTAAAGGAACAAAATAAAAGGAAAGAAAAGGAAATGCTGGATGCAAGCCCTTTGTTAGCTGGGTATGTCCTTTTGTAGCATGGCCATGAATCTCTTCAAGTTCAGCAGATGGAGGCTCCTTCTGGGTGATGTGGTGTCCTAACCACATATGTAAACGTGGAGTACCCACTGCACATGGAACAAAGTGAGACAGAGGTGACTTTCTGTTTGTTCTGTTTTCAGCCTTTGGTCCTCACATGCTGCAAGCTGAGGTCAATGTTTACAACACTTTTGGAAAAATAGCATGGGAATTTTGATCCAAGGGAGGGGTTGTCTCTGGGTCAACTGAGAGTTTTTGAAATGGTTTCCCATTGGAACACAGAACATTTTATTTTGTAATTGAGAGCGATGATACCAGATTAACTTCAACAGCTTTTTAATAACTGCATCTGCTTCTGTATATTATGTTGTAAGTTTATTTGTGTAGTTTGAATTCTAGTTTTATTTCAGAAATATTGACCTAAAAGAAGCCCTTATTCATTGACAGTGAGATTGTAAACTAGTACAACCATTATGGAAGTAAGTGTAGAGGTTTCTCAAAAAATCTACAGAGAATCATTATCATCCAGCTATACCACTCCTAAGACCCAAAGGACTTTTATCCTGCCACAGAAGCACATTGATTTTTTTTACAGTATTTTCCATAATAGTAAGAAAATAGAACCAGTCTATATGTCCCTCAATAGGCGAGTACATAAAAAAAGATGTTGCGTATATACACAATATAATTTTGTTCTGCCATAAAGAAAAATGAAATAATGAAATATGCAGTACAATGGATGGATCTAGAAATAATTATATTGGCTAGGTAACCCATATTTTGTCTAAATACAAAAACTGCATATTTTCTTTTTATATAGAGCTAAGCAAATGATGTCTATATGTGTGTGTTATAAGTATGGGTATGTGTAGGTATAGGTAAGAAACGAATAAGGAGGTCACAAGGAGGGGACAGAGCTCATAAGAAAAAAGGGAGTACGGGACATGTATGTAACATGTACAAAGAAAGGAGGTGTGGGGGCAGAAGGAGAGTGCAAGGGCAGGTCAGGGCCCAGTGGAGAATACAGTTAAAGAAAATCAACAAAAATAAAGCTGGTTTGAAAATTAAACCTAATGCTATACATTGTAATTTAAAATACTTAAATAAAAAAGGTAAGTTGAAGTACATCAGACCAGACTGTCAGCTATCATATAAATTGTAAAATCTGTTTGGGGGAATTCTAATTCCTACTATAACATCCCTAGAACACTTCTAGAGTAGTATTCTCCTGAAACAACTAGTAGACTTTCATTTATCCTGAAAATTAAGCATGTCCATAGAAAAGGTATAGCTCAACATCAGGAAGGAAGCTATCCCAACCCATATGCCATAACTATGTATGAGCATAAGGCATACTCATTTAGTTATCAGGAGTGCCATGGGAACGAGTAAAGGAACCTTCTGAAGTTCAGAGGCTACCTCATCTCAAATTACCATATGTAGGTACAGGTCTCCAAAGACATGTCCAAGACCTATAAATTTGAAACAAATTTTCTAGGGTATTAAAATTATTTGCATGGACAAAAAATGGAATCATAATTAATTGCCTTGAGGATTTGCTTATCTACTTGACCATACATAGGCTTTCATCTGGACTCCTGGATGAGCCACCAAGGATACTAGGGAAGAACCTGAGATCTTGTGCTAGATAATAGTATCTTGGCTTTGATAAAGTATAGACATTCCCATACTTATTTACATTAATCCTTTATTGTCCCCTGTTGAAAATAACATTAAATTCTCCTTTCTTATAAGCCATAGACCTTTTCCATGTCTTTTTGAAAACATTTTATTTATTATTTTTATTTTACATAAGTACGAGTATATTGATTGCATGTACTTAAGTGTACCCATGTCATGCATGCTTGCAGAGGTCAGAAGAGGGTGTTGGAGTCCCCTGGAACTATAGTTACAGATAGTTGTTAGCCACCATGTGGGTGCTGGGAATTGAACCTGGGTCCTCTGCAAGAGCAGCTAGTGTTCTTAACCACTGAGCCATCTCTCTGGCTTCCTCTATGTCTTTACTATACTATACATACTAACCTTTACATTTGCATGTTGCTCAATACCTCAAACTTAATTATTCTTAGCAATAACATCACAACTAATATTTTATCCATGTAATTTCAATTAATTTATTGTTCAAATACTACAACTATGTATCATGGACCATTCTTTAAAGTAACTAATTACTAGTAGCTTGCTAAATAAAATCACAAGAGAGTCTCCAGAAATCACAACTTTCTTCTACTGGCTCTTTTTTTTTTTTTTTTTTTTTTTTAGGCAGGATATTCCTGTAGTTCCAGATGGCCTGGAACTTGTTCCAGGCTGGCCTTGAAGGTCTGCCTCCCTTTACTTCCAGAGTGCTGGAATTAAAGGCATGCACTACCATGCCTGGTTCCATTGCTGTATTTGAAAGTCTAGCCACACTGTTATTTCAAAGATCATTTAAAATTAATTCCTGACATTAAAAGAACAAATGTCATTCATTTCTAAGAGTTAAACATTGAAGTTTATGAGTCATTGTTTTTCTTTCTCTAGATTACCTTCCTCCTGTACAAAAGGTATCAGAAAACTTAGTAGCTTGTCTTCCTTCTCCCATAAAAATGTAGTCAAGCTGCTCCACATTATACAGATTTTCCTTGATCTCAATCTTTCTGAAATTTTCCATCTGTAGACATATCAGCCTCCTGAAACAAAAGCTCATGGAAAGCTCTCAGCACTCTGTGCTACTTCTAAATACATGGGTCAATTCCTGCTGGAACTGATTTTTTGCAGACACTGGCTGCAGGGACTCCCTGTGCTGCCGTCTGGTCACTGTGCACCTCCTGGTGGTTGGCCTCTGGCGCCCAGACAGCTGCGTCCTCAACAGACATTTGGTCTCCTTTCTTCCAGCCCTTCCTGCTCAGTTTCCCATGTTACTACTACTCTGTAGATGACACTGTCCATTCGATATGGCAAGAGTTGTCACACAGAGGTACTCTCAATGAAGAGTTGTTCCTCTTGCTTCAACTATCCAAACTAATTGGAATCAATAGAGGAAATCCAATCTTCAAATGTTAGAAAATAATACTGAGAATTTGAAAGTTTATTTCAATGTTTCACTGTTACCAAATTATAAAGTGAAAACTAGAAACTGCCCATTTCAGGTTATAATGCTGTACATTCTAACAAGAGACAAAATAGGAGAAAAATCATAATAAAGCCCTCCAAAGGGCTTTTGAAGACCCCTGAATAATCAGTTTGAGGAAGTAGCTGAAACATAAAAAGACCTGGAAAGAGAAAGTGTGGCTTTAAAGTAATAGCTTCTGAGAGAAGGAATTGACCAAAAAACTGTTGTACAAAGTCACAATACCATAAAGTATAGGTATTTTTTAATTCTCCTGTCTCTTTGATTTTGTACTAAAAGTATTTCCTTCTTTTTTAACTCCCTGTTTGAACAGTCTGTCCATAGTGAATGAAATTTAAACAATTATTTTTCTGCCCTATTCATTCAGCTGATTTCACCATCAGCTATCACAAACAGCAGCCTGGTTTCCTTGGCTTCATGCTTCTTTCTTATTGTAGCCAGCAAGGCTGGAGCATAGAATCAGAAACATGGGTTGGAATAGAAGCCATGGCCCTCAACTGGACTCCACGACTTTGTCTTGTTTCTGTAGTCTTCAATATCCATTTCCTCAAATGGGGACTGACCATCACAATGTGAAGGGAAGGCCTAAAATGCGCTAATTCTAAAAGGCTCTAAAGAACTGGGTCAATGAACACACAAATTGATAGGCAAAGATTTGCAAACATGTGGACAGAAATTTAAAGGTATAGTGACTACGCAGACTTTGAGTAATGAGACAGGAAACTCTGGGGCAGAACTAGCAATTTCCAGTAAACTGCTGTATCAGCTATGCAGTTCCAGGTGTTCCACTACAAGGTACCCTGCGGGAACAATTAATTCTATGTCTTCCAGAACACATTTGATTCACATCCTGTCTCTTCTGTTGTTTTACAATGTACCACATTTGCAGATTATAAGATAAGCATTCTTTAAATGGGCTGAAAACCACATTTCTTGTAAGAACTATTTTCCACTACAGGGATGTGGATAGAAATCAGGGAATCCATAAACTGAGATGCAAAGAAAATCCACATCTTTATTTTTATTAACTGATGGACCTTTTCTGATTGTGAATACAGCCATAAAGCACAATAGTATCATGGTCTATGAGTTGGGCACTTGAATAAATCAGTCCTATCATACTGATCAGATGTCCTTTGAAATCATGTTTTCATCATCAGTACCTCAAACCTGTAACAGTAAAATTATAGGCAATTCAAAACTATAGACTGGACCATGCATCTTAATAAATAAATGTATTACAAAGAAGCACGTGTTAATATCTCTCAAATTTGTTTTCAATATTTGAATGGCTGAATTTCAATATAACTTATTTCCTTCCCAATGCGTATACATTTAAATTTGGACATATAAAAGCACTGTTCTGACAAAAGTGCCAGGGCTTTACCATATTACCAGTGGGGACACAGGAAAAGCCTCACCTCACAAAAGCAGTTGTTGTCCAACCTGAATATGCTATGGACTCTGCTGGAGAACATGTGTAAAACTGCACTATTGATTCTCTCAGCCCAAGTAAACCTGCAAAGTTCTCAAGTGATGTTGGTTTACCTGGTCCAGGCACAACATTTTGAAAATGATGGCAATTGTAAGGCCAGAAAGAATTAGTAGTTCTTACCATATACTTAATTATTATAGTGATGTCAACAGGCGTTAATGCAGCAAAATTGGGAGAGCATGAACAACACAAGAATAATGAAGTGATTTATTTTTTCTAACAAGGTAGAAAGATCAGCATTTTAAAAGGCTGGTCTCTTCTTATAATGTTAATTGCATTAATAGCTAGAAAACCTCCAACAACCCATCAAGAAAAAAAAAAACACATTTTTATATTGATTCATGAGAGAAAGATACAAGGATTAGTCAGAACAACCCATTTAAGAAGTCAAACCAGGGCTAGAGAGATGGCTCAGCAGTTAAGAGCACTGACTGCTCTTGCAGAGGACCCCGGTTTGATTTCCAGCACCCACAAGGCAGCTAAGAACCGTCTTTAGTGCCTGGCATGGTGGTTCACACATTTAATTCCAGCACTTGAGAGGCAGAGGCAGGCATATCTCTGTGAGTTCAAGGACAGCCTGGCCTACAGAGCGAGTGCCAGCTGGACAAAAAGGAGACCCTATTTCAAAAATACAAAACAAAACAAAACAAAAAATAAATGTTTCACTGCCTCTAAATGTAGCATACATATGAGTGTTGAGTAATCCAGTGTGGTGCTCAAGATCCTTTCTATTCTTTTTTGGGGTTTTTTTGGTCTTTTCGAGATAGGGTCTCCCTGTAGCCCCAGCTGTCCTGGAACTCACTCTGTAGACCAGGCTGGACTTGAACTCTCAAAGATCCACCTGCCTCTGTCTCCAAGTGCTAGGATTAAAGGTGTGCGCCACCAGGCTCGGCTCTATTCTTATTCCAACCTGGGACACTACACAAATCTGCCCCAGATAGAAAAACAAAACAAAACAAAACAAAAAACAAAGCCTTGACTTCACATGTGTGGCTCTTATAATGTGAACTGATGAATAGTAAAATATCTTTATATCTGTATTAGATTTAAATTCTGAAGGTTAGTTTCTCATTTATAATTCACTTAGCTCTGCTCCAAATTATATTAGCTGCCTCTGGAGTCCTTCATTGCCCTTTGGACATATCTCTTTCTTCTCAGGCAAAAAGTATATGAGAAGTCATATAGTAATAGACTTTTGTTTTCCTCACTGTGGTTATGGATTTTTAATTAACATTAATTAGCTCCTGAGTTATGACTGTGTCAGTGGATTAGATTCCATCTTACAGTGTGGTTTGACCCATTTATTCCCATATTGGGCCAGGCCTTGCAGGAAGGACATGTGTGAGAAGTACAACACAGGGACTCTTGGTAGGGTATGAATCCAAATACAGAGAGAGACTTTATTCTAAATGAATGGGTTTTATAGGCAGTGTGACACAACCTCCCAGGGTCCAATCCCAAACATTTGCATCATCACATCCCAATTCTTGGGTGTAGCCAGGGAGGTCCCATGGCTCTCACTTGTGCCTCTGGGAGTCACTGGCTAGAATGCTATCCCATGCATACCTAAGCTCAGATTGGATTCACCTACATCTCCCCCTTTTCATTTTATTTGGGGATCAATCAGTCTTAGCGTATAAAATAAAAAAACCTCAGGTCTGCCTTGCCCCTCTTGGTGCTCAAAACAGGTCTGAGGAGCTGGCTCATCAAAGCCCATGGCCTTTTGTGATGCTAACCTCTCCTGTGGTCTTACCTACTTCTCAGGCAAAATCAAATTAAAAACAGGAGATGTAGGTGAATTCAGTTTGAGTTTAGGTATGCATGGGTTAGCATTCCAGCCAGCGCCTCCCAGAGGCACAAGTGAGAGTCATGGGACATCTCTGGCTACACCCACAGATTGAGATGTGATGATGCATAGGTCTGGGATTGGACCCTGGGAGGTGAGTTCACACTGCCGATAAAATCTCTTCATTTAAAATAAACTCTCTCTCTGTATTTGGATTCATATCTTACCATGTATCCCTGTGTTGTGCTTTCCTGCATGTGCTTTCTACACTGCCCACCATGGAAATAAATGGGACAGACTACATTACAGTCCTTCCTAGCAAAGGAAGAAACAAAGCATAAAGATACAAGGAAAATAATCCGTCTGACAGTGATTCACAATACCTGATACTATCTAGATTCTAGGAATTTGTGTCTACCTGAGAATCCCAACAGCATCCCATTCTTCTGGATCAGTGTATAAATTTGTGCTTATCTAGCCATGCCATTTAAAGCTAAGCTTGATGTAAAAGGAAGAGGAAGATTCCTTTTTTTTTATGTGTATGAATGTACTGTCTGCATGTAGGTCTGTGCACCTGTGTTGTGCAATGCTGCGGAGGTCAGAAGAGGGTCTCAGATTCCCCTGGAACTGGAATTCTCCTGGAATTGGAGTTACAGATGGTTCTTAGCCGCCATGTGTGTGCTGGGGATCGAACTCAGGTCCTCTGCAAGAGCAGTCGGTGCTCTTAACCTCTAGGCTATCTCTCCAGCCCCAGAAGAAGCTTCCTTTTAAAATGTGTGGTGGTCCATGCCTATAGCCCCAGCAGTCTGGAGGCCATGTTTCACACACACACATAGACACACAGACACACAGACACACAGACACACAGACACACACACACACACACACACACACACACACATACACACACACAGAGGCTAATGTGAGAAGTGAGAATTAATCTGTTAAGTAAAAGAAAATTTTAATATGTAAAAAAATTATTCCTAGGCTATAAGTCAAAGCACAGCTACACTGCTACATTAGAATGGGAAATCTAAATTGCTTCAGGAAATTTAAGTAAGTTCTGCCAAATTGGACTGCAAGCATTTAAAATTTTAGAATCTGCAAATAAAGTCACTCTGATTTCTCAAAAATAAGGCCTAAACTCTCTCAATTTTAAAGGTCTTATTTTTATTTTTATGCATTCATTTATTTCTTAACTAACAAAAACAGTATCCAGGAGGTCTGAATTGTATTTTACTAATTCAGTCTGGTGAAAGAAAAAAAGTTTTCTGAGTTTTCCTTTGGTCAAAATAAATAAAAATTATTTATTAAAATGCAAGATATTGCAGATCACTGCAAGACGAAGTCCAGCCTGATCTAATATTGAGTTCCAGGCCAACTGGGGCTAAAAGGAGACTGTCTCAAAAAAAGACAAAAAACAAATCCAAAATTTCTAAGAAATTCCAAGATTTACTCTAGTTCAGTAAAGAAAGCTTTCTGGAAGCTATTCCTGGTAGCCTGCTATCTCTACCTTTTTCAAGTGTTTGCATGAGGGTGGACACCTATTAAATAGTACAGGATAATACTCAACAGTTGATTCCTTTGATACTGTTCTCTTTTATACATAAGGTCACTAGAGGATAGTGCAAGTCAGAAATTGATAATTCCAAGGTTTATGTTAGATATCACTTATTTTTTCCTCATTTTCCTGTAGATGGGATTCACTTTTAGGGTGATTACTTTTAGTTTTGAAAAATGAAAATTCTGTGTAGCTGTCAGAAATGGAAAACAAGTTTTCCTCTCAGAATATTTTGAAATGTTAGTTATACCAAGTTTTAACAAACATAATCAAAATCATTTATCACCCTGAAGATACCATAGGCTCTTGTGTGAAGCTAAAGCTTCTTAAGTACTATTTTTTACTGAAGTAAGCCCTTATCATAAGGGTTTTAAAGAACCAATTGAAAAAAAATCAATGCTTTGTCAGATGTATCTGCAGTGAAGGTTTCCTCCCACTCTGTGGGATTTCTCTTCACTTCCTTGATTGTTTCTTTTGATGTACAGAAGCTTTTGAGTTTGATGAGGTCCCATTTGTCAATTGTCGACCTTAATTCTTATGCAGCTGCTGTCTGATTTAGGAAGTCTTTTCCTATGCCTATGTCTTGTAATCTGCTGCCAACTTTTTCTTCTATCACCTTCAGAGTTTGGGGTTTCATGTTGAGGTCTTTAATCCATCTGGAGTTGACTTTTGTACAGGGCGAGAGGTAGGGGTTTAATTTCATTCTTCTGCAAGTGGTGATCCAGTTTTGCCAACACCACTTGCTGAAGATGCTGTCTTTTCTCCATTGTGGCTTCTTGGCCCCCTTGTCAAATATGAGATGGCTGAAATTGTATGTGCTCAGATTTGGATCTTCGGTTTTGTTCTATTGGTCAACAGGTCTGTTTTTGTGCCAGTACCAGGCTGTTTTTATGAATATAGCCCTGTAGTATAGTTTGAAGTCTGGTATAGAGATCCCCCCTGTGTAGCTCTTTTCACTCAGGGTTGTTTTGGCTATTCGGGGTCTTTTGTTTTTCCAAATGAATTTAAGAACATTTGTTTCCAAGCCTGTGAAGAAACTCTTGGGGATTTTGATTGGGATTGCATTAAATCTATACAAGAGTTTTGGTAAAATGGACATTTTTACAATGTTAATTTTCCCAATCCATGAGCATGGGAGGTTTTTCTATCTTCTGAGGTCTTCTTCAATTTCTTTCTTTAAGGGTTTAAAATTTTTGTTGTAGAGGTCTTTGGTGTCTTTGGTTAGGTTTGTTCCTAGGTATCTTATTGTTTTTGAGGCTATTGTGAGTGGGAAGGTCTCTTTGAATTCTTTCTCCAGTTGCTTGTTGTTGGTGTAAAGAAAAGCCATTGATTTTTTAAGGTTAATTTTGTATCCTGCCACTTTGCTGAAGCTGTTAATCATTTCTAGGAGTTTTCTGGTGGAGTTTTTAGCATCCCTTAAGTAAACAAACATATCATCAGCAAATAGGGATAGTTTAACTTCCTCTTTTCCAATTAGTACTCCTTTAATATCCTTTTCTTGCCTTATTGCTCTAGCAAGTGTTTCAAGCACTATATTGAAGAGGAGTGGTGACGGGGGCAGCCTTGCCGAGTTCCTACCTTTAAAGGGAATGTTTCTGTCATTTCCCCATTTAGGATGATATTGGCTGTGGGTTTCCTGTATATGGCTTTGATTACATTGAGGAATGATCCCTCCAATCCAATTCCTTCTAGGACTTTAAGCATGAAGGGATGCTGGATTTTGTCGAAGGCTTTTTCAGCATCAATTGAGATGATGGTGTGGTTTTTGTCTTTGAATCGGTTTATGTGTTTGATGATGTTTATTGATTTTCCTATGTTGAACCATCCCTGCATCTCTGGTATGAATCCAACTTGGTCATCATGGATGATCTTCTTGATGTGGGTCTGTATGCGATTTGCCAGTATTCTGTTTAGAATTTTGGCATCTGTGCTCATGAGGGAGATGGGTCTATAATTCTCCTTTTTAGTTGGATCTTTGCCTGGTTTTGGTAATAGAGTGATGTTGGCTTCATAGAAGGAATTTGGGAGAATTTCCTCTGATTGTATACTTCTAAACAGTTTCAGTAATAATAGTTGTAGGTCTTTTTGAAATGTTTTATAGAATTCTGCTGTGAAACCATCTGGGCCTGGGCTTTTTTTAGTTGGGAGGCTTCTTACTACATCCTCTATTTCTTCATATGTTATGGGTCTGTTTAAGCTGCTGGTCTCTTCTTGGCCGAGCTTTGGTGATTCCCAGGATTTCAAAAAAAAAAAGAACCAATTGCTTTTCCGGATACCTGGTAGCAATGAGAAATACAAAATACAAAGAACAAAAATAAATGAGAGAATGGAGGAAGGGGTGGGAAGTTTTGAGAAGATCCAGGCTGCATCACACATTTTTCAGTTGTATAGGATTCTCAGTTGTCAAGGTTAACAATATGATTACAGTCATATGGGAAGGAAAAACAATGTTCCAAAGGATGGATTTAACAGAACATAGGTAAATAGGAAGTCAGCTCAAACTAAGGTACCAATTAAAACAGATTATGAAGACTTATTCAACATTGGCAGTCAAGAAAATAAGACAATTCTTAAAATTTGGGCTTTAAGCAGGAATAGATAACACTGCTCACTGAGCAAAGAGGAAGAATGCATGACTATTTGGAAAGGCAAATAAGTCAATTTTTAAAATGTTTACATAAAATGATATTAGGATATTAACTTTATTATTCAAGCCTCTCTATGAGTCTATGTCTTCCTTTCTGTATACTTTCCTTCCTCTCTTCTTTATCATCCACTTCTTTTTCCCTCTTTCTCATCTCCTATCCTGTCTGTTGTTTCAGTGAAACTATGATAGTTGAAGACAGTAAGACTGACTGGGACCAGACAATACAATTTGAGGGATTTGATCATATGGTCACAGTAATATGACCTGAAAACCCTAAACTAAGATGGTTGAAAGAGGAAAATCAGAAAAAGTGACAGAAAGCAATGACCTCAAAGGTAAAATAGAACACAAAATTGCAATGACGAATTTAAAAGGGTGAAGACTTCAAGTTATTACATTTTGCCATTTCTACAGATCCTAAAAAACAAGGGAATATTGATGACCTAGTAAAGCAGTAAATATGAATGATTTGAGTGAATCAATTCATATATTTACTCATGACTATTACAAATGGTTTCTTGTATTATTTGCTAATGACAACACATATCATTGTGTGTGTTAAACTGAAATAAGCCTACATCTATTCAGTCATTTGCAAGCAAATCCTCCATTATGGGTTGTATTAAGGGCTTATAATGTAGTCCTTTAAGAGTTATATTATGGATTGTATTAAGGGCTTATAATGTAGTCCTTTAAGAGTTATATTTCTAGCCGGGCATAGTGGCACACACCTTTAATCCTAGCACTTGGGAGGCAGAGGCAGGGGATCTTTGTGAGTTCAAGGCCATCCTGGTCTACAGAGTGAGTTCCAGGACAGCTGGGGCTACAGGGAGACCCTGTCTCAAAAAGACCAAAAAAAAAAAAAAAAAAAAGAATTATATTTCTATCAAACATGCATTTTATTTTTCAGCCTTTGTTATTCTCTGACCCACAACATTATTTAATGAATCAAAGACATGCTCCAATTGGTTTTCAATTAAAATAGCTACTAAATGCTTATATTTGAAATGAAGATTACTGAAAAAAATCCCCAACCAGCATGCTTCTCTATTCTCACACATATTATCAACAGCCACACATCATCACTTAAAACTCTTGGACATAGCTAGTTGTAATCAGTACAAACATCAGCCAAAGCCATAATCTCACTTTCTTAATTAAACTAATAGGACTCTAAAACATTCAACTTAATTCCTTTTTAAACTGCAAACAAGTAAATGGAGAATTATAATACCTCTCTTGCAGACATATAAATTAAGAGGAAACAAATTCATAACTAATAAGTAGCTAAGAAAGAGATGGTCATACAACATTTTGATAGTGTTTTGTAGAAATTATTAAACAAAATGCATAGTAGTTATTAATTTACCTAAAATTAAAATTGTGTTCATTGAAATGTCCTGTTTTCTTAATATTCAACTTGGCATTATAAATACCTAAATTAATTTAACTCATACAAAAATCTTGAAAAAGCTTGGTTTGATGCAGAGCCCAGGACCAGGAGGTTTGTGGTCAATCCAGCAAGAACCAGACACTAAAAAAAAAAAATTGTTAAAGTCCTAAAAATTATTATTACCATCCTGTTAATGAAAAATAAGCTGAATGAAGAATTTAAGAAACCAAGAATTTGGGGCTGGAGAGATGGCTTAGTGGTTAAGAACATCGACTGCTCTTGCAGAGGACCCAGGTTCAATTCCCAGCACCCACATGAGGGCTAACAACCGTCTTTAAGCCGGGCGTGGTGGCACATGCCTTTAATCCTAGCACTCAGGAGGCAGAGGCAGGCAGATCTCTGTGAGTTCAAGGCCAGCCTGGTCTATAGAGTGAGTTCCAGGCCAGCTGGGGCTGCAGGGAGACCCTGTCTCAAAAAAAAAAAAAAGATAGAAACCAAGAATTTAAGAAACTTGCCTAAGGTAGTAAATTTCATAACTACAATTTCTCTGCAGGTTTTTAATTTTCAAGTGAATTTTTTGATTGACAAATAACAACTCTTCATATTTGTCACATACCATATGATATTTTAATTCACATATAATTTTGTTGATGTTTAATTCAGGCTAAATAGCATATCTATCAACTTAAATTTTAGCCATTTATGACAAGTACATTAAATCTTGTCTTCTAACTATTTTGACATATTCAATGCATTTTTGCTAACTCTGGGCAGTAGAATACCAGAGTTCACTCTTTCTGTCTATTAAACCTTGATGGGTTGGAGAGATGGCTCAGTAGTTAAGCGCACTGGCTGTTCTTGCAGAGGACCTTAAGTTTGGGTCCCAGTACCCACATGGCAGCTAACAACTGTCCATAATTCCAATTCCAGGGGGAATCAATACCCTCTTCTGATTTTCACCAGCATTGCGTGACACGGATACATTCACATACATTCAGGCAATACATTCATACAGATAAAGTAAAATAATAAAATTAAAAACAAAAAACCTTGCCCAATCTCTCTCAAATCTTGAATACTTTCCACTTCTTTGAGATCAACTTTTATCAACTCTAACTATGAACATGATTGTGTATGCTGGTCAATAAAGATGGAAAGTGTACCTTACTTCACAGCATGTAGCTATTAGGTCTCTGTTGGCCAAGAGGTTTACAAAGCATTTTGTTATTATAATACATCACACCTCAAATTTAATAACAAATGAATTGTACTTTAGGTACACAGAGAAATCAGTAAAATTCTGATCAAAAAAGTTAGGGAACTAATTTTAAAAGTTAATAAATGAATATGGTAGTAATTTTTTTAAGGGATTATAGGAGGGGATTTAGAAAGCAGTTACACTTGCTGGGCGTTGTGGCACACGCCTTTAATCCTAGCACTTGGGAGGCAGAGGCAGGCGGATCTTTGTAAGTTCAAGGCCAGCCTGATCTACAGAATGAGTTCCAGGACAGCTGGGGCTACAGGGAGACCCTGTCTCAAAAAGACAAAAAAAAAAAAAAAGAAAGCAGTTACACAGTAATATCATTGAATTGTCTTGAAGAAAAACAATGTCATACATTCAAGAAAATCTATTTGAAATATAAAAGGGGATATTTTTTTCTTTCAGTCAAAGTAATTGACTAAAAGAAGTGTATTCATGTGACAGTATTAGTCTACATGTAATATCCTCCTCAGAATTGTGATATGGAAGTCTCAAACACCTCCTGTCAAAGAGCAAAGATAAGATAAAGAGGGAAATTGGAAACCAGTTTAGGCCCCTTGTTAGCATGGGCCTTGTGCTTGATTTATTTTGTTTCCAATGTGTAGCTACATAGGTAAATGACAAGAATGAGCTAGAAATGCAGTGTTTTCGATGTGGCATCATGGAAGGATGTTAGGACAGTAAATTATCTGTAATAATTTTTAAAATATGGAGACAATAAGTAATCTTTATCAGATTTTCAAAGTTATCTATAACCTGTTTAAATGAAAACTTAAAAGGAAAACAGGAGAGGAAAAGAGAGAGAGAGAGAGAGAGAGAGAGAGAGAGAGAGAGAGAGAGAGAAATGTGCCAGAAATAATCTCAGGCAATGATAAAATATATTGTAGCCAGAAAATTTAGTTTCAAAATCAATAGTCTAAAGTTAAATAGTATATCAAAATTAAATAACTGTCCAAAATATTACTATGTGTTTCACTTAGTATTAGGAGAACATATAAGTGATTAATCTAAACAGAGAACATTCAATTGTTATTTAGATTTTCTACCATCTGTTACACACAATTAAAAATGTATTGACCCTTTGTATATTTAATAGACCAGTTCTTAATAAATTTTTGCTCCCCCAATCCATACTTTCCCTAGTCAATCAGAACTGTTTGGCCACCTGTTTGTTCATACAAGTTTTTCAGAGACCAAAAATTATAGCTTTTATTCTGTATAACTGTTGGATTTATGGTTGAGAGAAGTTAAGTTAGAAATTCTAATATATATATATATATTATATATGCATGCACATTTAAAAATACACACATTCATACAATATCCTTTACTATAAAATACTGGACAAAGATTAATCCAACATTTCAAAAAAATGAAGAAACTACATATCAAATTCAGCTATGTCATCATGACCTTATTTTCACAATCATCAGACGCTATGATAGTCTAATAAAATAAAATAAATCTTTACATACAAATATTGAGTTTTAACTAGAGCATATGTGCCACCTTACTAGGGCTTTGGAAGTTTATTTAATAAATGAATTATGGTCCTCTTTACTGAAGTCATTTCCTGATAAACAGCCAGCATGAAGAAATAAATAAATATAAGGAAGTTTGTGAATTTCAGGCTTCTTGGCTAGTCACAATTGGTCTGTTGTTGGGTTGGCTTTGTGACAATATTTATAAATTGCGTTCTTCTAAACATTCAAGCTCAATCCAACTTAGAATGTCTCAAGTTTGTAGGTCTGTAGCATTGAAGACAAATCCAGTTGGCAATACATTTTCAATCATTTTTCCTACCCTCTGCCTTTCTTGTTTCATCAAATTGGAATTACTCCCAACTTTAAAGGAATCACAGATCGAATTGGACTTCCCTAACCACTGTTTGTCCAGACAGTTAAATAAACACATCTGTAGCTAGAGAACATCTTTCCTGCTGCATATGCACCATTTTCTATATATTAAAATAACATGACTTTCTGGTGCTTGAACATCATGTAGTTTGTTCATTATAAATCTATATACACTTAGGCTAGTTCAGTTTCCAAGACATAGTTAAACAATACAATAATTAGATTATGTTCTCTGAATTAGAATTTCCTGCATTTCAAGAAATCAAAATGTATTTTACATCATCTTATTTTAAAAATATTAATTTAATAATGCAAATTAAATTATATTTTATAATATTATTACCACTCAAAATGGTTAATAATCTCAATGAATCTTAAAATCAAAAGGGAAGGTGTATGCAGACAAGAAAACGAAAACTGTGAGGGGAAAGCTCAGGATCAAAGGATTTCATAGACCTTTGATGAGAACAATGAATTTCAAATTTCACATATGAGAGAACCTGGAAGTTAGGAGAGAATGTTTCCGTACGTGTGTGTCAAAAAAACATTGATTAAAAAAATACTCTGGATAATATGACTAATGCTTTCATCAGGGACTCAGCTACAATAGGACAGAGGAGAGAAGACAAATGAAATCAATTTTCTTTCAAGGGACTATTTTGCAAGATTTTGATTATGAAAAGAGTGAAAGGGGAGGAGATGAAATGACTAAAATTTCATGCCCAGGGGCCTGGAAAGATGATAGTTTAAATCATACGAGGAAAAGGACAGTCAGAGAAAGTTTAAAGGAAAACAGATGGTCGATTGTCCAGCCTTGATAACAGCCACATCAGGCAAGTTATTAGTGCTCGTTTTTAAATTGCAATATATAATTTGATGTATACATGGTATCTTGAAACTCCATGTTTTTTGAGCATATGGCTGCATTTGACTTCACAGGGAAGAGGAAAGGCCACATTTAAGCAAGAAGACTAAAGTGATAATGAACAGAGACCAAAGCACACCTTTTAACTGTTAGGAAATAGCTGCCATCTTAATATCAGTCATTTAGTTTTACTTACATTCTGGATATAAGGTTATTTTCTAAATTGTCATTTTTAAATCTTCACAGTAAGGTTTACAGAAGCATTATGTTTCCATCTTGCAAATTAGAAAACCAAGACTCACAGAACTTTTGTTACATTAGGCAAAAGCAGAGCTAGACTGTGTCTAGGCTGTAACCCAGGTGAAAAACTGATGATATTAAAAAAAAATCCACTTCAATAAAGGGAGAAGGACCTATCTGCCTTTGTGAAAAAACTGGAATTTCTTGAACACTCACTCCCTAGTCAGTGGTATCCTATGTAAAAAATAACTCAATCAAAAAAATCCATAAAAAGCAGAAAATCATAAAATTAGGTACATACATTTATTAAATATGTCATCTCTTTGATACTCTCTAAATAATTTATTATTTGTTCACGGCTTCTCTGATATTACAGTTTAATTACAACCTTGTCCTTCTCTTAAGCAGAATTTCAAATCACTAGTCATAAGTTCTATATATCATTCTATTGCTTATATGAATTGTTGTAAGTGCTTTACATGCCTTGACTCTTGTCATCACAAAGACACTATAAGACGAGTATAAAATGTAAATCATCTGATCAGTTCCTCAAAGAAGATACAGCCATTAAGCAGCTTCCAGAAGTTGTTAGAGAACAAAGATGCAGGATGCAAGTGGGTGGTCCTATGCCTCTGGATCCTGTCCAGCTAGTATAGCTACTGACTTTGAACAAGTCCACAAACAAACTAGTGCACCTATTATGGTATTAGAAGCTCACCAAGGACTGGACTAGAGAAGATGTTTGCCATGTAAAGAAATCAGAAAGTTTTGGGGGCTGGAGAGATGGCCTAGCGGTTGAGAGCGCCGACTGCTCTTGCAGAGGACCCGGGTTCGATCCCCAGCACCCACATGGCGGATTACAGCTGTCTTTGACTCCAGTTCTAGGAGAATCCGACACCCTCTTCCGACCTCTGCGGCATTGCGTGACCGGGTGCACAGACCTACATGCAGACAGTACATTCATACACATACAAAATAATAAATAAAAAATTTAAAAAAAAGAAATCAGAAAGTTTTTAAAAAGTAAGGAGCCACATTCCTGGTTACAAAAACTAATATATACTTAGACAATTATATATGCTTATGGTGCGACATTTACATTTTGTGAACTTTTGGAATATATAGGGAAAATAATAGAACTTATAAATATCAAAACAGAGTCATTTAATTAAAAAACACAAATACCTTGATATTTTCTGGAGTTTTGCTTGTTTTGATTTGATTTTGTTTGTTTTGCTTTCTTTTGCTTTGTTTTGTTTACTTCTGCTTTGTTTGCTTTATTTTGTTTTATTTTGCTATGTTTTATTTTATTTGTTTTCTCTCCTGACAGTTCCATGGTGTGGCCGTGGCTGGTCTGGAACTTACAGGTGCAATAGCTCCTATCTCCACAGAATTCCTCACCAGGTGGAGGTATAGACTAATCACACTCAAGAATATGTCTAGCACTGAAATTCGAAGAAACTAAAAGACTGTCTAATGTTGGACATTTGACGCATGACCAACAGAGTAAAAGCATGTGGGCGAGCATTTGGATTTTTATCCATATTTAAAGGAATCCAATGAAATATTAGTTAAAACACTGCAGACCTATCCATTCAATTTTCCCTGAGTTCCATGGTGCTGGCAAGTTCTATTTATATAATTACTTCAAAATACTACAAATTAAAATGTTCCCATGTTTTTTAGTTACTAACACACGTTAAAGTATACCTACATCTCCCAGCCTTAGCATAAGACCACTAAACCAAATAAATTCCAGAAAGGATAATGTCCTTATTTCATCTGTCTGAATTTGAGGGTAAATACTTTTCTATGGATGATAACATGGGTTTTAAGGAAACACACACACACCCAAAATGGAGAAAAGAAAAAATATGAATCTTGAAGCTCAGAACTTAAGTTTACATTTTGTTGGTAATAGTTTTTGGAGTCTTTCAGAGCACTTGCAATGATCATAAAAAAGGCAAATTACCTTTTGTCTGTTTGATTTAATATGTAAATTATTACATATATTGAAATTTATGATTTATAACTATAAGGATATTACTTAAAAATCAAATTGGTAGAATTAATGATTAAGTAAACATATCTTTTAAATGGTTAATAATTTTCCTTAGTGTCTCAGAAAAAAAGGCCAGATTTTTCTACAGGTAACTAATTCCATTACTTCCCCAAGACTAAGAACAAAGCTCACTCTTCAGGCAGTTTTTCAAACTCTGTTCCCTCCACCTCTTAACCTTTATCTAGAATTCTATATTTAGCAGAAAAGAATGAAATTAAGTAGTAGTTTAACACTCAAGACACTTCTGCTTATTTCTTCTAATACAATTTTGGAAAAAAAATAAAACCTTGAAGTACTTTTAACTGCACATATTCTGTTAAAAATGTATGAGGTAGACCATTTAAATTATGTATTTATTTTATATCATGATTTTTCAGTCTTTATTAAGCCAAGTCTGAGAAAATAAGCAATGTATACACGAAATGGAGATGGAGTGAGAAAGGCACTGGAGGAGAGGTGTATTTTATGAGTGCCCTCCACATACCCAGCACTGGGACATGCGACTTTTCTCCTGGGAAGCTGTCAAATGGCTAATTCTTTCCTTTAACATCTCTGGAAAATTTTCTGACTCTACATAAGCTAGGGCACACCTCACCTCTAGGAGAATTCTGACACTGTTTCCTGTGTCTTACCACTCACCTCAATTTCTAGAGTATAGAAAAGGGAATGAAATTCAGAATTAGTATAACTGTCAAATTTTCTCCCTTTTTCGCACTCTAAGGTAAAATTTAAAATCTGAAAACCAGAGGTATTTAAGTGCATATATTTATTCCTTTTAGGTTTATGAGATAGAAGAGGTAAACAGTTTTTTTTTTTTTCTCCTTCCTGGGAGTGCTTTTGCTAGATTATCTTCATTCTTTGTGATACACACAAATAGAGGCTTTATTTTGTTTCCCCGATGTTTAGAGAACTAAGATATCTTGCAAAGATTTGCAGCTGGGCAATCCTTTTATAGCTTAATGAATATTTATCACTATTGGAAAAGGTAGTATGAGAAGGAAATCTCTCAGTTCTTTTAATAAATACAGAGCTTGTTCTATTACTAATGACTGCTTCCTGTTTTTAAACACTAATTAAATTGATAGGGACAGATGAAAGAAAACTCTGCAAAAGCAGAGGAAGATAAACAGGACTGGGAGGGCTGCAACTGGTTGGAATTTAAAGAGGTATTTGTGATGCCAATCTTAAAAACTAACACATGGAAATTTGCTGCTTATACTAGAATGGTATGTCACTCACCAAATAACACTTACATTAAAACTGACCAGCATTAATCTTAGCATACTCCAAATGAATTCTAAAGTAGACGGAATGATGGTTCATTTTGGAGATTAGTACAAGAGAACACTAGAATAGTAGAGCTATAACCCTAATTACTAAAATGAGGATGTGTTTCATTTTCACACAACCCCAGGTTAGTCACGTTCTTACTGCGTGATTACTGAGGTGAGATGAGATTTTTGTTTTGTATGGTTTGTTTTGTTTTCATTTTGTTTTTAAAACCACTACATAGATATTGATACAGAATTACTTTCTGTTATCTATATTGTTGAATGGAGTAAAGAAAAGATGAAATATGCCAGGAGTGGTGGCACACATCTTTAATCCTAGCACTTGGGAGGCAGAGGCAGGCAGATCTCTGTAGTTCAAGGCCAGCCTGGTCTACAAAGTGAGTTCCAGGACAGCTGGGGCTACAGGGAGACCCTGCCTCGAACAGACGAAAGAAAGAAAGAAAGAAAGAAAGAAAGAAAGAAAGAAAGAAAGAAAGAAAGAAAGAAAGAAAGAAAGAAAGAAAGAAAGAAAGAAAGAAAATGTGAAATAAGGGGCTGGAGAGATGGCTCAGCGGTTAAGAGCACCGACTGCTCTTGCAGAGGACCCAGGTTCGATTCCCAGCACCCAAATGGCGGCTAAGAACCCTCTTTAACTCCAGTTCTAGGGGAATCCCTAGATGCCCTCTTCTGACCTCTGTGCCATTGCACAACACAGGTACACTAATCTACATGCAGACAGTACACTCACACTCAAAATAAATAAATAAATAAATAAATAAAAATTTAAAAATAAAAAAACTACAGCTATTGTTATTAGGTCAAATCAGGTACAATATCACTTAAAGAATAGTAAATAAGCAAAACAAAAAGGTGTTCATAAGCATAAATTATTTCTCGTTTCATTATTTTGTGTTTAGTTATTAATAGAAGACTGATGTTTAATTTGGAAAACTATTATATCCAAGAATTCTAAGAATCAATATTTTCTATTATGTTCTTAACAAGGAAATTAAGTACTTCTTTGATACACTGTCCTCAATATATTGTGGTTCATTAGAAATGTTGTGAGTTTACTAAGTGTACACACACACACACACACACAGAAAAAGAGTCAGAGTTCTTTTGACTTTCCTGAATAGTACAACAACAAACTATTTTTATTCAAATACTTTATACTGGAGAAAGCTATTTTTAGAATGAATCACATCCTGGTTTTCAAAAACAATGGGATAAAACTGGGTACTCAGTACAAGGGCAATATTTCTACTGTGAATGGGAAATTGTTTGTGTATGTGTGTGTGTGTGTGTGTGTGTGTGTGTGTGTGTGTGTTTGTTCAATATTTGCCCCAAAAGCTGCCAATGATTTATTTGGTCTACTAAGTATTTGTAATTTATTTACTGCATGAATACTTTGCTTTTTAATAAATTATTCATTTTTATTTTAATTTTCTAGATTGTTTAATGAGTATCATAATCATGTTTGTATTTTGTTTTTAAAGTTTAATCTTATTAGAATTAGTAAGCTTACTTTGGTATTCCTATTTTTCTTTCTGAATACTGCTGAAATTCATCTTTGGAAGTTAATAATTATGCCTTTACCAAAGGAAAATGTAACTTCTATGAAGCGAATGGGACAGCACAGCTTGGAAACAGATGGGAGACTCCTGCTGCTTTTGAACATTTGCCACAAGAAGTGAGCACACAGAGCAATGGTCACTTGTTTGTCTTTTCTCTAAGCAGGGTGGCGCTGTCCAGATGCATATTCTGAAGAATTGCCTTTTCAGAAAATACTAAGATGTCTTGCCAAATCAAAGCTCTAAAAATGATACTGATTGTAGTGAATGACTTATCTTTTTAAACTTCACAATTATATTTGTGCTATTTGCCCACCTCTTTCTTACTAACAAAAGTAACTACAGATGACTGAAAAAGTTGTTCATGAGAAAAAAATTAAGACTATTTTATTTTTCTTAGGATTAATTTCCTTATTTTTATTTAAACTTATTTTCAAGTGCTAAACAAATATTTCTGAAGTTAAAAGAAGATATCCATTTATTACAGAAAAGCATAGGGATCAATTTCAAATATTTAGCTAGGGATATAGTTCAGCCAGGAAATTGCTTCACAAGTATTCACAAGGTTCTGAGTTCAATGTCCAGCACCACATAAATCAGACAAGGTGGTGCACACCAGTATTCCTGACACTCAGGAGGTAGAGACCTAATTATCAGAAGTTCAAGACCATCCTTGGCTATACTGCAGGCTTGAGGCCAGCCTGGATTACATGAGACCCTGTCTTAAAAACAAAATAAAACAACACCCCCCCCAATTATAAAGTATATTGACCATACTTAGAAATATTTTTCTGTTTACCTAAAGGTAGAACTTGAAAATAACACATACAAAATAATGTGGTACACATATATAAATGCATATAGAGATCCATAATTCATGAATTAAACTATAAGAATATCTAATTGAATTGTTACTGAAATTAAAAATCTTTCTTTGAAATTAATACAAATTTCGATTTTGATATTTGAAATCTTAATTGCACAGCCACTTTCCAGAACACTTCTAACAGCTCTAAACATTTGGTTAAAATAAAAAACAGATATGTCAAAAGATGATTCCCAATAAGACAGAGCTCACTAGCCATGTGAGGCTTCAAACCCGTAGAGGCACAGCCATCTTGACCCTGGAGAAAGGCTATGGAAGTGTAAGAATGAATCTCACTGTTTCTTCAGAAAGTTGAAATGCAGTTAGACACAATCGGCTGCTTAGTTCTGCTCCCTGCAGCCCTCCTTTTGCCCAACTACCTGGACATGTTCCTGCCCTTTTGTTTTCTAGGATGGAGTCTTAGTGGCTTGGCCTCTTGTCAATCCAAGTTCTTTGTGCTTTTCCTGGCCAAGCTCTCTGAGAGATATTCTTTTCTAGTAGGTCCTGGGGTACTGTTCCTCTCCAATAGAATCATGCTATAAGGTAATGAGAATACATGATCAACTTTGTATCTTTCACATTGGCCGCTTGTCATTGGTACAAAGGCAATGAATGAGCATCTTTACCCCTAAATCCTCCCATTGCTAAATGCTGCACCTACCCTGTAGAGCTCTTTCTGTAACATTTTCACCTCCTCTCAAGCCATTTTCACCTCCTCTCAAGTCCAGATCTCTGATGTAGTTGCCCGTCTCTGATCCACAGCTATTAAATTTATATATTTACTTATTTATTTACTTGTTTATTTATTTATTTCCTGTGTGTGTGTGTGTGTGAGAGAGAGAGAGAGAGAGAGAGAGAGAGAGAGAGAGAGAGAGATATTTGTGTGTGAGTGTGTGTGTGTGTGGCTGTACCCATGTCATAGAATGCATGTAGATGTGAGAGGACAACTATGAGAGGTCCTGAGGATCAAATTCAGGCATGGTAGCAAGCATCTTTATCCCCTGAGCCCTATCAATGGCTCTTTAAATTTGTTTTTATCTTTTTGAGACAGGGTCTCCCTGTACCTCCATCTGTGCTAGAACTCATTTTACAGACCAGGCTGGCCTCGAATTCACAGAGATCCGTCTGCCTCTGCCTCCAGAGTGCTCTGATTAAAGGCATGCACCACAACTCCAGGCTGGCCCTTTAACTTTTTATCATTTATTTATCTACTTATGATTTTGATTTGGCAGAAACTAACCAAGTTTCAGAATGTCTATGGAATTAACCTTTCTCAAGTTTCTATCAGTTCCGTTTTCATATCCTTGCCTACAGCAATTTCTTTTATTTATTTTTATTTTTATGTGTATGAATGTACTGTCTGCATGTAGGTTTGTGCACCCGTGTTGTGCAAGGCCACGGAGGTCAGAAGAGGGTGTCAGATTCCCCTGGAACTGGAGTTAAAGGACGGTTCTCAACCACCATGTGGGTTCTGGGGATCGAACCAGGGTCCTCTGCAAGAGCAGTCAATGCTCTTAACTGCTAGGCGGGGCTGCCCCGCCTATAGCAATTTCTATCACTATAGTCTTTAAAATTGTAAAGATAATAATAGAATGAAATATAGTGAATGCACTTAAATTAATGATGGCAATTATTTAACCTATTTCCAAGGTCATCTCAACTCTTCTAGGTCATCTGAAATGAACTATAACTAAACAAGATGAAAATTCAGAATTAAAAGTGTAAATGGGGCTGGAGAGATGGCCTAGCGGTTAAGAGCGCCGACTGCTCTTGCAGAGGACCCAGGTTCGATCCCCAGCATCCACATGGCAGCTGAGAACTGTCTTTAACTCCAGTTCCAGGGGAATCTGACACCCTCTTCTGACCTCCGCGGCATTGCACGACACAGGTGCACAGACCTGCATGCAGACAGTCCATTCATACATATAAAGAATAAATAAAAATATTAAAAAAATTAAAAAGTGTAAATGACTATACAATAATTCTAATAAAGGCATGTGTATATTATTTTGACATTTTTCACAAGAATTTTAAAATACTGCAGTAATATTTATATATTCAAATATCTGCTTATTATGTACCCTCTAATACTTAGTAGTATGTACAATTTATATTTACCTCACTAACTGAGATAGAGAAAACAACAACTCAAAGAATTTATGGTTTATTGGAATAGATACATCTTCTTTCAATATATGCACTGTCAAAAACAAGGGCCAGGAGGGATAGGTAACAACATTTTAGAAGATGATTCACTCAGTTTACCATTGAAAGACAGAAAAAAGTCTTCTTGAGTATGTAGTAAAAGAAGAATGGAAGATCTATATAAAAACAGACAAATAACAAGGAAACATTGCAGGGTCACAATGATAAACAAAGTCGTGTGTTCATAGTATTAGAAAAATATTTATGATTACTACACAGAAAAAAATGAGAAGGTGGACAATAGGTTGAGAAAGGTATTGAAGCAGATAGTGAAGGCACTCGGATTCTTTATAAACTTCTTAAATCTAAACCCTTAAGCAACTAGGCAAAGGGAGAGTCTCTAAATAATTTTCAGTAGATTAGCAATATAGTCAAAATTGTACTTGCAGTTAAATCTATAGAAACTACCTGACTGGTGGACTGAAGGGTATGCAGAGGCAATTAGAAGGACGCTACAAAAGGCAAACAACTGAAATCTACTTAAAAAAGGTACTTGGAGTTTTAAAAATGGGAAATGTTAAAAACAGGTGACTAAAAGCACAGACTACATTTTGACCACAATTTATCACATATATAAAACAAAATTATGTTAAAAACAAAATATTAAGCTGCAGACTCAGCTGTCTTGAAAATATTCCACATCCAGACACATCTGCATTTTCCCATTGCACACACACACACAAACACAAACACACACAAACACACACACACACACACACACACACACACATACCACAAACACAACCAAAAAATAAATTCAAAGATTTTCACATCAAATTTTCTTAAGTACATGCAATGAAACAGCAGCTCGGTAAAAAAACCTTCGTGTTCTCCTTTGCCTATTGAAGTCCAGACTCTGGGTTATTATTTTATTTTCTCATTGTTCCTGAAATCTCCTATATCAGTCAAAGTGATTTGATTCCCCCTAAAATCAGTATACATTTTCCTATTTCTTCCCTTCCTAATCTGCTTACTGAATTTTTATAAGCTATTTTGACCTTCACTTCTTTTTTTAAAAATATTTTATTTTATTTTTTATTTTATGTCTATGAGTGTATTGCCTGCATGTAGATGGGTGCACCAGTGTCATGAAATGCTAGTGGCAGTCAGAAGAGGGTATTGGATCCTCTAGAACTGGAGTTATGGACTTCTATTAGCTACCATGGGGGAGCTGGGACTTGAACTCAGAGCCATCTCTCTAGTCTCTGATCTTCACTTTTTTAATTCTTTATACCTGCATGTGTTCTATCTCTTTTCATTGTTATAGTATTTTGTTCTCTGGTAAGACAGTTAACATTATAAGCTGCATATATAATTAATTTTGTATTTTTCTGATCCCTACATCCTCATTCTAAAATGTACTTGAAGACACGATTCATGTGACCTGCTATTTTTTTCTCAGTCACTTTAATTTTCCAGCACATTTAAAAGCACATGTAAGCGAATGAAATTCAAAGTGAGTGATATAATATCACCTTGGAAACAGAATCATCAAATCACATGTGTCGTGTGAGAAAACTATAATAGATTCAATAAGAGCTCAATTTGAAAATATCATGTTTCTGCTGTGATGAAATGCTATAGCGCCTCCTTTGATGGATGAACACAGAAGCACATTCTCATAAGAGGATGAGGAAGCCCTAGGGGTCCATCAAGTCAAAGGAATACACCATTCAGGCACTGTTTTTCTTATTCCAGCGATGGCCAGTTCCTGTATTCTTGAACAGCATGGGAACAGAAGCTTCTTTTGCTAAGACATGTCTCTGGTTATTCCACCTGGAGCATACAAGCTCTCCCTTCTCCATTCTCCTCTTGTTAATTAAGTATTTGTGGTATTTTATCCCTCCTTTTGTTTCAAATAGCAATATTCATTATTAATAGCTCCTTATGTACATATCTAAAGTCAAGCGACCTTTTCCACTCAATGAAACTTGACTGTATTAATGTAAGGATTTATAGATGGTTCACAATTTTAAAAGTTTTACAAAGGTTTGACTGTTTTAAGTAACTAAACTATTACACAACAACATCCTTTTGTTTATATGTTACTTTGTAACAGCGGGACAGATTTTAATAGATAAATATACAACATCTGAGAAACAAGAAAAGACTATTTTATCTTGTGTGTCTGTGTGTGTGATGCTAGGGAGTAAATCTCGGATCTTGAGCCTGCTGAACATGACACTAACCCCAAGCTAATCTTCCCACTCTATTTATTTGATCTTTTACACTGTACTAAATCCTAACTTATGGCACTTTTGCTCAGTATGACAATGTTCTTTTTGTGATAAAGATGATTTAAATAACATATAATTGGAGGGATTTAGGCTGTAGCTCTATGGAAGATCACTAACCAAATATGCACAAAGTTGTTGGCGCATCCCCAGTTATAAAAAAATGTGCATGCATGTGGAAAATCCCTTCTCCTCATGCTTTTGGAGCAGGAACACATCCTACATGCTACAGTGAAAAAGGAGTTCTCAGGGCTGCCAACCTTACAGTAGAGGTTGAGTGGTAGTATATTTCTCCTACATAAAAAAAAAAAAGAAAAAAAAGTGCATATATGTATATAGTTTAAAATGTTGCATTCTAGCTAAATAAATATGAGCAACAAGCATGACATTTTAATAATATTATATAGCTTAATAAATCTATTAATATTATAATAGACATAGCAATAATGAGAGCACCAAACTTACTTATCACTTGTAAGGTGGGACCAAAAAGAGCTTGTGTTTTTAGTTCTTGATAATAAGATTGTAAAGTAAATGGATTAATAATAATTGGTCAAGAGTATCCCTCAATAATAATATTCTCAATTCCATAATAAGAGACATAGACTGACTGATTGGATTAAAAACAGGATCCGTTGATTTGCTGCTGTCAAGAAAAGCAGCTTGTCATCAATGGTTGAAACCACTTTAGCATCAAAGGATAGAAAAATGTGCTCCCAGCAAATGGAACTGGGAAACAATTAGGTCTATCTATTTCAATATCAGACAAAATAGACTTCAAACTAAAGGTAGTCAGAAGACACATGGAAGGTCACTTCATACTCATTAAAAGAAAACTACTCCAACAGAATATTGCAATAATAAATGTACATGCAACAAACATAGAGGCACTTCTTTCATAAAAGAAACTCTGTTTAATAGAAAAACACTTTGATCCCAGCACATGGGAGAAGAGGCAGGTGGATCTCATGAGATCGAGGCCAGCCTCTTCTATATAGTCAGGTCCAGGCCAGCTGTGACTACAGAGGATCATATTTCAAAAAGATTTTTTAAAAGGTAAAGAAAAGAAACAATCATGGATTGACTACAACAGAGTGATAGTGGGTGAATTTAATACCTTGTCATCAGAAATAAACAGGTCCTTAAGAGGAAGCTAAATAGAGAAACCCCAGAGTAAAATGATATCATAAAAGAAATGGGCCTAACAAACATTTAAGAACATTGCATCCCAACACCAAAGAATACACTTTCTTCTCAGCAGCCCATGGAATTTTCTCCAAAACAACATGTATTAGGACATAAATAAAGTGTCCACAAATTTACTAAGATTGAAATAACACTGTGTATTTATCTGACCACAAAAGAATAAAGCTAGATTAAGTATCAAAAACAATAGAAATAGGAAAAAGTACATGAAGTCATTGAAACTAAACAATACACTACTGAATGAAAATTGGATCAAGAAAGAAATTTAAAATTTTCTTCAGTTGAAGAAAAGAAAAATACAACATACCAAAATCAATAAAAGTCCTATGAGGAAAAATTATTGAACTTGGGGGCTAAATCAGAAGATTGGGGACATCTCATATTAATAATTTAAAGATATACTTGAAGGCCTTACAAAGCTGTAGTATTACTATGTGAATATTACAGTTGAATAAATAAAAAAGCTTGATTCTCAAAATTAGTTTTTAAGAGTGGGCCCATATTCTTGGGACACTCATTGCTCTAGACATCTCTTAGAAACTCCATCTCCTGGGACTGTGCTGCTTGGAACTATCTCTGGAACTCTGATTCCTTGTCAGGCGTCATAATTTTTGTTCAAAAACATTTCTCTAGCTAAACAGGAAAAGTGCAGGTTTGGATCCATGTTTATCTTCTCAGACAATCTTGTCTTTTCATCTCTAGATCTAGAATATCTCAAACACACAATCCTAAACTTCTTCCTAATCTTCACAGTATTCAGCAAAGATGTGTACCCTGTCTTTCAGCACTTTGATATGTTTATTCTCAAGCATACCCACATTTTTCATTTTCTTTATATGGGGTGGAGTAGTAAATTAAGAGTCCCAGGAATCTCGGGTCACAGGACACAAGAGCACATGGTTTTAGGAGTCATTTGTCCAGATTATGTCTATTTTATAAAAGTTATTCCTTATAAAAAAACAGAAAACAAACAACACCAGAAAAGGATAGATGATGGGAAGAGATAAATATAGAGAAAGACAATTTTAATGAAATAGAATAAAAAAATACCAAAAAGAATCAATGAAATGAAGAGTCACTCTTTGAAGAGATTACCAAGATTTACTGATCTTTGGCCAAATTAAACAAAAGAAAGTGGACCCAAATTATTAAACTCAGGTGAAAAGGGAAGCATTACAACAGACACTGAGGAAAGTAAGGAAACAATAAGGACATACTTAAAAAAAAACATTTTCCACTAGACTTTTCCAGTTTTTGAAAATACAAGAAATGGAAAAACTTTTTTTATTGTTGTTTATTTTCCAGACAGGGTCTCCCTGTAGCCCCAGTTGTCCTGGAACTCACTCTGTAGACCAGGCTGGCCTTGAACTTACAAAGATCCGCCTGCCTCTGCCTCCCAAGTGCTAGGATTAAAGGCGTGCTCCACCACGCCCGGCTAAGAAATGGAAATTTTTATACATATGTACTGATTACCAAAGTTAAAACAAAATGACATAAATAATTTTAATAGACCCTTAACACTAACAAGATAGATGAAGTAATTAAATATATCTCAAACAAAAAGAGCCTAAGACCATATGGATTCTGCACAGAATTTCCCAAAACCTTCAAAGAAGAACTAATACTCCTCAAATTATTCTGTAAAATAGAAAAAGAAAAAAGACCCCCCCCCCAAAGAAAGAAGGACTCTCAAATTTTTCTGTGAAGCCAATATTCCTCTGGTTCCAAAACCAACAAAGTCCCAACGAAGAAAGAGAACATTGGGCTGGAGAGATGGCCTAGTGGTTAAGAGCACTGACTGCTTGCTCTTGCAGAGGACCCAGGTTTGATCCCCAGCACCCATATGGCGGCTGAGAACCGTCTGTAACTCCAGTTCCAGGGGCATCTGACACCCTCTTCTGACCTCCACGGTTTTGCACTACACGGGTGCACAAACCTACATGCAGACAGTACATTCATACACATAAATAAAAAAAATTTTTTTTTAAAAGAAAGAGAACATTATAGGTCAATCACTCTGATGAAAATAGATGAAAAATTCCCAGTAAATACAAAACAAATGCAAGAACATATCAAAAGATTGTCCACCATGAAAGTTGGTTGCTCACCAAAGATGCATTATTTCAACATATGTAATCAACAAATGTAATCCATTCCATAAACAGACTCAAGGACAGAAACCATATGATAATCTCATTAGAATCAGTAAGGCTTTTGACAAAATCTGAAAACATTAATGATAAAAGTCATGGAGAATCTAGGGATACAGAGGACACACTGCAACAAAATAAAGTCAATATACAACAACCCCACAGACAATTTCATACTAAATAGAGAAAAATTCAAAACATTCCCATTAAAATCAGGAACAAGACAAGAATGTCTACTCTCTCTATTATCGTTTAGTGTTTCGGGTCTTAGCCAAAACAATAAGACAAATGAAGGAGATAATATACAGTGGAAAAAGTCAAAGTATCTTTATTTGAAGATCTGATTTTACACATAAAATCTCTGAAAGACTCCATCAAAAAACTCCTAGAACTGACAAGCATGTTCAGCAAAGTAACAGAATATAAAATTAACATGCGAAAATCAATAGCCTTCTCATATTCCATCAACAAACACACTGAGAAAGAAATCAGGGAAACAATTCCATTCATGATAGCCTCAAAAAACTGAAATAGTTTGTAATAAATCTAACCAAGGAAGTGAAGCATTTGGATTAAAAAAATTCAAGACATTGAAAAACAAAATTACGAGGATACTAGAAGATGGAACTACTCCCTTGCTCATGCATTAGTAAGATTAATATTGTGAAATGGACTCTCCTGTCAAAGCCATCTACAAACGTATCACTAAAAAATTACAACACAATTCTTCATGCAAATTGAAAAATAATTTCTAATTTCATAGGGAAACATAAAATACGGTATAACTAAAGGAATTCTTAATAATAAAAAATGCTAGAGGGATCATCATCCCTGATTTAAAGAAATGAAATTTAATCTTTATCTCTCATTCTGCACAACACACAGCTTCAAATGTATCAAGGACCTCAACACAAGAATCTGATAGAGGAGAATTTAGAGAGTACATTGGAACTCAAAGGCACAAGAGGCCATCAATTGGCAAATGGGACCTCATAAAATTAAAAAGCTTCTGTACAACAATGGACACCATCATTATAGTGAAGTGGCAACGTACAGAATAGGAAAAAATATTCCCCAGTTATACATCTGATATTTGGTTAATATCTAGAGTATACAAAGTACTCAAAAACTAAATATTAAAAAAAAACAATTAATGAGAAATCAAGCTGGTACTGACCTTTAAGCTTCATATTTTCTGGCTAGTTTTCATACTATTAGATGGTACTGTGCATGTTACTGGCAGAGAATAGTAATCATCAGCCTTACCTAGCTATGAACCCTGGGAGATACAATAACACTGACTTGGCAAAATATGGGCACTGACACAATAGTGGCAGTAATCCACCATCTTCTGTTTTGATTTTAGGGTCTACTTCATAAGGTGGAATCCATGCTTGATTCTGTTATCAGGACCAAGCTAGAGAAGTCAGATATCATAGGAGAAAATCTATTGCTATCATTCTGTTCAATACACATAGTATTTAACATCTAATGGCTTATTGTTATACCCAGAGATGAATGGATTTCTCTACTTTCATCAGAGAAGTTCTTGCAGCAGATTATGACTAATGTAGAGCTCACAATTTGTCAACATGCAGAGAATAAGGGACTTCAGGGTCCTCAGCCTTAAATGGGATACCCTGGGCCATAGCCTCCCCTCTCAAGGCTCAGGTATTACAGAAGAGAGGACAGAAAGATTAAGTTCAAGAAGTGGTAGATGAATATGAGGGAAGTGTGCTGTTTGTATATCACAGGGTAGGTACACATATGAACTCACAGCATGTATTACAGTGTACACAGGACTTGTACAAACTCAAACAAGATAGAGGTCCAGCATGGATGGGGGAGGTGGGGAGAAAACTCCAGCCACAGCTGATCTCTGTTGGCAATTGACAGATGGTGAGACCAGGAGAGTTAGTTTTCCTTGCTTAGATGATACCTGGGAGGCTGACTCGACTCCAACAGAAAGACTTCCATCCAAGAGCACTGAAGAAAAACATATTAGACTTGTTAGGGCTTAAAAAGAAAAGTTAAAAGAGGGGGTTGGAGAGATGGCCTAGCGGTTAAGAGTGCCAACTGCTCTTACAGAGGACCCAGGTTCGATCCCCAGCACCCACTGGCGGCCGAGAACCGTCTGAAACTCCAATTCCAGGAGAGCTCCAGTTCCAGGGGAATCCGACACCCTCTTCTGACCTCCGCAGAATTGCACGACACGGGTACACAAACCTGCATGAAGACAGTACATTAATACACATAAAGAAATAAAAAATAAATAAATAAAATAAAATAAAGGACATGAAATCAGTGAAGTATATAGTAAAGTGGTAATAGAGAGGGGAAAGGAGGTCTGAATAGGACCAAAATACGATGTATGAAATTCTTGAATCAATACAAATAATTTTAAGTAAATAAGATATAGTTTGAAATTTTCATCCTAATTTAACATGAGTAATAAGCCTAAATTTTAATCATGTTATACATGATACTTTCATATATCAATAAATATCATAATAGGCATGGGACTATGAAATTCCCAAACTCACTTGTCACCTCAGGGTGGGACAAGAAGGCACTCATTTAGGAGAGTTTAAATTTGTGTTTTAATGCTTAAAAATAACACAGAGATCTAAAAGTAAAATAAAAAATAAATATTATGTAGTGAAATATCTCTTATTCATGGAAATCACATATAACATTTAAATAATTTTCTATAATAATAACATTATACATGTTAAAAACAAGATATCCTTTTAGATCGCAAAAAGTAGCTACTCTAGATTCCATAGCAAATACACGGGGCACAATTGTACATGCCTACAATGTCAGTACTCTGGAGACTGAAGCTACAACTTGGACATGGTAAATTTCCAGCCAATCTGGTATGCATATGAGACCCTGCTTCAGAAACACTAAATACAAAAATCAGATTGGCTTGCAATACAAGCTATGCATGTATTCTGGCTTCTAAGGCCTTGTTCTTTAATCATTAGATGAATTAACTCAGTTTAGATTTTTTATTTTATTTTCATTTGTTCTTGAAGCAGTTTTGTTAAAAAAACATGAAAACAAAATATTGAGAATGTAAATGTCAGTTAAGCTAAAAAATCATGTTTTAACTTTTTTTTTTAACTGGGGCTGGAGAGATGAATCAGTGGTTAAGAATACTGACTGCTCTTACAGAAGGCTGAGTTCAATTCCCAGAACCCATGATGACCAACCATAATTCCAGTTCCACAGGCTCTGATGCTTTCTTTTTGAACTCTGTGGGCATTGCATGACAAGGTGCACTTAGATGTACACAGGCAATACACTCATACACATAAAATAAAAATAGTAAATAAAATATTTCTTAAAATTACACAGAAGCCTTAAGTGGGTTTTGAAATGAGAGAATATTATAGAAAATTTGGTAATGGAGATGGCAATGACTCTTAATTTCTCAATATAACTTAAGGAGAACTGCACAGATGTATGCTGTTTTATATATCAATATAGATGTCTCTAGGTTCAGAATAATTTGGACATTTTTTCACTATCTGCATATTTTCTTAGAACGAGGTCTCTTTTTTCAAAGATAAAGGCAAAATGAAAACTATGATATTTAAATTGTCTAACTCCAGAAAATTAGATTTTTCTGAAATTTTTTATGCTGCCTAGAGAGAAAAAAATATTACAATTAATTTTTGTGCCATGGAATTAACTTCAACTCTTTGAATATAGTTAAAGAAACAACAGTAGAAGGACTTCTTTCTCCCAGTTCTCCTGTTTCTCTGCAGAACATTCTTCCTCAGGTATTCCACCAATTCCAAGAAGTTTATTATTATATCCAATCTATATTTCCTCCACTCAGAAGGACAGCTGCCATCCCATAAGGCTCTCTCTTTGGGTTGTATGTAGAAGGTGTCTCCTACTAGAAAATGGAATTCTCAGCTTTGTACCATTAATTTAGTTTATATTGTATAATTTTAAGTTTCCTAAATCTCAACAAAAGCTCCCTCTCCATAGTCACTTTCTACTTCCCTCACTACTGTGTCTACTTCAAGTTACACATGCAAATACAAAGATCTGGAGCTAGGATTCACACTTAAGAAAGCACACGCGCATTTGTCTTTCTGGATCTGGGTTAACTCATTCAATGTAGTATTTTCCAGTTCCACCCATATACCTGCAAGTTTCATGATTTCATTTTTCTCTACATCTAACAAGATGTAGAGAATTCTACTATGCATATTATCACATTTTTCATTATCCATTGAGCAGTTGAAGAACATTTTGTTGCTTCCATTTCCTAGCTATTGTGCATAAAATAGCGATGAAGATGAATAAACAAGTATCTCTGTGGTAGGTTATCAAATCCTTTGGGTCTGTGCCAAGAAATGGTAAAGCTGGGTTACATGGTAGATCTACTTTTAGCCTTTTGAGAATTCTCCACAGTGATATCCATAGTACATTCACCAGGTTGCAATCCTGCTGATAGCAAATAAGGGTTCTCCTTTCCCTGAATCCTCACCAGCATTTACTTTGAAATATTTTCTTAATCTTTGCCTTTCTGATTAGGATGAAATGAAATCTCAAAGTAGTTTTAATTTGTATTTTCCTAATTACTAAGGCTCTTAAACACTTTAAGATATTTCTACGTTCATTTTATTTATTTCTTTGAGAATTCTGTTCAAATTTGCTTTCCATTTTTAGCTTAATAGAAATTTTACTGATTCAAGAATCTTATACAATGAATTTTGAGTATATTCAGAACCCTCCATTTCCACCCTCACTCACCACTAACACCCAACCCCAAACTCTGATTATGTGTCTTCTATTTCCAACTGAAAAATCCAAAAAAAGGTCTTGCACAGCACATCTAAGCTGGATTCTGGAGAAATCAGATCTCTTTAGAGTATCAGTGATCTAGAATTCTTATATGTGCCAATGTAAGGGCCCACACCCTTTACTTTGTATATGGGTTTTGGTCAGAATACAACCAAGGTTCTTTAAATGAGATTTTCACTCTTATTTTCTCTCCTTCTCATTTACTGCTTAGGAATTTAAAATAGGAATTTTTCTTTATTCTCAGTGATTAAAAACACTTGTTTTCTTCATCAAAGTTAGTTCCATGCAACCTTACATGCAGGTTGCACTTTGACTCTTTTGGGCCCTCAGTACAATAATCCCACTGTGGACCAACAAGTCCTTGGACAGGCTGATTCCCCTCAGCATTTCTGTATGGGTAAAAACAGAAGCTAGGTCCTCACAACAGCTCAAGCCCTTCAAGATTCTCCGAGATCCAAGATTCTCTGAGAGTCAGTTGGGAGCTTCACATGACAGCTTCATACCAGTGTCCTCTAGTTTCTTTTCTGAAATCTATAGCCATCTCAGATTCCTAACTTTGTTAAGTACTCCAACCAGGTCTCCACAGCCACAGAGTGATGATTATGGACAGCCAATCATGGATGCCACCAGAGCACATGGGCTGCCGAGCTAGTGAGTTTCCTGTATCTCTGTAGAAGGTAAGACTGGACTTGGTCAATCCTGTCATATTTGAGGCTCTAGAACCTTTGATCCACAATTATTAGCCCTCTTAAGTGCAGTCCTGAATTCAGAATTCTGTGATCAATATAGAAGCATCAAGTTTTGTTTGTTTGTTTGTTTTTTGTTTTTTGTCTTTTCGAGACAGGGTCTCCCTGTGGCCCCAGCTGTCCTGGAACTCACTCTGTAGACCAGGCTGGCCTTGAACTCACAAAGATCCGCCTGCCTCTGCCTCCCAAGTGCTAGGATTAAAGGCATGCGCCACCATGCCCAGCTGTTAACATGAAGAGGGCTGTAGTCATATCTCTAGGTCCTTGGGCTGAGAGGAACCATTGATATCATTGCTCCAGATGCACTGCCATTTTGACACTTTACTCTTTTTCCTTCTCACTTGCCATATCCTGGGTTTAGAAATTTAAGTTCAACATCATTAATAATTAAGGAAATGCAAATTAAAACCACTCTCAGATATCATCACATTCCAATAAGACTGGCTAAGATCAAGAAAACAAAACACCAAGTGCTGGAGAGGTTGTAGGGAAATGGGAACATTCATCCACTGCTGGTGGGAATGTAAACATGTACAACCATTATGGAAAGCAGTGTGGAGAACCCTTAAAAGGCTTCCTTTGTGGTCAGATCCCATACCTAACATTACAATTAATAGACAATATTTGCTCTAACTAAGACCAGAAAAAAGCAAAGATGCCCCTTCTCATTCCTCCTTTTCAATAATATACTAAGGATCTTAACTAACTCAATAGGACAAGAAAAGGATATTAAAAGTATACTGATTGGGAAGGAAGAATTAAAATATCTTTGTCAGCAAATTATTTTCTAGACAGGCAATCCAAAAAATATTTTTATAAAATCCTTCTGGAGCTGAGCAGCAGGGACTGCGCCACTTCTGGTAGAGGACTGTGGGAAGGAGAAGCTAGGCCCGCTGGGCACACAGCAGTGGCCAGGGCCAGACCAGTTGAGCTGCAGGGTACTGGAGTGTAGGCTAAGCAGGCAGTTTGTAACACCCCCCCCCCGAACTGGAATTCCAGAGGGAGTGTTCAGTAAGCTCTACAACCAGCATAGAGGTACTGGATGGCAGCAGCAGAGGGAACACAGGGCTAAGAGGGTGTCATAACGACTATTACCTACCTAGTTCTTGCAGAATAGAAAGGGAAGAGTGAGCTATACCTCCCAATATATAACCAAAATTGAAAGCCTGAAATCTACACAAGCCAACACCCCATAAATAAAGAGAAGGAATCGGGGCTGGAGAGATGGCCTAGTGGTTAAGAACGCCGACCGCTCTTGCAGAGGACCCAGGTTCGATCCCCAGCACCCACATGGCAGCAGAGAACCGTCTGAAACTCCAATTCCAGGAGAACTCCAGTTCCAGGGGAGTCCGACACCCTCTTCTGACCTCCGTGGCATTGCACGACACGGGTGCACAGACTTGCATGCAGACAGTACATTCATACACATACAGAAATAAATAAAATTAATAAATTTTTTTTTAAAAAAAGAGAAGGAATCAGAGAAAGTGATCCTTCAACACGGTGAAGAGATATCAAAATACAGGCAAAAGGAAATCCAGATGCCAAGAGCACAAAGAAAGAACAATATGGGAAAAGTGCAGAATAATTCCACACTGAAGTCTACAGAACCTGTGGAGGATTCCCACAAGGAGACCTCCCTGGAGATAGCACAGGACACAGATCATAAAACAATCACAGATATATTCAAAGAAATCATGGAATTAAGGAGAGAGAATGAAAAACTCAGAAAAGACGTGGAGGGAAAGAATGATGATCATTGGAAACAATTAAAAGGAGAAAATTACAAACTCCGGAAGGAAATGGAAACACTGAAAAGATCCCATGATGAAGTGAAAAAGGAAACCAACCAGTGAAGCAAGGAGCTACAAGAAAAGATTAAGAACCTCCAACAGGAAGTGGAAATAGTAAAGAATGCACAAGATGAAATAAAAAAGGAAATCATCCACTCAAGAGGAAAGAATGGGAAAAAGCCTCAGAAGTAGAATGGAGGAAGCAGAAAAAAAAGACTATCAGACCTGGAAGATAGCACAGAACAACTAAAAAGCTCAAGTAAAGACTATGAAAAATTTAAAAATACACAAGAATGCTGGAGAGATAGCCTAGCATTTAAGAGCACTGACTGCTCTTGCAGCGGACCTGGGTTTGATCCCCAGCACCCACATGGTGGCTAAGAACCGTCTGTAACACCAATTCCAGGAGAACTCCAGTTCCAGGGGAATCTGACACCCTCTTCTGACCTCCGCGGCATTGCACAACGTGGGTGCACAAACATGCAGACAGTACATTCATACACATACAAAATAAATAAAATGTAAAAAAAAATACACAAGAATGGAACAACCAGGAAATGTGGGACACTATGAAAAGATCAAACCTGGGCATCATAGGGATGGAGGAAGGAGAAGAATCCCAAGAGAATGGCAGTGATCAGATCTTCAAAAGAATAATAGAAGAAAACTTCCTCAAACTAAAAAAAAGACAAACCCATACAAATACAAGAAGCATATAGAACACCAAATAGATAAGACCAGAAAAGAAACTCCCCATGCCATATTATAGTTAAAACACTAGACACCCAAAACAAGGACAAAATTCTAAAAGCCACAAAAGAAAAACAACAAGTTACATATAAGGGAAAACCTATTAGAATTACAGCTGATTTTTCAGTGCAAACTATGAAAGCAAGAAGAACATGGACCAAAGCATTCCCAGTGCTAAACAACTACAAATGCCAACCCAACTTACTATACCCAGCAAAAATGTTGATTCTAGTTGAAGGAAAGAGAAAAATCTTCGATGACATAAACAAGATGAAAGAATACATGTCTGTAAAACCAAACCTTCAGAGAATATTTGAAGCAATTCAAAGGCAGAGAAGAGGAGCAGCTATCCCCAGGCACCTGGAAAGGGAACTTATTAAATGCATAACTGCAAAAGTAGAAACCTAGACCAAAATGTAAATGGATGATAAGGGGAAAGGAAGCAACACACATCTCTCAATTATTACCTTAAATATTAATGGACTAAACTCCCCAATCAAAAGGCATAGACTGGGAGAATGGGTTAGGAAACAGAATCCATCTATATGCTGTCTACAAGAAACCCATCTCACTCTCAAAGATAGGCACCAACTGAAAGTGAAAGGACAGAAAAAATTATTCCAAGCAAATGGTACCAAAAAGAAAGCAGGAGTTGCAATTTTAATATCAGACAAAATAGACTTCAATGTAGAAGCAATCAGAAGAGACAAAGAGGGCCATTACATCCTCATTAAGGGGAAAATTAACCATGAAGACTTCACAATCATGAATATATATGCGCTAAACTCCAGTGCACCAATCTTTGTAAACACAACTCTGCAGGACCTCAAGGCACAGATCAACCCCAGCACACTCATAGTAGGGGACTTCAATACACCATTGAACCACTTGGACAGATCAACCAGACAAAGAATAAACAGAAAGATATCTGAACTGAACAATACGATACAGCAAATAGAACTCAGAGACATCTACAAAATATTCCACCCAAGCACCAGAGAATACACTTTCTACTCAGCACCCCATGGAACTTTCTCCAAAATTGACCACATACTGGGACACAGAAAAAAAACTCAACAAATACAAAAAAGTGGAATAATTTCATGCAGTCTATCAGACAACAATGCAATAAAGCTCAATACCAACACCAGGAGAAGTCCTACTACCTACAGGAACACATGGAGTCTAAACAACACACTCCTTAACAATGAATGGGTCAAGGAGGACATACAGAAAGAAATAAAAGCATTCCTGGAACTAAACTATAATGAGAGTACACCACTACAAAACCTATGGGACACATTAAAAGCAGTCCTAAGAGGAAAGTTTATAGCCCTGGGTGCCTACATTAAAAAACAGAAAGGGCACAAATAAATGAGTTAACTCTACAGCTGAAAACCCTCTAAAGACAACAACAAAGGAACCCTAAATGCAGAGCAGAAATCAATGAAATAGAAACAAAGCAAACAATACAAAAAATCAATGAATCCAAAAGTTGGTTCTTTGAAAGAATAAACAAGATAGACAGACCTCTAGCCCAGTTAAC
>VZQC01002150.1:152221-181270 GCA_009823505.1 Rhizomys pruinosus | reverse complement strand
TTTTTTATTCAGTTTGCAAATACTTTGTTGAGAATTTTTGCATCTATACACCTCAGTCATATTAGCCCGTAGTTTCTTTTCTTGTTGAACATTCACATGGTTTTGATAATAGACTAATACTGGTTTTGCAGTAAGAGTGTAATAATTGCACCTTCTTTATCTATTTTTTGAATAACTTAAGAATCATTGGATATTATTCCTCTTTAAAAGTCTAGTAGAATTCCACTGTGAATCCATCTGGACCTTAGTTGTTTTTTTTTTTTTTAAGGGGAAAGAGGAAAATGTAGAGGGGACTTTAAACTGCATAGGTGAAAAGGAAGGTAACCCAGACGGAGTGGAAAGAAAGAGAGAAAAGTAACACTAAACATATTTGGAAAGCCACAGATAAACATTATTTTATAAGCTTACTTCAAAATACATATATATGCTTGCATTCATATATTCATGTATCATTCATGTATACACCTATGCATAAGTTGTTGAAATGGAGCTATGCCACACAGGGTGATAACGCTACCTCTGAGAGCCATAGACTAAAAGAGAACCACAGTGCCAGGCATGGGAAACCTCCCTTCAAGTTGCTGGTTGGGAAGAGGAAAGCCAAAAGACCCCCCAAAATATAGGCTATTGCCTTTGCTCTTGGTTGCCCCCTAGAACTTGACGGTAAAGCCCTATTGTTTAAGATACTGCACAGGGCTGAAGACATGACATAGCAGCTAAGAGCACTGGAAGCTCTTTGGTAGGACCCAGATTCTCAGCACCCACATGGTGGGTGACAACTATCCCTAACTTCAGTTCCAGGAATTCAGACATCTCCTTCTGACCTCTGTGGTCACTGAACGACACAAGTGTGCTTACCTAAAAGCATGCAGTACACTCATATACATAAAATAAAAATGAAACTATAATATTTTTTAAAAAGACACTATACACTTTAGACATGAGGTTTGACAGAAAGAATCAAGCTAGAACTGACATGAAAGTGTCCTCCCTGAGGAGCAGCTATGAAAAGTGGTGCAAATGTTTAAGGGCAAAAAAACAATCAGTAATCTAAATCTTACAAGCCACAATGACCAGAACAACAAGAGATCCCCAATGGTATTATAGTGGCACCAATATCTTGGGAATAGCCAACAGGTGTTTAGTTGGTGCAGCCAATAACAGGGGATTCATTCCTGATTCTGTAAACCTAGTGAAACTTGGGAATGGAGAAGTCATTGACCCTAGGGAAGAACCTACCACTGCCATTTTCATTGACCAATATAATTTCAAACTGTACTCTAAATACTTATTTTTAAAGCCACAAATTAGTGTAGCTGTTGTTACTCATCAAAGAAGCTTCTTTTTTGTAGCAGATAGGATTAATTACAGAGATCCACAACTGATCAAAATGCAGAGGATTAATGATTGTTACAACTACACGTAACTCCTACACCTAAGACTAGGGGAACATCACAGAAGGAGGACACCAAAGAGTGGAAGAACCAGGATGCCTGCTATGATGTACTTCCTTCTCAACATGATAGGAAATCTGAACCTTTGAAATTTCAACAGTATGATTACTAAAGCAGCCCTGCATAGTGACATCACGGGATATGCTAGTGTGAATAGGAGATATTCACAAGGCCCGACCCCTAGATGTAGAGCCACAGGCAGGCAATGGTGGGGAGGGAGGGGAGGCTGAAATGAGGAAGTCAGTTTTCTCCATGCTTGAGTTCCTAACAGGTTATAAAATCCCCAGTGGTCAGCCCTAAACACATATGAGCAAAACTCAGTGGATAAAAAGGTTGTGGATATATCTATTATATAAATAACAATAATGATTAAATAAGAAGTCATGAATTTGAGAGGAATGGAAAGAGTAGGAGGGTGGAAAATGAGGGTGGGTGGAATGATTTAAATACAATACTCATGTGTGAAATTCTGAAAAAAATGTTTAAATGAAAATAATCTCAAATAATATTTCTGATGTATGTTTTCCATATATTTTTATTTATTTATTTTTATTTTATGTGTGTGTTTTGCTTGTGTGGATGTAAATGTTATCTGTGTATGCAGTGCCTGCAAAGGCCAGAAGAGGGCATTCGATCTCTTGGAACTGGAATTACAGATGGTTGTTAGCTTTTGACTGCTGAGACATCTCCCTAGACCACTTTCTTACAGAATTTTAAATACTGATGTTTGTGATTTCAATTCAACCAGTGATTTTGTCATTTCTGGAAGAATTTTCCTTGTGGATTTGAAATGTTCAGAAAATACTCATCCATGCTATGGACCCATAGGGTGTAAGCCATTTCCAGGCCCGATTAGAAAAGACACATAGCACGCTTCCGGGCACTGGAGTCAAGCCACCTCTCCACTGTAATTAGAGCATTTCTCAGGCAGCCTCCACACTCCAATTAGAAGTCAGAGAATAGCAGTTAAGAGCACCGACTGCTCTTGCAGAGGACCCGGGTTCGATCCCCAGCACCCACATGGCGGCTATGAACCGTCTGTAACTCCAATTCCAGGAGAACTCCAGTTCCAGGGGAATCCAAGACCCTCTTCTGACCTTCAAGGCATTGCACGACACGGGTGCGCAAACCTACATGCAGACAGTACATTCATACACATACAAAAAAAAACAAAAAAAAAAGGCAGAGAAGTGCATTTCCGGGCACCAGAGTCACGCTGCCCCACCTCCCCCGTTCTGATCTTTACAGTGATTGGTTGTACCTTGATGCCCTTAATGCTGATGGGTAGAACACCCTATATAAGCTGTACCAGGAAATAAAGATTTGGGTTTCAATAAAGCTTTCTTATAACACGCTCTTGGAGTGATTTTTTGCTCTGTGGCACCCACAATTGGGTGTATATGCTTAGTAAATTGAAATCTATGGAATAAGCATTTATCATATAATTTCACAAATGTGTTCTGATATAGGATAGATTACTATATATTACTATATATACTATATATTACTACATGATTTATTTCTTCCATTGTTTTATGGATTCACAGGCTTAGTTGCAAGTAAATTACTTGCCCAATACCACACAGGCAGGATTAGATAGAAGTTAAGTATTTTAGTATTAATTGCTGTGTTCTTCCCAAAAGGGAAAATGCCTCTTTAGATGAAAGACTTGAAGAATGGTCTCTGGGAGTTAGGGAGCATCTTCCCATCACTCAAAGCTTTGGCAAGCTATCCCTCAATGCGTACACTCAGTTTCGATCATCCAGCTTTAATTCTGAAAGGCTAAGCTACAGAAACCATCTGGAAAAAAGGAAAGAAATTTCTCCATTCAGAGCTGCCCACTGACTTTCATATGACCCATAAATACTATTAACAAACCCCAGCTGTCTCAACTCCATACAACACTGAACTTCTATAATCCTGATAAACTGAGCTATAACTACTTTGATTTCCTTTATTTTCATATCTTCAGTGTCACTTACATGGTTTTACTCACAAATGGTTGAACTGTTGTCCAATATAATATAATATAATATAATATAATTAGAAGGGATAAGGTTATAGTTTAGGGAATAGCGTATCAGGTAAGATACATTATTTAATAGTACTAAGGTTATATTAGGAGACATCATATATCTACTGAATAATGGAACATTTTCTTTACTACATTAAGAAAATATAGTTTTATTCCCTTCACTATATATTTATAATGGCTTTCATAACAGTTCATAATAGTCACTTTGTCTATAAAAGGAGCGAGCTGAGTCCTTGAGTCATTCTGCTTCTTCATATTTCCCAATTCCACAGAGAGATGGTTTCTGTTGGAAACACTGTGAGCATTGGGGCAACCCCATTTTCACCTTTGACCCCGCCTCAGTGAACACATCCAAAGCCTGGGATTCACTCAAGAAAATGTGACCTAAAATCTGACCTCTGTTAAATAAAATTCTATCTTTATCTTCTGGAAAGTTATATATATATATATATATATATATATATCTAATATATATATGAAAACAGTTAAGGATTACATGTAGTCCACTAATGGAAATCTGTATCTTTAGTCCATATATATATATCTATATATCTATATATCTATATATATATATATATATACTTTAGATCTGCATTTGAAAATGTGTTAAATCAAAATAAGTATTAAAGAATAAATATCTCTGTGAGAAAATAGCTTGTGACAATTTAAATTGTGTTATTCCAATAGATAATTAAGCTGAAAGCAAAAGACTGGCTTCAGCTAGTCTATATGGAGATATAGCTTAGCAATCTACTTTCTTTTCCTTGTGATAGTCATGAAAACAGGAGATAGAAACATGAGAATAAGAAAACTTACACATACACCAACAAGGCAGAATTTGCTCTAGCATTATATTTAGAATACTACTTATAATTTCATTAACTTTTTGAGGAATATCATATTTCAAAACTTCTTCACATTTTCCATATGCCAAAGTCAGTACAAGAGAAGTCTGATTCAATTATACATTGATTATTTAATTTCTCAGTGATGGACAGCATTCTTACACTGCTATCAGAATATGGCACTGTGTTTATTTATTCTTCTGTCAGAGATGGTCATTTCATTGTTTTGTTTTGTGTGTTTTTTAATTTGTTTTTGCCTTCTCTAGTGTCTTTTGTTCCAATGATCAAGAAGACTTGTGGTTATTGTGTCAGCCACCTTATGTCTTCTAACAACTAATTACAAAAAAGGGAAATAGCTGCAAGTCGCATCCATATACTTATTGCTTCAACCATGAGATGAACATAATACTTATCAGCATACACTAACCTCTAACCTGAACCGCATAATTGTTTAGATCCCTAATGATGTAGTCCAAAGCTATTATTCTGTTAACCCTGAGAAGGTCTGGATATTTCCATTTTCAAATACATAGTAGTTCTAAAATCTCACCAGTGGTTTCTTTGGGAAAAAAATGTCATTGAACAGTAACAGAACTTAATATGTTCATGACTCAGGTGTCATGTCAAAGTGATCAGACCTACCTTCATCCAGTAAGTTCTGAGTTCTAGACTGGCAAATGAATATTATGTGGTTAGATTCTTAGTTAAATGGGAGACAACACCTAACTCAAGTTATATCCTGTCTAGACATGAGATTTTAAAAAAAACAGTATTTCAATTGCTGGTCATATATCTCAATACTAAAAAGTGAACGGTTAACCAGTGCTCCGGGGAAAATCAATCTGATTGCCATGTGTTTCTCTGTGCTTTTAGTAACTCCTCTTGTTTCTTTCTGTTAAGCATCACCACTTTGTCCTTATGATTCCCACCATCTTCACTGAAACTATTTTCAAACTAGATCTTCTGTCACCATTAAAGTTTAGAAAATAATTTGTGTAAAATATTCAAGATTTTACAATGTATGCCAAAATGACATAATATATTACTCATATATTCCCATTACCGTAAGCCTTTGAATATTCTACCCCATGTTATTTTTAGAGAGTAATACTCTTTTTTTTTTTCTCATTAAACTTGTTTTAATGGGTCTCAAAATTCTGTGACAGATTTTTGGTCAAGTTGTTTCCATTAAAAAGTACTGATTTTACATACTAATAACTTAACACTGCCACACACACACACACACACACACACACACACACACACACAAAATGGTCCACAAAACATTTTCCTTTCCTTCTGAAGGTTTTACGATGCATTGTTATCATTAACCGGTCTTTTACTAGGCGTAGCCAGCATAGCCAGCATAGCCAGCAGTAATTTGGCCTGGATGGTTCAGGATAATCACCTGAGCAGTGAATCCAGCTGCTTCTATTGGTGGGTCATTTTTGCTGTCACCAGCCACCTTACCACGTCTACATTTTTTAAAGACACGTTCTTTACATTGAAGCCTACGTTGTCCCCAGGAAGAGCTTCACACAAAGCCTCCTGGTGCATTTCAACAGACTTCACTTCAGTTGTAACATTGACTGGAGCAACAGTAACTACCTTGCCAGGATTGAGAACACCAGTCTCCACTCTGCCCACAGGGACAGTACCATACCACCAATTTTGTAGACATCCTGGAGGGGGAGTTCCAGAAGCTTGTCAGTTGGAGGGGTTGGTGGAAGGATACAGTCTAAAGCTTCCAGCAGTGTGTTTCCACGGGCGCTGCCATCTTTTTTTTTTTTTTATTATTTTATTTATTTCTGTATGTGTATGAATGTACTGTCTGCATGCAAGTTTGTGCATCCGTGTCGTGCAAATGCCGCGGAGGTCAGAAGAGGGTGTCGGATTCCCCTGGAACTGGAGTTCTCCTGGAATTGGAGTTTCAGACGGTTCTCGGCCGTCATGTGGGTGCTGAGGATCGAACCTGGGTCCTCTGCAAGAACGGTCGGTGCTCTTAACCGCTAGGCCATCTCTCCAGCCCCCGGGCGCTGCCATCTTTTAGAGTGACTTTCCATCCCTTGAACTAATATTATCCCTTGAAGGCATATTAGCACTTGGGTCCAGCATGTGGTCACCATTCCAACCAGAAATTGGCACAAATGCTAATTGTGTCAGGGTTGTAGCCAATTTTCTAATGTAGGTACTGACTTCCTTAACAATTTTCTCATATCTCTTCTGGATGTAGGGTCGCTCAGTGGAATCCATTTTGTTGATACCAACAATTAGCTCTTTCACACTCAATGTGTAGGCCAGAAGAGCATGCTCACAGGTCTGTCTGTTATTGGAGATACCAGCTTCAAATTCACCAACACCAGCAACAACAATCAAGACAGCAAGTCAGCCTGAGATGTGCCAGTAATCATGTTTTTGATAAAGTCTCTGTGTCCTGGGGCATCAATGATAGTCATAATATTTGATGGTCTCAAACTTCCACAGGGAGATGTCAATAATGATACCAAACTCACTCTCAGCTTTAAGTTTGTTCAAGACCCAGGCATACTTGAATGAGCCCTTTCCCATCTTAGCAGCCTCCTTCTCAAGTTTTTCTTTTTTATAATGATTTTATTGATGTTTTGTGTATTTCAAACATCATTTCTCAGTTCAGTTTAGACATAGTCCTCTTTCCCTTCCCCCACCCCACTCCAGTTCATGCATTCTGCCATATCTGTCCTCCATCTTTCTCTCAGTCTTTTCATTTATGCCTAGGAATTCACATTTTCCTCCTTTAATTTTATATTACTCTAAAATATTAATACATACTTTCCACTCATATACAGTAATTATAGAGTCTGAAAGTAAGTGATGGATTGATTCTAGAACCTGTTAAGAGATTTGCATTGTAACAACATAGTTGCTTTCAGATAAACAGAAATAAAACAATAATGTCGTTCAGCTTGCCTTTCATCTGGGGATTGGGTGTTAGCATCTACAAATGAGGGAGACCATTAGCCACTTGTTTTTCTGGGACTGAGTTCCTTCATTTAGCATGATGACTTCCAGTTCCATCCATTTACCTGCAAAGTTCATGATGTCATCTTTCTTTACTGCTGAGTAGTGCTCCATTGTATAGATGTACCACATTTTTGTCATCCACTCCTCAGTTGAGGGGCATTTGGGTCAGTTCCAGCTCTTCTCTATTGTGAAGAGAGCTGCAATAAACATGGATGTGCACGTATCTTTATGGTAGGATGAGTCTTGCGGGTATATACCCAGGAGTGTTATGACTGGGTCAGGTGGTAGGCTCATTTTGATTCTTTTAAGGGTTCTCCACACTACTTTCAATAATGGTAGTACAAGTTTACATTCCCACCAGCGGTGAATGAGTGTTCCCCTTTCCCCACAACCTCTCCAGCATTTGGTGTCTTTTGTTTTCTTGATCTTAGCCAGTCGTATCAGAGTGAGATGGAATGAGAGTGGTTTTAATTTGCATTTCCTTAATTATTAATGATTTTGAACACATTTTAAGATGTTTCTCAGCCATCTTTCCTTCCTCACTGGTGGAGTCTCTGTTCAGCTCTTTACTCCATCTTTTGAGTAGGTCATTTGTTTTCTTCTTTGTTTTTTGAGTAGTCTATATATTCTTGATGTTAATGCTCTGTCAGATGAATCACTGGAAGATTTCCTCCTACTCTGTGGGCTTTCTCTTCACTTCCTTGATTGTTTCTTTTGCTGGACAGAAGCTTTTGAGTTTGATGAGGTCCCATTTCTTGACTATTGACCTTATTCCCTGTGCTGCTGCTGTCTGATTTAGAAAGTCTTTTCCTAAACCTATGTCTTGTAGGCTGTTACCAACTTTTTCTTCTATCACCTTCAGTATTTCTGGTTTTACATTGAGATCTTTGATGAACTTGGAGTTGATTTTTGTACAGGGTGAGAGGTAGGGGTTTAATTTTGTTCTTCTACAAATGACCATCAGTTTCGCCAGCACCATTTGCTGAAGATGCTATTCTTCCTCCATTGAGGTTTTTTGCCCCTTTGTCAAATATGAAGTGGCTGAAATTGTATGAGCTCAAGTTTGGATCTTTGATTTTGTTCCATTGGTCAATGGGTCTGTTTTTGTGCCAGTACCAGGCTGTCTTTATGACTATGGTCCTATAATATAGCTTGAAGTCTGGTAGAGCAATCCCCCCTGTATTGCATTTTTCATTCAGGGTTGCTTTAGCTATTTGGGGAATGTGCTGGATATCTTTAGTGTCAACTTGACACACCTGGGTTGAGGGAGCCTCAATTGGTGAATTGGCTCCATTGGACTGGCCTGTGGCCACATCTGTGGAGTATTGTCTTGATTGTCAAGCAGTGTGGGAGGGCCCAGCCCACAATGAGTGGTGCCACCCTGGGAAGGTTGTTGTGTACAGTATAAGAAGGAAGGCTGGGCATGAGCCAGGGGAGCAAGCCAGTGAACAGCATTCCTCCATGGCTTGTGCTTCAGTTCCTGCCTCCAGGTTCCTGCCCTGAATTCCTGGCTTGGGCTCCATAAGTGATTAACTGTGACCCAGGAGATGTAAGCTGAATGAACCCTTTCCTCCCCAAGTTGGCGTCGGTCAGAGTGTTTTGTCACAGCAATAGAAGACAAATTAGAACAGGGTCTTTTATTTTTCCATATGAATTTAAGGATTTTTTTTCCAAGTCTTTGAAGAAGCTCATGGGGATTTTGATTGGGATTGCGTTGAATCTGTATATCAATTTGGGTAAAACTGACATTTTTACTGTATTAAATTTTTCCAATTCATGAGCATGGGAGATCTTTCCATCTTTTGGTGTCATTTTCAATCTCCTTCTTCTGGGTTTAAATTTGTTCCACCACATTTGTAGATCAAGTGACCAGTGGTGGTGGACTTTCAGGAATCTACCTGTCCAATGAACACAATGTTGATGTGAGTCTTTTCCTTTCCCATTTTGGCTTCGAGTTCATGGTGGTTTTCACACCACCTGCATTCTGACAGCAAACCCGTTGTGAAAAAGGAGAGGAATATTTTGAGTCAATATTTTCAGTCAACAAACCAACCAAATAGTACAGTCATTCTAAGTTACTGCTTAAAGTAACATACTAAGTCAATACTATCCTTTAGTACAACTAGTTTTCTTAAATTTGATGTAAGAATTGTGTTTTTCTTTCTTTGGTCTAATAATTTCTACTTAAAAATTGTCATAAACAACCCCTAAGTTTATTCCAATAAAATCTCAGGGTTGTGAAATTGCTATTATGATAGATATTCATAAAAAATTGCCAATCCTATAACAATAAATTATAACTTTTCATTTATAATATTAAGTTTTGGCCATCAATTTTATCAATAACAGTCATGAGGCTCCTAGAGAAAATAAATTTTATGACAATTCTAGAAGATCCAGTTCACAATCATTCAAATAGATTAAGGTTCTCATTTGGGTGCTTTATTTCATAGTCTTTCTAATGCATCAAAAGCAGTGACTCACTTTCTACTTACTCATATTTTATTCATTTATGATTAAGTGCAACAGAGCTCTTGTTTCCTTTTTTAATCCACAAAGCTTCTAATACCAGGTAACCACAGGAAAGAATGAGATTATATAATTAAGATTATCAACCTCCAGTTCTACCAGCAATGAGACATTCACTACTTCTAAATCTACTTAGATCAAATCACAAATCCAAGTTGACAATATCTGTAGCTAGGTTTCCTGATTCCTGATACAAAGCTCTCTGTTAGTGCATTCAAATAGTATAAATGCTATTAAAAAAAACCAAAAAGGGGAAAAAGACATTCATGCAACGTTGAAGACGTTGTTACCTAGTAAGGTCTGAGTTGCTGGAGAGTTACATCTCATTATGTTCCTCTTAGGGGAACATTAGAATTAGTGACTCTTAGCCAGACATCTGGTCTCTACTCCCACTAATTCTGGGAAAACTTTCACCCATGTGCTGAATCCTAAAGTTCTCAGTCATCTGTGTTTGATTCCCTTTCTTCCAGATACCACCGTAAAAGTTGAAAGGAAATGTTTTTGTTCCCTACTTCTAATCTCTAATCAATGCCACACACTAGCATAATGGAAGAATAAGCTAGGCAGTGTTAGTGATTATCCATGTACAATCTTTTTGTTATCATGACCACAAACACTGCTTGAGAACTTTAAACAGAAATTTCAGTATCTTTAGGACTGTAGAACCCTTTGTGGGAAAGCAAAGACCTTGCTAGAGAAAGAAAGACATCCTTTAAAATATGCTTATTTATTATTTTATTTTAAATGTATGTGTGTCTTGCCTTCAAGTAGGAAGGTGCACTCTTTTTTTTTTGATTTTTGAAACATATATGTTTATTCTATACATTTAAAGCTATATACTATATAGATATGTATGTTTGAGCTTTACGACTTCATATTTTAGAAAGAGAACTGTGGGCTTGTACTGTACCATCTGAGGATCATGTTTGCATATTGTTCTCAGGGAAGGCAAGGTCCAAACCAACCAAACCCAGATGCTGCCAATGCCCATATTTGTAAACAGTTGGTGTCTGAAAGATAAAAATGGCTTCAAGGACTGATAATTGGGAGTTCAGTTGTAACCGTCCTTCCCTGTGGAAGCAAATGGCCTCTATGGTCTTCGTGAATAAATCTGTAGGCTTCATCACTGAGCTGCGGCTGCAAACTGCAGTCTGCAGACCAGCCATGTGGAGTGGGCTTCTCTTTTCAGCCTTGCCTCTTCGGCTCCCTCCTCTGAGGATTGATGGGGATATTGTAGAACTGCTGGTATTTATCCTGGGTAATTGGTTCGACCCTTAGAAGGAAAGGTTAGTTCGGATGAAATGAAATCTTGAAGTGAAGGGCCAGGCTCTCCTTCTGTGATAGCCGCAGTGTATCTGAGGAAGGCTTTGCAGCTCTGGGTCCATCTCAGAGTTCTGCCCCGGGTTAGGTGAGCAGGGTATTTCTGCAGCATCCATACTCCTATGAGCACCATTGTGCTTGGTTCTGCTAGGCCACCTGTCACCCTCTAGTCCCAAACAGTTGGACCCATCTGGAACAGTCTCACTTTTCTCTCTTCGGTTTTAGTTATGAGACTCTGAAAATCAGGTGGTCAAAGTCTAGCCTTAAGTCTTTCTCTTTTTTTTTTTTTAATTTTTATTTTGAAGGGATTCTACAATATCAATGACACAGTGTTTGCAGATCACATTGATGTTACTCAGTATGTCATACAATTAAGTAATTGGTGCATTTTGCAAGATATCTATGTCCAAATTTTGAACAACCCAAGGTTATAGTCCAGTTGGAAAAGCTTGTAGCCACATGCATGTTGATCATTAGGTGTCCAGACTATTTCCTGTAGTCTCATGATTCACCCCCTATCTCTCCACAGCCCTTACAATCTACCACGCCTCCTCTTCTGCAGTTTTTCCTAGGCTTTGGGAAAGGGGCACAAGTGGGTGAGATGAAAACAGTCTAATTTCTTTGGAGTTGTCATTTTGGACTCCAGTCTGTTCAGTTTGTTTCCCTTCATGGATTGACAGCTTTCCCAGTGATACCCTTTTCAGTCATACTAACAAAGCTCAAGCTATGTGATGTACAGGCATTTAAGCAGTACCACTTATTGTGTCAAGCTAAGCTGAGCATAGAACACAGATGCTTGGATGGTATGCTAATCCGCAAACTGTGTTTCTCTATAAAGGGTGAAAGTTCTTATGTGGCTTATAACATCGCCTAACCATAGAGGACATAAGCTTGTGTGCATCTGCTGTGAGTTTATTCCTCCAAGGAGAGAGCTAATAGCCAAATAGTTTTGGGATTATTATAGGCACTTGGCTGCCATGTTGCACAGTATCTCCAGGCTGTTGAGGTGTAGCTGATTTTTCGGAGGAGTCTTGTTTGTCTCAGGGAGACCTATATTTTGCTGTATTGCTGTAGGGCCTTTGGTAACGCTCTCTAATTTCAGAGGCCAGTTGTACGCTAGGAGTGATGTCTCATAACTATTTTTTATGCTCACACCAGGTCTTCGACAACAGGGACTTACTGCCTTTCTCCTTGCATATATCCCACTTATAGGCAAAAGGCCTTTATAATTGGGGGGGCGGGTTTTGAATCCCCTAGCCAACATCTCCTAGGCAGAATAATCATTGCTGATGTGAGAGCTTTCCTGTAGATAATATATTTGGCTTAATTACACAACTTATAAACACTTTACTATTGAATTTTGGCTCTAGATAGAGAATATCCTTTCACAGTTCCTATGCCCCCTATCAATCAGTTAATACGTTGTGCCGTTTTATAGGAAATTACCACTGTAACAAATTGGCTCTAGTTTACAGTTTGGGAGTGGTTTTCATTACCATCCTGTTATTCTTTTTCCAAAAAAAAAAGGGGGGGGAGAGGTGGAAGGTTTCTCAGCATTAGGGTCCATTATAACAGTCAACCCCAATATTATTCATAGAGATGCTCAGACCGCTGTCTCAGGCAGTCTGAGGTTCCTCATTCCTTAATGTTCAGATGGGTCAACCTCTCGCTGGCATTCCCCAGTTCATCCTGCACGACCATAAGTTGTATATTTTCAGGCATTTAGATTGGTGATTTTTACCTGTGGAACATAAAATTCTCCTCCCATTGTTAGTTTTCAAGATCAGAAAAATTGCAATTTATTCAATAGGATTGAAACACAGAGTTTTCCATTTGTATCCCAGAAAGGATAGTATCCCACACCCCCCCACCCCTCTTTTTTTTTTTAGATTTTATGTTTTGACCTATAGATGCCTAAGTGTATTACACATACCCATAAACAGAGCCAAGGCATAAGCTTTCATTACATTTACCCAAACGGTTTCTCATGACTGTATGCTACTTATTTGGGAGGAAATTTAAGCTTAGTTCCTTTAACTTGTCTACAAGTAAAGAAAGTGTTTATAATGTGATATTGTGTTATTCAGAAAAAATAATAGGCCATTTGTATACCTTACCTGATACAAATTATAAATAAAACCAATTAACATTTTATATTCCCGATTAGTTCAATTGTATTACCATTTCCACCAAAACCTACACCTAAATTTAATTAATCTAAACAATCACTAAGCCATTAAAATATCCTATACTTGGTGGATAAAGCTTGGGCAGAGTTGAGAACCTGCTAAAATAAATTTGCCCAATAAACACTTTGCTCTTTAACGCTTTTTGACTGGACTAAGACTTCTACTTATTTGGTAAGTAAAATTTAAGCTTATTTCCTTTAAATTGTCCTACAAGTAAAAAAGTGTTACACTGTGATATGTGTATTTCAGAAAAATATAGAGACCAACCCATACAACTATAAATAAAACAACTAGCATTTTATATTCCCAGTTAGTTCAAATGTCAGTATCTAGCTCCTTTTCTTTTTTTTTCCAAAAATTCCTAAATAAAACCAATTTGCAAGCAGTTGTGTCCCAACCACACAGCCCAAGGCTCCCACCATCCATGGAGGGGCTAATGTTCAATCAGTTGATCAAAATAAGTGTCCAGACTATATTGTCATAGTTTTACCATTCACCCCAATCGCAGCCCTACAATACTACCACTCCCCTTCTTCCACAGATTGTTCCTTAGAGATGGGGCACGGTGACAAGAAGCACAACAGTCTACTTTGTCTGGAGATGTTCTTTGGACTCTAATCAGTTCGGCTGTTCCTTTCATGGGTCTGCCCCAATTGCCCAGGGAAGGCTTCCAATCCTACTAATGAAGCACAAGCGTTTAGATATATGTATCTAACATTGCTAGTTTTTATGTAGGTTACTTTGGTATAGACAACATATGTCTGGATGGTGGTTGTCTTAATCCCTGGATTACTTTTTTTTTCCCCTGAGAGAGATGACAGGCCTTACTGTGGCTATCATATATCTCCCATTGCTAGAAGGTATAAGCTTGTGGTACATCCACAAGTTTCCTCCAAGGAGAGAGCTAATAATCAAATAAAGTTGGGGATACAGACATATGGTGCCACTGCTTGCACAGTATCAACAAGCCAATTGGGTGTAGCTGATGTTTGGTGGGGAGTTTTGCTTGATCAAGGGACTAACATTTGCTTTATTAGTTCAGTGGCCTTGGTAACACTCTCTGGTATTCCAGAGACCAACTGTATACTGTAAGTGCAATCTCGATACAATCCTCCCATGGTTACATTAGGTCATTGACAGCAGGGCGACCTTACCACCTTTTTCTTGCAGATATCCCAGTTACAGGCAATAAGCCCTTAACTTTTTTTTTGGGGGGGGGGGCTTGGGTCCCCTGGCTAGCATCTCCTTGGCAGAATAATCCATTGCTGCTATCAGTGCTCTCATATTAATTATATGAACTACTTTAAAGTAGTATTTAGGTGTTATTGTCTATTCAGAAACAAACACAATACTTTAGTAGTATGTTTGTTTCTGGATAGACAATAATCCTTTTTATAGTTCCTATGTATATTAGTCAATTGAAGAAAGCGTTTTTCCAGTTTTATAAGAGATTACTTCTATAACCGTCAGCTCTAATTTCCATTAAAGGATGACTTCATTTCCACCCTTGTTTTTTTTGTTCTATGAAAAAGAGTTAAGGAGGTGCTCTCATATTGAAACTTGTGCTGCACCTAGAAGGTAAAGTTCGTTAGGACTCACTGTAGACAGATGTTACACCTATGGTCCTCAGAGATGTTTGCTGCCTGTAGCAGTCTGAGGCTTTTATTCCTTTTAGTATTAAGATTGGTGAACTTCTCTGCTGGTATTTCTTGGTACAACTTACACGTCGGAAGGCTGTATCCATTCTTTCTCTGCCTTTGAGTTGGTGTCGTTTTGACCTGGGGAGACATACAAATCTTTTCCCATGGTTAGTCTTAAGATTAAATTGAAAGTTTTGGACAAAAAGGTTTAATATGTAACTGTATCTCCCCTTTTTTAAATTTTATTTTATTTTTTGACCCATGAGTCTCAGGAAGGCAGTTGTAGTACTCGTACCTACAGCACTCTTGCCTTGCAATGACTGTGGAGGTCAGAAGAGGGTGCTGGATTCCCCTGGAACTTGAGATAAGGAAGGGTGTTAGCACCATGTGGGTGCTGGAAATTGAATCCAGGTCCTCTGCAAGAGCAATGAATGCTCTTAACCTCTGAACCATCTCTCCCAGCTCCAAAATATGTTTATTTTTATATGTGCTTATATTGTCATCAATATCTAATTACCACAAAGATTAAAGATGTAATCATTGATGAAATGTATTCCATAAGGTTCTGATGGAAATTTTGAATAATGATATGAATTTATAAGAGACTCTAGGCTGCTCATTCAAAACTTATTTTCTTTACATGATTTCATACATATGCCTTTTGTCTTTAGATAGGACCAAAGGAATGGTATTTTTCTCTATAAGATAATGAGGTTCCCTGAACAGTTAACTGTAGGAGGAAAAGAAAACCTGGTGGGAAAGAAATGCATCACCAAACTCCAGGCAAATAAACCTAAGAAATAAAAGTGTGGGTAGCAGTGCCCATCTGTAATTCCAGCACTGAGGAGAAGTGACAGGGCCAGCCAGTCTAGCCAAAATGGTGAGTTGCATGTAAAGTGAGAGACCCACTAAGGTGGAGAGTGAAAAGGAAGACACTCAACATCAACCCTTGGTATTTACTTTCATACACACACACACACACACACATGCACACACACACACACATACCTACACATGTTAACACACATTTATACTGCCCCTCCTCCAACTCATAATGTCTCTGAGAAATAGGAATGTTTTTGAAGAGGTAATGTCTCTGCTTAATTTTTTTCTTTTTCTCTAGGTTCGGTATTATTCCTGGGGAAGTAGCATGAAGTCTCGAGAAGTCCAATTACATACTGAGCTTTCTGAAAGGAAACTCATTGTAAGTGACATCTGTAAGGCATGGCTTTAGAGAGCTACCATACACTCATTTGCCTCTTGAACATCCAGGAAGAAATTAACCTTCTAGATTTTTGTCTTACAGGTTCTTTGTGTATTCTGCTCATTCCTAGCCATTCTAAGCAATAAATCCATTATTTATCAAAGGAAGAAGTAATAATGTAATATTTACTGAGCTTTTGCTCCACCACTATTTATTAAAATAGTGGATACGGAGTTTAGTTAAAACATTTCTATGGTTTCTGGTATTTTCTAAAATTATATTATGGAGCTATTTTTGTGAACTCAGTTAATCTTGAATTTTTTTAAGTAAAAGACATAAGAAATAGGATTGAGGGATGTGGAGAGATGGCTCAGTGATTAAGAGTGCTGACTGCTCTGGAAGAGGACCTGGGTTTGATTCCCAACACCCACGTGGCAGCTAATAACCATCTTTAAGCCAGGAGTGGTAGCACAGGCCTTTAAGCCTAGCAGAGGCAGGTGGATCTCTGAGTTAAAGGTCATCCTGGTCTACAGAGCAAGTTCCAGGCTAGCTGGGGCTATAGGAGACCCTATCTCAAAAACAAGCAAACAAACAAACAAACAAGAAATAGGATTGAATGAGTCAAATTGGGATGTGTGTAAATGGCCATATTCATTCCTGTGAAATTAGACAACATTAAAACGTTTGCAAAAAGAAATCAGACCATCCAGATATCTGTGTGAGATCTTATTTAGGAGAACAAAATAAGATAGTTAGAAGACTTTAGTTTCTGTGGAATCTTATTTTATCCAGATAAGTTTCATTTTGAGAATTAATAGCTTCTTGCAGTATTCGTTTTTGTTAATCTTTGCAATTTATATTAGAATGGTAAAAATTAAGTAGCTATGTACTAAAATGTTGTATTTATGCTAATGCTTAGACAGTGGAGTTATTGCTAAGGAATAGAACATTTTATATTCCTTTATAGAACTTTTATTTCCCATTTGCCAATATTCATTGTAATCCCATCATTTAAAAAATTATCTATTTAGATCATTATTTCTATTCACTGATTATTTCTATATAATACTTCTATTATTCTTTGGGATTCCCTTATTTAGAAAAATGATGTCAGAAAGAAATAAGCTTATAAATCAGGAGTCAGGTATATTAGGAATCTAGTCTAAGACCATCAAAACAAACTATACCAAACAGCTAAGCATTATGTATCCTTTTAAGAGATCAAAGAGGATGAAAATTGGAAAGAAAGCATGTTAAATGATCAAAAATAGGTTTTAGTAGAAAAGTGGTAATAAAATCCAGCTTCAAATGAACATGATATACACTCTGCCATCATAAGGATTTCCAAGTTTTGGTAAAATGCTTTTCTCTCCATTGCTATGTTTCATGTCATAATTAATAACCAAAAGTGAAAACTGAGTGTGTATTATGCCACCAAGAGTAAGTCTGAGAATTTTCTGAAAAACACATTAGTTTTTTTCACCTTTAAAAAAAATTACAAAATATTGGGGCTAGAGAGATGGCCTAGCAGTTGAGATCACCGACCGCTCTTACAGAGGACCCACGTTCAATCCCCAGCACCCACATGGTGGCTGAGAACCATCTTTAACTCCAGTTCCAGGGGAATCTGACGCCCTCTTCTGACCTCTGCGGCATTGAACGACACGGGTGCACAAACCTACATGCAGACAGTACATTCATACACATACAAAAATAAATAAAATTAAATTTTAATTATAAAATATTATATTTTTGTTCTTTGAGAATTTCATCATACCTCCAATGCATTTTGATTACATTCATCCTCACTCTTACCCCTAACTCTGCTTATATTCTGTCCAAATTAAATCCTTCTACTCTCCCTCCTCCCTCAAGTTTATGTTGTCTTTTAAAAAATAACGTATTGAGTCTAATTTTTGCTGGCAACATAGACATGCTTGTGAGGCCATCCACTGGAGCATAGTCACCTACCAGGGGACAAATTCTTAATGAAAACTGACTCTCCCTCTTTTTCCTCTTGCACACATCAACTGTCAGTAGTTCCTCAGCTAGGAGTGGGACCATGTGGCCTCTGCCCCTTCCTTGCAAGAATGTTGAGTAGCTGATCTTGTGCAGGCATCACCTTTTAATGTCCAACAAAACTTGATCAGTTCAGTGTCCTATAGATATTTATTTTTTTAGTAATCAGAGTGTTATGTTACTAAGTAAAAGCAATAAACTCTAAAGGTGATTGTCTCAAGCTTTTTGTTGTTGTTGTTCTCAAATCATATTCCATGTAATAGAAAATACTGTGATTCCAGATAGGCTTAAAGAACTAGAATCCACAATTTCTATCCAAGCCTGAGTATTCCATTGAATGTTCCTCACCTAAGGCAAATGTGTTGAGAATTTACATGAAAAAAGCTTCCAGTTGACTTGATTGACCTGTCAGAAAGAAAAGAAATGCTGATGCCCTTCTCTAACCTTTAGATTGCAAAGCAAGAGTTATACTTTCCATTACTACACAGTGTTTACTTCAGTATGCATGTTATATGTGTTCATGAAACTAAATACTGTAATACAGTTTCACCTTTTCGACATGAATCCCATTATTCTTTATAAAGGATACTAGAAGAAGACTAACTTGATTGCAGCCCCCAGTAAAGAGTAAGAACCCCATTATATCACTGTGTTTTCTCCTGCTCACATGAAAAGATCTATTATGGGCTGAAATATTTTAAATATCCTACTTGCTTTTGCAGACTACCTGAGAGTGCCTGAATCAGCCTCCATGTGGTGGTAAGCTTTCAAAGTGTGCTGTGCCCACCCACTTACATTGGGAACACTTGCAGTCTCTTGCACTGATCCAGGGCTAGGCTTCTCTGCTGGATAGTAGGGGCCAAGACCTTTGCAGGCAGCCTGAGAGCACCATAATCAGGTCTTCCCATAGCTAGCTTCTAAAATTGTGCTATGCCTGCTGGGTAGTAGGGACATAGACCTGAGAAGGAAGGCTGAAAGTACCTGACTAGCATCTGACAGGGCCTCTGCAGGAGCTCCTGAGTAGATGGACTAAAGCCATCTGGATCCCCAATAAAAAAAATCAAAAGAGAAAACCTGAAGCTTAGAACAATCAGTTTTTCATACCCACTAAGAAAACAACCAAGACACATCAATAATACAATCAGAATCAGATTTCAAGACAACAAAGGAAGGCGTCAGTTTCATAACAGAATCACAAACAACAAAAGAATTTCACATACCAAAATCCAAAAGGGAAATTAATAAAAATTTTAAAAAATGAAATAATATGTCCTACCTATCATGGATAATTTTAGTGTCAACATGACACACCTGGAAATTACCTCCACTGGACTGGCCTATGGCCATGTCTGTATGGTGTTTTCTTGTTTGCTGAGTGATGTGGAAGGGCCCAGACCACTGTGACTAGTGCCACCACCCTGGGCAGGTTATTCTGTACTGTATAGGAAAGCAAGCTGAGCATGAGCCACAGAAGCAATCCAGTAAGCAGCATTGCTCCAATGCCTGTGCTTCACTCCTGCCTCCGGGTTTCTGCTCTGAGTTTCTACCTTGGGCTCTCTAAGTGATGAACTGTGAGCTGGGAGATGTAAGATGAATAAACCTTTTCCTCCCAATGTTGCTATTGGTCAGAGTGTTTTGTCGTAGCAATTGAAGACAAACTAGAACACCACCAAACACCACCCCCTAGAGATAATCCAGGACACAGAATTTAAAAGAATTATCATAAACATGATCAAAGAATTGAACAAATTTAAATAACACACAAACAAACCAAAGAACTAAAAAAAAAAAGATAGGAATAATCTTTTGACTGAATTCATAAGAGATAGAAATATTGATGAAAACTCAGTCTGAAATGGAGAAGGAAGTAAAAAACTCAATAGAAATTTTTTAAGCAACAGGAGAAAGCCTCACCAATAGAATTAATGAAAGGGAAAACAGAATATCAAGACTGGAATTGGACCACTCAAGTAAAGATTATGAAAAAAAATTTAAAGCACAGGAATGGAATATTCATATTCAGGAAATGTGACCCACCATGAAAAGACTGAATATATCATCATAGGTAGAGAAGAAGGAGAAGAATCTCAGGTTAATGGTATTGACCAGAATTTCAACAGGACTGTAGAAGACAAATTCACAAAATTAAGGAAACATATAACCATGCAAATACAAGAAGCACATAGAACATCAAATAGACAGGACCATAAAAGAACCTCCCCTGGCATATCATAGTACCAACACTAACTTACAGAAAAAGGGGAGAATCCTGAGAGCTGCAGAAGTCACCTATAAAGGAAACCCCATCAGAATTGCAACTGACTTTTTTTTTTTCTGTATGTGTATGAATGTACTGTCTGCATGCAAGTGTGTGCACCCGTGTCGTGCAATGCCGCGGAGGTCAGAAGAGGGTCTCGGATTCCCCTGGAACTGGAGTTCTCCTGGAATTGGAGTTTCATATGGTTCTCGCCGCCATGTGGGTGCCGGGGATCGAACCCGGGTCCTCTGTAAGAGCGGTCGGTGCTCTTAACTACTAGGCCATCTCTCCAGCCCCCACAACTGACTTTTCAATGAAAACTATGAAAGACAGAAGAGCTTGGACAAAAGTATTCCCAGTTCTAAATGACCATAGGTGTTATAGATGAAGGGCAAAGAAAAATATTTAACAATACATATAGAATAAACGAGAAAACTTTCATTTCAGAGAATGATTGAAGCAAAAAAAGAATGGAATAAAGGAATGACTATACCCAAAGGGCAACAGAAATTAAATGAAAGTATAGCAGTGGAAATACAAAAATAGACAAACAATGCAAACAGAAATTAAAAGATGGCAACAATTATACACCTTTCAGTATAATTAATAACTTTAAATATTAATGTACTGAAATCCCCAGTCAAAAGACACAGGTTAGTTGAATGGATTAAGAAACAAAATTCACCCCACCGCAGAGATACATGCACAGCCATATTTATTTCAGCTCTCTTCACAATAGCAAGGAGCTGGAACCAACCCAAATTCCCCTCAACTGATGAGTGGCTAGAGAAAATGTGGTACATCTACACAATGGAGTTCTATGCAGCAGTAAAGAAAGATGACATCATGAGTTTGCAGGAAATTGGCTGGAACTAGAAGATATCATGCTGAGGGAAGTAACACAGTCCCAGAAAAACAAACGATAAATGATATCCCTTATCTGTGGATGCTAGTGCCAATTACCTAGTTACTGGTGCTATTTTCAACACTGACCAGAGAAGCTTCTTTCTGCAATGTGCAGCAGTCAAAGCAGAGGCTCAGAACTGGTCAAAGTGCTGAGAGTAAATGACTGTTGAGTGCTCAGCTCTGAATGAGACAGCTAAATCAACCCCCACAAGAATCAGAAAGAATGGAAGAACTAGAATGGAGGAGAGAGCTTTAAAATGCTGTATTCTGGATGGGACATGATATAGGCAGTTGCACTCATGAACTCAATGCACTGTATGGTTAACTGCACAAGATGAAGCTAAGAAGAATATGACTACCTGTCTTCCATCCATATATGGTAATTACAGTGTGTGAATATAAGTAGTAGGGCAACTCTAGAGCTCATTTAGAGGTTTACATTGGAATAGCACAGTTGTTTCAGATACAATGAAAGGTAATAATAAAGTTACTCAGTTTGCCTGCAAAAAAAAAAAAAAAAAAAGAAAAAAAAGGAAAAGAAACAAAATTCACATTTTGTTGTCTGCAAGAAATCCATCTTATTTTCAAGGACAGGCATTACCTTAAGGTGAAAGGATGGCAAAAAATTATTCCAAGTAAGTGGCACCAAGAAAGAAGCAGGAGTTGCAATTCTAATATCTGACAAACTAGGCTTCAAAGTAAAAGTAATCAGAAGTGGTAAAAGAGCGTTATTTCAATCTGATCAAAGGAAAAACAAATCAAGATTTTACAATCATGAATATATATGCACCAAGCTTTGGTGCACTGAATTTCATAAAAACAGCATTACAGAACTTGAAGACACAGATTAATCCCAACTCAGTAATAGCAGGGACTTCAATACCCCCTATCTCCATTAGATACGTCAACTGGACAAAGAATAAACAGAGACATATGAATTAAATGATAAGATACATCAAATATACCTAACAGACCTTTACTGAATATTCCACCCAAGCACCAAAGAATACACTTTCTATTCAGCACCCCATGGAACTTTCTCTAAAATGGGTCACATACTAGGGCACATAACAAACCTCAACAAATATAAAGAAATTAAATAATTCCATGCATTCCATCAGACCACAACACAATAAAGCTTAAAATCAACACCACAAGAAACCCTAGTAACTACACAAACTTATGGAGATTAAAAAAGACACTCTTGAATGATGACTGTATCAAAGAAGAAATTTAAAAAGAAATAAAATATTCCTGTAATTAAATGAAAAAGACAATATAACACAACAAAACATCTGGGACAATTTCGAAGCAGTTGTAAGAGGGAAGTTTAGGGTTCTAAGTGCCTACATTAGAAAATTATAAAGAACAGAAATAAATGACTTAACATTGCAACTCAAAAGTTTTCAAAGGCAAGGACAAATGAAAGACAAACCCAGAAGATGAAAAGAAACAACAAAAATCAGAGTAGAAATTAATGAACTAGAAACAAAGAAAATAATAAAAAGAATCGAAGTATCTAAGAGCTGTTTTTTAAAGATAAACATGAAAGATAGAAGCGCAGCTTAGTTAACCAAAATAAAGAGCAAATCAAAATTGAAAAAAATCAGAGGTTAAAGAGGAAATATTGCAAAGTACAACCAAAAGTACCAGAAAACTATAAGGGAACATTTTAAAAACCTATATTCTATTAAATTTGAAAAACTGAAAAAAAAATGAATGAATATCTAAAATCATGGGAATCTCCAAAGTTAAATCAAGAAGAAATGAACAATTTAAAAACTCTCTGGTAGAATTCCCTGTAAACCCCAACTAAAAAATGTCTAGCCCCAGATGGATTTATAGGGAATTCTACCAGACAGTCAAATATCTACAAAACACTATTTAAATAATTCAAAAATCTAGAAACAGAGAAAGAACTTGCAAATTCCCTCTATGAATCCAACATCACTCTAATACCAAAACCAGGTAAAACACAATCATAAAAGAAAACTATAGCCAGGTGTGGTGGTGCACGCCATTGATCCTAGCACTTGGGAGGCAGAGGCAGGTGGATCTTTGTGAGTTCAAGACCAGCCTGGTCTACAGAGTGAGTTCCAGGACAGCTGGGGCTAAAGGGAGACCCTATCTTGAAAAGGCAAAAAAAGAAAAGAAAACTGTAGACCCAAAAATCTCAACAACAATATATTTGCAAACAGCATACAGATACACAACAGAAGATCATCCACCAAGATCAAGTTGACTTTATTTCAGTGATGGAAGGTTCATTCAATATGCATAAGACAATGTGTCTTATGCATAAAACATATATCATAAATCATATATAGGGACTCAAAGACAAAAATCACATGGTTGTCTCAGTAGATGGAGGAAAAGGCCTTTGACAAATTCAGCATTCATTTATAATAAAAGTCTAGAAAGAACTGGACCAGAAGGAACATACATCAGTTATATGCAACCAATCCTCAATCAACATCATTCTACATGAAAAAAAAAAAAGAGACTCAATCCTAATTAAAATCAGAAACTAACACACAGCAGCTACCTGGCCCAGACCAGCTGAGCTGCAGAGTACCAGGGCATAGGCTAAGCAGGCAGTCCCCTCCCCCCAAAACTGGAATTCCAGAGGGAGTGTTCAGTAAGCTCTACAACCAACCTAGAGGAAGTGGCTGGCAGCAGTAGAGGGAGCACAGGGATCAGAGCATGTCATAATGGCTGTTACCTAACCAGTTCTTGCAGAATAGAAAGGGAAGAGTGAGCTATACCTCCCAATATATAACCAAAATTGAAAGCCTGAAATCTACACAAGCCAACACTCTGTAAATAAAGAGAAGGAATGAAAGTGATCCTTCAACACAGTGAAGAGACAAAAGGAAACCCACATGCCAAGAGCACAAAGAAAGGACAATATGGGAAAAGCACAGAAAAATTCCACACTAAAGTCTACTGAAACTATGGAGGATTCCCACAAAGAGACATTCCTGGAGGTAGCACAGGATACAGATCATAAAACAATCACAGATATATTCAAAGAAATCATGAAACTACGGAGAGAGAATGAAAAACTCAGAAAAGACCTAGAGGGAAAGATTGATAATCTTCAGAAAGAACTAAAAGGAGAAAATGACAAACTCCAGAAAGAACTAGAGGGAGAAAATGACAAACTCTGGAAGGAAATGGAAACAGTGAAAAGATCCCATAATGAAATGAAAAAGGAAAAAACCAGCGAAGCAAGGAGCTACAAGAAAAGATTGAGAACCTCCAAAAGGAACTGGAAATAGTAAAGAAAACATAAGATAAAATAAAAAAGGAAATGGAACACTCATCCAATCAAGAGGAAAAATGGGAAAAAGCCTCAGAAGTAGGATGGAGGAAGCAGGAAAAAAAGACTATAAGACCTGGAAGATAGCACAGAACAACTAAAAAGCTCAAGTAAAGACTATGAAAAATTTAAAAATACACAAGAATGGAACAACCAGGAAATGTGGGACACTGTGAAAAGATCAAACCTCTGCATCATAGGGATAGAGGAAGGAGAAGAATCCAAGAGAATGGCATTGATCAGATCTTCAAAAGAATAATAGATGAAAATTTCCCCAAACTAAAAAAAGATAAACCCATACAAATACAAGAAGCATATAGAACACCAAATAGACAAGAAACTCCCCATGCCATATCATAGTTAAAACGCTAGACACCCAAAACAAAGATAAAATTCTAAAGCCACAAGAGAAAAACAAGTTACATATAAGGGAAAACCTATTAGAATTACAGCTGACTTTTCAGTGCAAACTACGAAAACAAGAAGAACGTGAACCAAAGCATTCCCAGTGCTAAACAACAACAAATACCAACCCAAGTTACTATACCCAGCAAAAATGTTGATTCTATTTGAAGGAAAGAGAAAAATCCTTGATGACATAAACAAGATGAAAGAATACATGTCTGGAAAACCAAACCTTCAGAAAATACTTGAAGCAATTCAAAGGGAAGAGGAGAGGAGCAGCTATCCCCAGGCACCTTGAAAGGGAAATTATTAAAAGCATAACTGCAAAAATAGAAACCTAGACCAAAAATGTAAATGGATGATAAGGGAAAAGGAAGCAACACACATCTCTCAATTATAACCATAAATAATAATGGACTAAACTCCCCAATCAAAAGGCATAGACTGGGAGAATGGATTAGGAAACAGAATCCATCTATAAGCTGTCTACAAGAAACCCATCTCACCCTCAAGGACAGGAGCCAACTGAATGTGAAAGGATGGAAAAAAATATTCCAAGCAAATGGTACCAAAAGGAAAGCAGGAGTTGCAATTTTAATATCAGATAAAATAGATTTCAAAGTAGAAGCAATCAGAAGAGACAAAGAGGGCCATTACATCTTCATTAAAGGGAAAATTAACCATGAAGACTTCACAATCATGAATATATATGCACCAAACTCCAGTGCACCAATTTTTATAAACACAACTCTACAGGACCTAAAGGCACAGATTAACCCCAGCACACTCATAGTAGGGGACTTCAGTACCCCACTGAGCCCCTTGGACAGATCAACCAGACAAAGAAGAAACAGAGAATCATCTGAACTAAATATGATACACCAAACGGACCTCACAGACATCTACCAAATATTGCACCCAAGCACCAGAGAATACACTTTCTACTCAGCACCCCATGGAACATTCTCCAAAATTGACCACATACTGGGACACAGAAAAAAACTCAACAAATACAAAAAAATTGAAATAATTTCATGTATTCTATCAGACCACAATGCAATAAAGCTCATTATCAACATGAGGAGAAGCCCTACTACCTACATGAACACATGCAGACTAAACAACACACTCCTGAATAATGAATGGGTCAAGGAAGACATAAAGAAAGAAATAAAAGCATTCCTGGAACTAAACAACAACAACAGTACAACACAACAAAACCTATGGGACATGTTAAAAGCAGTCCTAAGAGGGAAGTTCATAGCCCCGGGTGCTTACATTAAAAAACCGAAGGGGCACAAATGAGTTAACTCTGCAGCTAAAAACACTCGAAAGACAACAACAAATGAAGCCTAAATGCAACATACAGGAAGAAATGACAAAAATCAGAGCAGAAATCAATGAAATAAAAAAAGAAAACAATACAAAAAAAAAAATCAATGAATCCAAAAGTTGGTTCTTTGAGAGAATAAACAAGATAGACAGACCTCTAACCCAGTTAACCAAAAGAAAGAAAGAGCAACTCCAAATCAATAGAACTTGTAGTGAAAGGGGAAACATCAAAACAGACAATGAAAAGATCCAGGAAATCATATGGGAATACTTCAAAAACCTATAGTCTACTAAATTTGAAAACCTAAGCAAAATGGGTGAATATTTGAAATCCTGGCAATCACCAAAGCTCAACCAAGAATTAATTGACAGCTTAAACAAGCCCAAAATATTTGAAGAAATTTAAAATGTAATTAAAAACCTCCTAACAACAACAACAACAACAACAAAAAAGCCCTGGTCCAGATGGTTTCAGGGCAGAATTCTATAAAACATTTAAAGAGGTCCTACAACCACTGCTACTCAAACTGTTCAGATGGATACAAACAGAGGAAATTCTCTCAAACTCCTTCTATGAAGCCAGCATCGTTCTAATACCAAAACCAGGCAAATATACAAGCAAAAAAAGAAAGCTATAAACCCATCTCATTAATGAACATAGATGCAAAAATTCGCAACAAAATACTTGTAAATCACATACAGACCCACATCAAAAAGATCATCCATCATGATCAAGTTGGATTCATACCAGAGATGCAGGGATTGTTCAGCATACATAAATCAATTAATATCATAAAACATATAAATGGACTGAAAGACAAAAACCACACGATCATCTCAATTGATGCAGAGAAGGCCTTCGACAAAATCCAACACTCCTTCATGCTTAAAGTCCTAGAGGGAATTGGATTGGAGGGATCATTCCTCAACATAATCAAAGCCATATACAAGAAACACACAGCCAGGCTGGAGAGATGGCCTAGAGGTTAAGAGCGCCGACCGCTCTTACAGAGGACCAGGGTTTGATCCCCAGCACCCGCATGGCGGCCGAGGACCATCTGAAACTCCAATTCCAGGAGAACTCCAGTTCCAGGGGAGTCTGACACCTTCTTCTGACCTCCGTGGCATTGCACGACATGGGTGCACCGAGTTGCATGCAGACAGTACATTCATACACATACAGAAATAAATAAAATTTAAAAAAATTTTAAAGAAACACACAGCCAACATCACCTTAAATGGAGAAAAAGTTAGAAAGATTCCCCTTAAAGGTAGGAACTTGGCAAGTCACCACTCCTCTTCAGTGTAGTGCTTGAAACACTTGCTAGGGCAATAAGGCAAGAAAAGGAAATTAAAGGAATACTAATTGGAAAAGAGGAAGTCAAACTATCCCTCTTTGCAGATGATATGATAGTTTATATAAGGGATGCTAAAAACTCAACCAGAAAACTCCTAAAAATGATTAAGGGTTCAGTAAAGTGTCAGGATACAAAATTAACCTAGAAAAATCGGTAGCCTTTCATGACACCAACAACAAGCAACTAAAGAAGGAATACAAGGAGACCTTCCCAATCACAATAGCTACAAAAACAATAAATTACCTAGGAATAAACCTAACCAAAGACACCAAAGAGCTCTACAACAAAAATTATAAACCCCTGAAGAAGGAGATTAAAAATTACATCAGAAGATGGAAAGAATTCCCATGCTCATGGATTGGAAAAATTAATATAGTAAAAATGTCCATTCTACCCAAATTAGTATACAGATTTAATGCAATCCCAATAAAAATCCCTAAGAGTTTCTTCACATGCCTGAAAAAAAAATCCTTAAATTCATATGGACAGACAAAAGATCCCTAATAGCCAAAGCAACCCTGAATGAAAAGAGCAATACAAGGGGGATCTCTATATCAGACTTTAAACTATACTACAGGGCTATAGTCATAAAAACAACCTGGTACTGGCACAAAAACAGAACCATAGACCAATGGAACAAGACTGAAGATCCAAACTTGAGCACATACAATTTCAGCCACCTCATATTTGACAAGGGGGCCAAAAAGACACAATGGAGGAAAGACAGCATCTTCAGCAAGTGGTGTTGGCAAAACTGGATCACCACTTGTAGAAGAATGAAATTAAACCCCTACCTCTCACCTTGTACAAAGGTCAACTCCAGATGGACCAAAGACCTCAACGTGAAACCCCAAACTCTGGAGGTGATAGAAGAGAAGCTTGGCAGCAGACTACAAGACATAGGTGTAGGAAAAGACTTCCTAAATCAGACAGCAGCTGCACAAGAAATAAGATCGACAATTGACAAATGGGACCTCATTAAACTCAAAAGCTTCTGTACATCAAAGGAAGCAATAAAGGAAGTGAGGAGAAGACCCACAGAGTGGGAGGAAACCTTCACAGCAGATACATCTGACAAAGCATTAATTTCCAGAGTATACAAGCTACTCAAAAAACAAAGAAGAAAGAAAACAAATGAATCACTCAAAAGATGGAGCAAAGATCTGAATAGAGACTTCACAGAGGAGGAATTAGAGATGGCTGAGAAACATCTTAAGAACTGTTCAACATCTCT
>VZQC01002150.1:61582-149207 GCA_009823505.1 Rhizomys pruinosus | reverse complement strand
CCTGGAACTGGAGTTCTCCTGGAATTGGAGTTTCAGACGGTTCTCGGCCGCCATGTGGGTGCTGGGGATCGAACCCTGGTCTTCTGTAAGAGCGGTCGGGTCAGCGCTCTTAACCGCTAGGCCATCTCTCCAGCCCCTTATGGGAATGCTTTTTAGTATTTCTTATACAAGGCTGCTTGAGCTTTTGTCCAAGTCTTTTCTAAAATATTATACAGTAGTTCAAAGTATCAGGCTTGTATAACTTAGCCTTTCCGGATGCTTAATGACTATACTAAATGCCCATACCAATTTGGCCAGGGGTCTTAATGGATAAATTTATTCCTTGCCCTCAGAGGTCAACTAAGTCCCAGGGGACTATGCATGGGGGCATCTCTTGAAATGTCCTGCAAATGTGAGTCACCAGTCTTCCTGTGCAGGGAGGTCTTGGAGATCCACTAATGGGACTTCAGCCAGTGTTCAGTCTATAAAGAGGAAAGTCTGCTTATGCTTCAAGAAGGGAAGTCTGGTCTAGCAAGATCTGACTTTGTCTTCAAGTGGATGGAACTGGTGATTGAAAAGCCAAAAGGAGCCAGGGACTCCCTCCCCCCCTCCAAAACCTGAGTGACCCCTGAGGACCAGATCCTCAACTGACCTTGAGAAAACAAAAACCTTGGTTAATCTGGGGTAACTACGTGTCTTTAAGCGTCCAAAAGGAAAGTATAACCAGAATAAATAAATAGTAAGGCCTGAGAAATTGTACTTCAGGTATAAAACTTTAGGTCTTAGTAAACAGACAAAAAGTTAAAAAACATACCACAATTGTTTTGCCTGTCTTACTGGTAAGTGCAGCTACCCTGTGGCTGCCACTGCTTTTGCCATCCTTCAAAGACATGAGACACACCTTTTCAACCTTCCAATATGGACTGAAGTCTCATGTCTCTCCAAGAATCCTCCAAACCTTCAGTGCCAGATGGGGACTGATGAGATATCCAGCTTGTAGACTGAGCTACTACTGGACTCTCAGCCTCTTCAGAATATAAACTGCCATTGTTGGACTACCCAAGCTGTATCACAGAGACCAGTACAGGAAGATCAAGACAGGACATGGTGCTTACTGGACCTCATTTGGTGACCATGGGAAAGGAAAACCCCAGTGTGGAGCACAAGGACAGAACTGATGGTGGTTTGGGCTTGCCAAGGAGGAGCATTCAAACATGACAACTTTCAGCCTAATAAAGAAAAAAATATCATAACCTGAAGATGTTAAAACCTATGATATATGTGGCATGCATATATGCATATTTTGGAATGATGCATATTGGAAGGAATAACAACAACAACAGAAAGTCTGGGTCAAAGAACTGACTGAAACGGTGAACTTCTGCTCAAAACATCAAATTTCTGCATCTAGAATTTTGAAAGAGACTGAGAAAAAGATGAAAAACATGTTTGGCAGAATGCCTGAACTCAGATGGGGTGGGGGATCAGAGAGGGGTCATGGGTCTAGATTTGATTTGAAATTTTGCAGAGCTTCAATAAAAATTTGCTTTGAAAAAAAGGAAAGAAAAATATATATATTTAAGTTAAGGGTTCTAGGCAAATATGAGTTACAGATCCAACAGACATTTTCAGAATACATTATCATTTTTAATTTAATTTTGTACTCAATTTTATTAGCAATTTATTTTCTAAAGTAATTACTTAACTATAATTGAAAATCTATTTTAACTATTTTTACTGCATTTATTTATGCTTTCTGGTGTTTGTGTCTATGGGAATGGATGTACATGTATGTGTCATGCACATGTGAAAGTCAAAGGACAACTTTCAGGAGTTGGTTCTTCCTCCCACAGTGTGTTTCCTGGGGTTTGACCTCAGACCTACAGGTTTGGCAACAGGTGCCTTAACCCTATGAGCCACGTCATTGCCTGAAACCAATGTTTTTGTAATATAAACTTTTTTCAAGTGTACTGCTAAGAATAGTACACATATCGACAAATCACTACATATCACATGAAAACCTAATTTAGAAATGGCACTTTATATGGTAAAGTCTCATTTCCATCAAACAGTTAAAACTTGACAGTTTTTTTTTTCATATTCTTTTTTATTTTTTTATATATTTTTTTATTTCATTTTTTAACAATAAGTAATAAGTTATGAGTACAAGCATCCTTCATGTAAAACCAATTTGCAAGCAGCTATGCCCAAACCCACACAGCCCAAGGATCCCACAATCCAGCTGGGGGGGCTTGTATGTACAATCAAGTTGATCAAATAAGTGTCCAGTCTATATTGCTGTAATTTCGCCATTCACCCCAATCGCAGCCCTTACATTCTACCACGCCCCCTCTTCTGCAGATTGTTCTGCAGAAAAGGGGCACAGGTGGATAAGAAGCAAAACAGTCTACTTTCTCTGGAGATGTCGTTTTGGACTCTGATCAGTTCTGGCTGTTTCCTTTCATGAGTTGACAATTTATCCAGGAATAACCTTTCAATCCTACCAATGAAGCACAAGCAATTAGATATATAGGTATTTAAACAGTACTAATTATTATGGTAGGTTACTTTGGTATACACAGATGTTTGGATGGTATTCTAATCCATGAATTATATTTTTTCTGTAAAAGAGGACAAGTTCTTACTGTGGCTTATAACATCTCCTAACCACTAGAGTATGTAAGCTTATGGCATCAGCTGTGAGTTATTCTTCCAAGGAGAGAGCTAATAGCCAATTAGATTTGGGATATACAGACATATGGCTGCCACTGCTACACAGTATTTCCAGAAAGGTGAGGTGTAGCTGATGCTGATGGAGGAGTCTTGCTTGACTCAAGGAAACCAATATTTGCTTTATTGGTTTAGTGGCCTTTGGTAACACTCTCTCATATTCCAGAGACCAACTGTACATTTGCAAGTGCAGTCTCAATACATCATTCCTTACCTCCTCTCTTCTTGCAGGTATCCCAGTTTACAGTCAAGAAGCATTTACCTTTTTTTGGGGGGGGCGGGCATGGATCCCCTGGCCAACATCTCCTTGGCAGAATAATCCATTGCTGATATCAGAGCTCTCCTGTATTAATATATTTTCCTTAAATGCACAGCTTAAAAAGACTTTAGTATTATATTTGGCTCTGAATAGAGAATAAACCTTTTCACATTTCCTATGTCTATTAGTCAATTAAAGGAAGCAGTTATACCAGTTTTATAAGAGATTACCTCTATAACAATCAGCTCTAGGTTACAGTTAGAGAATGACTTCATTGCTATCATGTTTTTCTTTGTTCTATGAAAAGGAGGTAAGAAAGTCTCTCATATTAAAACTTTGCGGTACCTAGAAGGTAAGGTTCATTAGGACTCATTACAAACAGTTGTTACAAATAGGATCCACAGAGATGTTTGATGTCTGTAGCAGTCTGAGTCTTTTCTTCCTTTTAATGCTTAGATGGGCCAACTTCTCTGCTGGTATTTCTTGGTACATCCTACACAATGCAAAGCTGTATCTTTTCTTTCTCAGCCATTAAGTTGGTGACGTTTTGACCTGTGGGGACATACAAATCTTTCCCCATAGTTAGTTTTAAGATTTAAATTGAAAATTTGACAAAAAGGTTTAATACATAACTGTATTACCCCTTTTTTATTTTAGGTTTTTATTTTTTTGACCAATGAGTCTCAAAAAGGCAGTTGTAGTACACATAAACAACAGTTTTTGAGAGAAACTGCACACACTATACTTAGAAAAAACAAATAGCTAGATTTCCATAATATAAAACTATTTTATATTCATTTTATATTCTAAATTATTCATTTTATTTTTAATTATTTGAATATTTTGTGGTTTTTACATGAGACTACAACAGAAATAGCCACCCCTAGTGGGACTTTTATGTGTAACCAAATTTTTTTCTTCTCTTAGAAGAAAATACAGAAGAAAATCTTTATAACTCTGGTCAGGGGAATGATGGCTTGAAAATAATACCAAAATCACATGTAACATAAACAGAAATAAAAGTGTCAGATTATGTCAAACTAAAAGATGTGAAACAAAGGTAATAATCAGAAAATTATGGCTGACCATATCTTTGCGTGCCCTTAATCCCAGCACTTGAGAGGCAGAAAGAAGCAGGCAGATCTCTGTGAGCTCAAGGCTATCTCTGAACTCTCATCAATGAAGGTTACTCATGCAACAGAAGGCCAGGAGCACACATGCACACAAGCACACACGCATGCACACACACACACACACATACACACAGAAAACAATGATTGAAGCATAAAAAGTAAATACTGCATAGTGTGGGTCCCTGGATAAGACTCCTATATGAAGCCTTACCCACCCAGGGCTCCAGAAACTACTGAGAAGATGTGGGGGGGCGGGGGGGAGATTATCAGAGCCAGAGGAGGAGGTGCACAAACATATGGAAACAGAGTTTTGTATGCTCCTGTGACCTTGCTCATAATAACCTATAGCAGACAGGAGATCTTCCAAGACCACCAGTCAACTTCCACATGGAGAATATCGAGAAAGACTGAGAAAGAGATGAAAAGCATGTTTGGCAGAATACATGAGCTCTGGTGGGGTGGGGGGATAGGGTGGGGGACACAGGTCTAGATTTAATAATCTTGTACAAAATATATATTAAAAAATAACCTATAGCAATGTTTTCAGCATGCACAAAACCCATGTAAACTCAAATAGACAAAAACTCAGCATAGAACTGGGGAAACTTTCATCAAGCACCAATCTTTCTTTTTTTATTGAGCATTTGCACACATCATACGATAATTCCCAGTCAAAACCAGTCCTCTCATGCTCCAACCCTGCCATCAGAACTCATGCATTACATCATTCAAGCTAAGCTCTATCCTAAACCCAGATGTCCTTCCAAGCAAATACATTCACCAAAGCTTAGTCAGAACATTTAGAAACCCTAGGCAAGTCATACTCTTCCTCACCCAGGAGTAGTCAGTCTCCTGTAGTGCTCAGTCCAAAGCAGTCTCCCAGCCATTTCTCTTGTGCCACTATAAGACCTTGTCTGAGTTGGCATGGGTCCCATGCCTGATGCCAACATTGCCACAAGTTCACATGGGAAAACTTCCAATTATTGGTAAGCCACTGCTTCTCTATGTTCATGAACCAGCCCTTGCTCTTACAACCTTTCTGCTCCCTGCTTCCACAATGATCCTAAGCTATGAATGGGTGAGGTTTAACCTCAGGGTCCTGTCCAGGGATATACACTCTGTAGGCTCCCAGTCTTTGAAGCTTGGCTAGTGGTTTCCTTCTGTTTGTATCACACTCTGTTGTGTAAGGAATCTTTACTGGTGAGAATTGAGGGATGCACTCGTTTTCTCTCTGTCCCTCAACCCATGTGTAGAGGTTCAACTGTACATGTGTCTCCTAGGATTGGGCATCTTTCAGAAGTATATGTTCTGTGTCTGACCAGTTGTAGGATTCTGCAGTAAGCTTCATCTATTGCAAAGAGAAGCTTTTTCGATGAGTGGCATCAGGTATGCTTGTGTGTAAGCATAAGATTCCATATTTAGCTTAAGATAAGAAATTTTGTTTGAAGGGGACTGGAGAGATGGCTCAGTGGTTAAGAGCACCAACTGCTCTTGCAGAGGACCTGGGTTCAATTCCCAGCACCCACATGGTGGTTAAGAATCATCTTTGACTCCAGTTCCAGGGGAATCTGGCGCCCTCTTCTGACCTCCACGGCATTGCAAGACACAGGCGCACCAACCTACACGCAGACAGTACACTCATACACATAAAAAATAATAAAAAAGAAATTTTGTTTGTCTAGAGAGATGACACTGATAAGGTTTTCTCTAGGATATATGTCCTCTCAAGCCCCGTGCATTTGGCTGAGTTTTCAGTGGCTCTCATGAGTTCACTCCCACTGAGAGGATTCCAAGTCCAATTAGATAGCTGTTGATCGACCCCCAGACAACAGTGCCACTACTGCACCACTAGAGGCTGTTTGCTGGGCAGATCATTGTGGTTTTTAGGCTTTAGAGGTGGGTTGTACCATTGATTGATTTTCTCCCTTAGCAGTGTGCATATTATTTGCATTATGAGCAGGAAACTTCAGGTAGAAGACTTCCAGGTCAGTTCCTGCTCCTTAGTCTAAGTCCTATCCCTGAAGTATTCTCTGTCCAGTATGGTCTTATTTTCTAGTTCTGGGAGATAGTCAAGAACTTTGATGCTAGCCTGCATTATTTTGAGAGTCTCTTGGATTGCTCTCAACAACCATTCAAAGAAAGGTGTCTTATGTCAGTCACTGTGTTCCCTGCCACATAGTCCCAAGGTTGCACAACCAGAGCACTAATGCACAGAGTGTATATGCACTTCTCATGGGGTATCGGGGGCAACACACTACACTCTAATTTCCCTAGCCTCCCAAGATCCAATCATCTCTATTCTTTCTTCTTCCCTTCCCATCTCCCTTCTCCTCTCTCAACCCTGGCACCTCCATCATCCCCACCTTTCCCAATCTTAGCTGAAGAATTACTGTCAGCTGACTGCTATGGGATGAGGGAGAGTTGATTTCTTTAAGGGAGAGACTCTAGATAGGCCGACTAAACCCCCAGTGGATGAATTTGCACTGAGGGATGTCTGGAGACAAATGCTAGACCACATAATATTTAACACATATGACAATGCATGAAATCCTGTGTGGCAGGCTATGGGCACTGGGGGAGTCTGGATTGGGGAAGAACTATAAAGATGGTTAAGATATTTTATGTGAAATGCACAAAACTTCAGTATAAAACAGTTGTTTTCTCCAACANTATTATTTGCATTATGAGCAGGAAACTTCAGGTAGAAGACTTCCAGGTCAGTTCCTGCTCCTTAGTCTAAGTCCTATCCCTGAAGTATTCTCTGTCCAGTATGGTCTTATTTTCTAGTTCTGGGAGATAGTCAAGAGCTTTGATGCTAGCCTGCATTATTTTGAGAGTCTCTTGGATTGCTCTCAACAACCATTCAAAGAAAGGTGTCTTATGTCAGTCACTGTGTTCCCTGCCACATAGTCCCAAGGTTGCACAACCAGAGCACTAATGCACAGAGTGTATGTGCACTTCTCATGGGGTATCGGGGGCAACACACTACACTCTAATTTCCCTAGCCTCCCAAGATCCAATCATCTCTATTCTTTCTTCTTCCCTTCCCATCTCCCTTCTCCTCTCTCAACCCTGGCACCTCCATCATCCCCACCTTTCCCAATCTTAGCTGAAGAATTACTGTCAGCTGACTGCTATGGGATGAGGGAGAGTTGATTTCTTTAAGGGAGAGACTCTAGATAGGCCGACTAAACCCCCAGTGGATGAATTTGCACTGAGGGATGTCTGGAGACAAATGCTAGACCACATAATATTTAACACATATGACAATGCATGAAATCCTGTGTGGCAGGCTATGGGCACTGGGGGAGTCTGGATTGGGGAAGAACTATAAAGATGGTTAAGATATTTTATGTGAAATGCACAAAACTTCAGTATAAAACAGTTGTTTTCTCCAACACGCTTTCATCCATGACTACCATATGGTCAGTTGCAATAGCCTCATTCCTCTTCATTTCCCTCTATCTGTCTCCACACAAACAAGCCCTCTAGCAGCATCTGTGATCTTGCTCTAGCAATTATCTTCATCAACATTCCTCTTTTCCTTTTTAGGTTACCACTTCTATCACCTTTGTATCAATTGAATCAAAGAAATGAAACAAAATACCTCCCTGGCCCTGTTTATCATTTATTTCTTTTTTTAAAAAAATAGGTCTATTTATTATTCACTATGTTTGTGTTTTATATTTATATGTGTATTGACTGCATGCACACAAGTGTATCAAGCTCATACCTGAATTTAGAGTTACTGAAGGAAGGCTCTTAGCAACCATGTGGGTGCTGATAATTGAACCTGGGTCCTCTGCAAGAGCAGGCAGTGCTGCTAACCACTGAGCTGAGCCATCTCTCCAGCTCCTCACTTATTTCTTTATGTATTTCATGCTGCCTTTCTCTAGTCATTCAATCACCAGTGACTATCTGCCTTCAAATTGCTGTGAACACATCTCCTCCCATCTCTGGGTTCATTTCTCTGTGTCTCCTTCTACTTCTGTACTTATTGAACATAGACTTTTATAACTCCTGTCTTTCATTTCCAAGATACTACTCCATTAGTTGCCTTTTGTTTTGCCCCTTAATATATCACTAGAATTATTTTCCTGGAATTCCTTGAAAACTCATGCTTGCCTGCTCTATCCTTTGCCCTTTGTTAGTTACTTTATTCTCCCTAGATTTAACTAAAACCTATATAGTAAAGATTTCACACTTAGCAGTTCAGAAATGCTTTCAGGTATTTAGAGACCTGTTTACAAATTCATATTAAATTCCTGGATTCATCACTCCAAGTGTGTTTCACTTGCAGTTCTCTTTCTTTTAGGCAAATCAACTCAATTACAAATAGTCCTCAGCACTCTCTATTAAATCTTTCCACAGTAACTTATGATAAATATTTAAATATTATATCTCCTAATAATAACTCAATTCGTTAATTGCCTTGATTATTCTAATTTATCTGTAATTTTATCTTAATGCTTTTAAAATAATACTTGATGCTAAAGATGAAATGGTATGGGATTTTGAGTAAAATCTTCTCAATAATTCTTACAGATTGTGAATTTTCATTTAAATATCTGAAGTTCTAGTTGCTCCAATATATAATGGTTATGAAAAGTATCCTCAACAGGTTCAGTTAAAGAAAAGATATCTGTGCTTATCCCCATGCAAACACTTTGCAATATTGTTTATTATTATTATTATTATTATTATTATCATTGTGACTCTAAACCTTACTACAACTATTATAATTCACTTACTCATCAGGTCATTCAAATTATCTTGTATACCATTTTAAGTTATACTCATTTCTTTAACCCATTTCCCTGCTCTACCCTGTAGGAACACTGCTTTCAGTTAGTTGCTTTTCTTTCTCATCATTTTTACGTAGGTACCTACTCAACCCTTAAAAACTTATGTGAAATGTCATGCATTCCAGGAAGCTGATAAAGAATGATTGATAAAGGAGAGACTGAACTATCAATGACCGAAAATTTTTGAAATCATGTACACACACACACACACACACAGAGGCACACACGTGCACACAAAGACACACAGCACCACCACACCACCACTAACAACAACAACAAGAAAAAGCTTAACTAGCTCTCTCCACTCATTTTTGCATCAAAACACAAAGTTGTCAACTTGTGTTCATTTGCATAATATATAGTAAAGTCCTAATCTTTCTAAAACCAATATAGATTTCTACAAAATATGCTACCCAGTCACTAAATAGTGGTCTTTTAGTATAAAATTTTTTTGATATCTTAGAGTAATTTTAATTTGCATTTTCTTAATTATTAATGATTTTGGAGTATAAAATTTTTAAATTGAAGAAGAAAATTGGCAGTAAAACCGAACTCCCATTTTCCCTTCCTCCAAATAGCATGAAAATCTATACACAAAACTTTAATTTTATAAACGTCAAAAAGGCATAGTCTACTATATCTTTTCACTTAAACTAAAATAACTAAGAGCTGGAGAGATGGCTCAGTGGTTAGGAGCCCTGACTGCTCTTGCAGTGGACTCAGGTTTGATTCCCAGCACAGACATGGCAGCTAAGAACCGTCTTTAACTCCAGTTCCAGGGGAATCCAACACCCTCCTCTGACCTCTGCAGCATTGCACAACATGAATGCACCTACCTATATGCAGACAGTACACGCATACACATAAAGACAATAATAATAATAATAATAATAATAATAAATTTTAAAAAGGCAAACAAAATAAATAAAAATAGTAAAAAATAAAAATAAATTAAAAAAAGAAAAGAACTGAAAGTCTTGAAATTTTCTGGAAACACACCACTTTCAAGATCATTGCTCAGAATGAAAACAGTGGTTGAAGGCACTAAGAAAGCAAGGCACAGTATGGACAGCCAGTTTCCTTTTACAGTTTGCAGTCTTGTGGCATGAACAAAATTTCCACTGCCAATTTGGCTTGAGGTATCTTATTCCAGACTGAATCTTTCTTCTAATACTCTTTGTATACAGAATCAAATACACATAATTAAATAATCACAAATGAACATCTACTGTTTATATTCTTGATAACCAAGGAACAAATGGTTCTTATATTGAATCCTAATCCCATTGTATATATATGTGATAGCCTGTTCCATTCTACAACTGGGTGGGCTCAGATAGTGATACAATAGGCTGTAATCATGTTATCTGGATGCCTGCATTGGCTGAGCCAAGGTTTTTCTTTTCCCATGAGAACACTCTATCCTCATAAAGCATCAAATTACCTTCATCTCTCCTGATTGAAAAACAAGTCTTCTACAATGCAGGCCTCAAAACGATAGAGATACAAAGGTTATATGCTCTGAAATGAACACTGCTATGCTCTGAAATGAACACTGCTATGCTCTGTCCTGATGCCTGCTCCCTGGCTCTTGGACTCTCTTCTCCGTGAATCACAATTATCATCATAAATTCTTCTGAGCCATCACACCTGCACAGGTTTTACCAAGGAGGAAATGGGAAAATGGGTGAATATAACTGGGGAAGGAGAAGGGAAAGATATACAAGGAACCATGGGGTAAAGGGAAAGAAACTTCTCAAGAGAAGGGGAAATAAGAGGAGACAAGTATTTTAAAAGGAGAAATGGGAAAATAAGTGTTCTTTAAATGGGGAGGGATAGAGAGTGCTAGACAGGTAGAGAGAGATGAGAGATAAATAATGTTTAGGTGCTCTGAAAAGCCAGAGGGGAATGTATTAGTTCAAAACCCTGCTGAAAAATATATGTATATGTACAATATCTGTAACTGAAAAACACTGTCAGACAGGAGAAATGTCTCTTGGATTTGTCGGTTGGGGTTTTCCAACAGACTCCCAAAATAACACGGGCTGTTGCCACAGCCCTTTATTGCCTTCCAGTACATGAAGCTAAGACCCTATGGCTGAAGACAAGATGCACTTCCAACACAGGACGTGTAGCAATGGAACCGGAACTAATGTCCAAGCCTCCTCCTTGAAGACTAGTTCTCATAAGTTTGGAGGATGCTATGAAAGCTGCTAAGGGAAAAAAAATCAAACAGTGGTCCAATCTCACCTTTAGCTTAGTAACCACAATGACTGGCACAACAAACAATACTGATGCAGTAATGCCACTTTACCTTGGGGGGTAATCAACAGCTATCTAATTGCACTTAAAGCCTGTTCAGTGGTTGATAACTCAGGTGTGGAAATGTAAACACAGCCACATACACATAGTTAGAGAGGTCATAGAGCCAAGAGAAAACCCCAAATCCTTCACATCCCTAGAAAACATAATTTCTTACTGTATACAAAATATGGATCCTTATATTTACAAACAAGTATACCACTCATCACTTGTCAAAGAAGATATTTTTTACAACACATGGGGACTATATAAGGTTACACAATTGATCACACACAGAGAATAAGTGAATCAGTCTCTGTAAGATGTCCAGCCCAGTGACTCATCTACAGTGGAACCTCTACATCTAAGGTTAATGGAACATAGTGGAACATGTGTTGAGAGAACACTAATGAATCTCTCAGCTCTCACCAGCAAAACTTCCTCATGCATTAGGGGGCGATGAACACAGAAAGGCACAGTGGACCAAACTGTAGAAAATAAGAGAGGGGGGCTGGAGAGATAGCTCAGTGGTTAAGAGCGACAACTGCTCTTGCAGAAGACCCAGGTTCGATTCCTAGCACCCACATGGTGGCTAAGAACCATCTTTAAGCTGGGCGTGGTGGTGCACGCCTTTAATCCTAGCACTCTAGAGACAGAAGCAGGTGGATCTCTGTGTTCAAGCCAGCCTGGTCTACAGAGTGAGTTCCAGGCCAGCAGGGGCTACAGGGAGACCCTGTCTCAAAAAGACAAAAAATTAAAAAAAAAATAAAATAAAATAAGAGATTGCAGGGTATGTGTCTCTAGATAGGACCTTATCCACCCAGAGCTCAGGAACTATTATGGAGGAGGGGTCAGGAAGATCTTAAGAGCCAAGGTGGGTACATTATGATATGGAAGCCAAGGCTTTCCGATTTCTGGGAACTACTCTTTTGAACTTACAGCAACAGTGCAGACAGTATACACAAGACTCATGCAAACTCAAATAAAATCCATTGTAGAACTGGGGAAATGGGCAGGAGGGCCCAACATCACCTGAGGAACTATTGACAGCTGTTCACTCCTGGGTGAGGGAGAGTCAGTCTTCTTTAAGGGAGTAGTGTTAGATAGCCAGGCTCCAGAGACATCTGTGTGTACACAGACTTGACTCCAGGGGGCTGGACTTATATGACAGAATGCATGAAATCTTGTTGGTAGACTATGGGGGTAGAAGATAGGAGAGACAACCTAAATACAATTAAGATATATGAAAAATATATAACTTAATATAAAATATTTTATTGAAAAATTCAATAAAAATATACATTAAAATTAGTATGTTCTAATTCTCCCATTCTCCCCCCAATGAGATTTGTCTATGATGTTATCAATTGAAGTCTGGCCCTAAATATCTGTGCTTCATGAGCAGATATAATGATTTGCCCTATTGACCCTACACTAAAATGCCAATAAAAGGACTGTGAAGTTCACTGCTATTTTAAAAGTCTTTTCTCAAAATTTGAGAACATACCAGCTTAGTGTCTGGCCCTTACAGAACATCCTTTTGTAAGAATGTTCATGAGTTCCTTCATTTTTTTTTAATTTAATTTTATTTATTTTTTATGTGTATGAATGTACTGTCTGCATGCAGGTCTGTGCACCTGTGTCGTGCAATGCCGCGGAGGTCAGAAGAGGGTGTTGGATTCCCCTGGAACTGGAGTTCTCCTGGAATTGGAGTTACAGACGGTTCTCAGCCGCCATGTGGGTGCTGGGGATTGAACCCGGGTCCTCTGCAAGAGTGGTCGGTGCTCTTAACCACTAGGCTATCTCTCCAGCCCGAGTTCCTTCATTTTAAAAAGCATGTTAAACCATATATATATATATATATATATATATATATATATTCATGATGTGATGTCAAATTTTTCTCAACTAGAAGCAGACTTCAAGGCTATTTGTTATTTTGTTCAATGCTATATATTTGATATTTTCTTTGCTATTTTAAATATTTTTGCTATAGTAATTTATATTCAACAACTACACTGCATGCTAAATAAAATAAATACATACCTATTTGGCATTTATCCGAGAGGCATATTTTTTTGAAACTCTAGCAAAATATTTGTTTCATTTGTTCATAGATTGTTTGATGTAAATTTTAATATGTCTGAAGAGACTTTACAAATGGCTAGAAGTTTTTTCTTTAGCATCTATATTCTATTTCATAAATATACTAAAAAGCAGTGAAACTCTATGATTTTACGGATAAATAGCATTTGAATATCTATTTGATAACTATAAATTACTAACACATAAATAATTAGCATTGTATTATCTCTTATTCCCTGAAATATAAGAAGTTAGTTGCATGTTTCATCTTTAATTTGGTTTAAATCATAAAATAATTTTGAGAAGTACAATTTATCAAATTTTTTTATTTGCTAATCCTCTAGTGAGTACAAGTGTCAGGCTTCTGAGAATATGTCTCAGTAGGAATTGAGATAAGCCCATCTCTCCAGAACTGACAGACAAATCTTCATTTATGAGAAAATTCCAAAGTAGTTGTGCTTGGGAATCCATATAAGAGAATATAAGAGAATCCAATAAGAGAATAATTTGTAAGTAGAAAGCAAATGTTCTACAAAGGCATGTGCATTGACATTTCAGAAATGTATCTAGAGCCCATTTGTAGCTCTGGAATATGTCAAGTACATCTGTAAACATAAAGAGCATTCAGGGATCTCTGTGTGGTAAGATATTAACTTAATCCTGAACTTCTAATTCTCTATAATCTTATTTGGAAGAGAAGATATACATGAACAAGAAAATTATAGCATAATAAAAGATAGTATATAATGGAGTGTTAATTTTGGATGTTATTGAGGAGTAAATTTTATAATGTGCACACAAATACTCTTGAATTAAATTAACTGTGAGTAATCAATGAGAATACCATAAATAGAAATTGATTTGGATCTCTAATAGCTGAATGGCTTTGTATAGAAAAACATGCAAAACACAGAATCAGTGTGAAGATGAATAAGTAGACAATTTCCAGAAGACTGAAATAGTAGTGTAGAAGTAGGATCACACATCACAAAAAAGATGAGGCCCTGTGTGAGCAGCAAGCTGGTAGTGAGGCAGCCTTAAAGAGAGCACAAGGCACATAACATGTTGTCATACCTAAAGTGCTAGGACATACATTTTAAACATACTGCATCAGAAAACTGACTGAAATGGTGAGTCTGGAGGGGTGGGAGGGTTATACAGTATCATCTTGTAACATTCTCTTTTACCTGTAGGATAATTTAACTTAAGGAATTAAATTTGCTTCCTAAATTAACAAGATACAGTCACCCAAAACAGCTTGGGTAAATTTAATGAAATTTACATCTTGATTCCTGCCTACAGGTATGTGTACTACAACTGCCTTTTTGAGACTCATGGGTCAAAAAATAAAAACCTAAAATAAAAAAAGGGGAATACAGTCATATATTAAACCTTTCTGTCAAAAAATTTTTTTCAATTTAAATCTTAAAACTAACTATGGGAATTGGGCTGGAGAGATGGCCTAGCAGTTAAGAGTGCTGACCACTCTTGCAGAGGACCCAGGTTCGATCCCCAGCACCCACATGGTGGATGAGAACCGTCTGTAACTCCAATTCCAGGAGAACTCCAGTTCCAGGGGAATCTGACACCCTCTTCTGACCTCCGTGGCATTGCACGACATGGGTGCACAAACCTACACACAGACAATACATTCATACACATAAATAAATAAAATTAAAAAAAAAAACTAACTATGGGAAAAGATTTGTATGTTCCCACAGGTCAAAATGTCACCAACTTAATGGCTGAGAAAGAAAAGATACAGCTTTGCATTGTGTAGGATGTACCAAGAAATACCAGCAGAGAAGTTGGCCCATCTAAACATGAAAAGGAAGAAAAGCCTTAGACTGCTATAGGCATCAAACATCTCTGTGGATCCTATTTGTAACAACTGTTTATAATGAGTCCTAATAAACCTTACCTTCTAGGTGCCACAAAGTTTTAATATGAGAGACTTTCTTACCTCCTTTTCATAGAACAAAGAAAAACATGATGGTAATGAAGTCATTCTCTAACTGTAAATTAGAGCTGATGGTTATAGAGGTAATCTCTTATAAAACCAGTATAACTGCTTTCTTTAATTGACTAATTGACTTAGGAACTGTGGAAAAGATTATTCTCTATTCAGAGCCAAATATAATTCTAAAGTCTCTTTAAGCTGTGCATTTAAGAAAAATATCTTAATACAGGAGAGCTCTGATATTAGCAATGGATTATTCTGCCAAGGAGATGTTGGCCAGGGAATCCACACACCCCCACACAAAAGGTAAAGGCTTCTTGCCTGTAAATTGGGATACCTGCAAGAAGAGAGGTAGTAAGGCCCTGCTGTCGAAGACCTGATATAAGCATGGGAAAGATGTATTGAGACCGCACTTGCAAGTGTACAGTTGGTCTCTGGAATGCCAGAGAGTGTTACCAAAGGCTACTAAACCAATAAAGCAAATATTGGTCCCCTTGAGTCAAGCAAGACTCCTCCATCAGCATCAGCTACACCTCACCTTCCTGGAAATACTGTGCAGCAGTGGCAGCCATATGCTTGTATATCCCAAATCTAATTGGCTATTAGCTCTCTCCTTGGAAGAATAACTCACAGCTGATGCCATAAGCTTACATCCTCTAGTGGTTAGGAGATGTTATAAGCCACAGTAAGAACTTGTCCTCTTTTACAGAAAAAATATGGATTAGAATACCATCCAAACATCTGTGTATACCAAAGTAACCTACCATAATAATTAGTACTGTTTAAATACCTATATATCTAATTGCTTGTGCTTCATTGGTAGGATTGAAAGGTTATTCCTGGATAAATTGTCAACTCATGAAAGGAAACAGCCAGAACTGATCAGAGTCCAAAACGACATCTCCAGAGAAAGTAGACTGTTTTGCTTCTTATCCACCTGTACCCCTTTTCTGCAGAACAATCTGCAGAAGAGGGGGCGTGGTAGAATGTAAGGGCTGTGATTGGGGTGAATGGCGAAATTACAGCAATATAGACTGGACACTTATTTGATCAACTTGATTGTACATACAAGCCCCCCCAGCTGGATTGTGGGATCCTTGGGCTGTGTGGGTTTGGGCATAGCTGCTTGCAAATTGGTTTTACATGAAGGATGCTTGTACTCATAACTTATTACTTATTGTTAAAAAATGAAATAAAAAAATATATAAAAAAATAAAAAAGAATATGAAAAAAAAAACTGTCAAGTTTTAACTGTTTGATGGAAATGAGACTTTACCATATAAAGTGCCATTTCTAAATTAGGTTTTCATGTGATATGTAGTGATTTGTCGATATGTGTACTATTCTTAGCAGTACACTTGAAAAAAGTTTATATTACAAAAACATTGGTTTCAGGCAATGACGTGGCTCATAGGGTTAAGGCACCTGTTGCCAAACCTGTAGGTCTGAGGTCAAACCCCAGGAAACACACTGTGGGAGGAAGAACCAACTCCTGAAAGTTGTCCTTTGACTTTCACATGTGCATGACACATACATGTACATCCATTCCCATAGACACAAACACCAGAAAGCATAAATAAATGCAGTAAAAATAGTTAAAATAGATTTTCAATTATAGTTAAGTAATTACTTTAGAAAATAAATTGCTAATAAAATTGAGTACAAAATTAAATTAAAAATGATAATGTATTCTGAAAATGTCTGTTGGATCTGTAACTCATATTTGCCTAGAACCCTTAACTTAAATATATATATTTTTCTTTCCTTTTTTTCAAAGCAAATTTTTATTGAAGCTCTGCAAAATTTCAAATCAAATCTAGACCCATGACCCCTCTCTGACCCCCCACCCCATCNAAAATATTAAACTTAAATAAAATATTTTATTGAAAATTCAATAAAAAATTACATTAAAATTAGTATGTTCTAATTCTCCCATTCTCCCCCCAATGAGATTTGTCTATGATGTTATCAATTGAAGTCTGGCCCTAAATATCTGTGCTTCATGAGCAGATATAATGATTTGCCCTATTGACCCTACACATTAATCAAATGCCAATAAAAGGACTGTGAAGTTCACTGCTATTTTAAAAGTCTTTTCTCAAAATTTGCGAACATACCAGCTTAGTGTCTGGCCCTTACAGAACATCCTTTTGTAAGAATGTTCATGATTTCCTTCATTTTTTTAAATTTTATTTATATTTTATGGGTATGAATGTACTGTCTGCATGCAGGTCTGTGCACCTGTGTCGTGCAATGCCGCGGAGGTCAGAAGAGGTGTTGGATTCCCCTGAACCGGAGTTCTCCTGGAATTGGAGTTACAGACGGTTCTCAGCCGCCATGTGGGTGCTGGGGATTGAACCCGGGTCCTCTGCAAGAGTGTCCGTGCTCTTAACACTGGCTATCTCTCCAGCCCGAGTTCCTTCATTTTAAAAAGCATGTTAAACACATATATATAATATATATATATATTATATATTATATATTCATGATGTGATGTCAAATTTTTCTCAACTAGATTAAGGCATTTGTTATTTTGTTCAAGCTATATATTTGTATTTTCTTTGCTATTTTAAATATTTTTGCTATAGTAATTTATATTCAACAACTACACTGCATGCTAAATAAAATAAATACATACCTATTTGGCATTTATCCGAGAGGCATATTTTTTTGAAACTCTAGCAAAATATTTGTTTCATTTGTTCATAGATTGTTGGATGTAAATTTTAATATGTCTGAAGAGACTTTACAAATGGCTAGAAGTTTTTTCTTTAGCATCTATATTCTATTTCATAAATATACTAAAAAGCAGTGAAACTCTATGATTTTACGGATAAATAGCATTTGAATATCTATTTGATAACTATAAATTACTAACACATAAATAATTAGCATTGTATTATCTCTTATTCCCTGAAATATAAGAAGTTAGTTGCATGTTTCATCTTTAATTGGTTTAAATCATAAATAATTTTGAGAAGTACAATTTATCAAATTTTTTTATTGCTAATTCCTCTAGTGAGTACAAGTGTCAGCTTCTGAGAATATGTCTCAGTAGGAATTGAGATAAGCCATCTCTCCAGAACTGACAGACAAATCTTCATTTATGAGAAAATTCCAAAGTAGTTGTGCTTGGGAATCCATATAAGAGAATATAAGAGAATCCAATAAGAGAAAATTTGTAAGTAGAAAGCAAATGTTCTACAAAGGCATGTGCATTGACATTTCAGAAATGTATCTAGAGCCCATTTGTAGCTCTGGAATATGTCAAGTACATCTGTAAACATAAAGAGCATTCAGGGATCTCTGTGTGGTAAGATATTAACTTAATCCTGAACTTCTAATTCTCTATAATCTTATTTGGAAAAGAAGATATACATGAACAAGAAAATTATAGCATAATAAAAGATAGTATATAATGGAGTGTTAATTTTGGATGTTATTGAGGAGTAAATTTTATAATGTGCACACAAATACTCTTGAATTAAATTAACTGTGAGTAATCAATGAGAATACCATAAATAGAAATTGATTTGGATCTCTAATAGCTGAATGGCTTTGTATAGAAAAACATGCAAAACACAGAATCAGTGTGAAGATGAATAAGTAGAAATTTCCAGAAGACTGAAATAGTAGTGTAGAAGTAGGATCACACATCACAAAAAAGATGAGGCCCTGTGTGAGCAGCAAGCTGGCAGTGAGGCAGCCTTAAAGAGAGCACAAGGCACATAACATGTTGTCATACCTAAAGTGCTAGGACATACATTTTAAACATACTGCATCAGAAAACTGACTGAAATGGTGAGTCGGAGGGTGGAGGGTTATACAGTACCATCTTGTAACATCTCTTTTACCTGTAGGATATTTAACTTAAGGAATTATTTGCTTCCTAAATTAACAAGATACAGTCACCCAAACAGCTTGGGTAAATTTAATGAAATTGTACATCTTGATCTGTCGATGTCATCTTTTGAGATCATGTGTACTTAGAGAACTATACATGTCAGCTAATCTAAGAATGTCACTTTTCCGCCGCTCTGATGCTGCAATAGATAAACGACAAACTCAAAATCAGGAAGGATAACAGGGTAATGGAGATAAAATACAATACAGTCATTATTAAACCTTTTCTGTCAAAAATTTTTTCAATTTAAAAAAAAAAATTGGTGGAGAGATGGCCTAGCAGTTAGAGTGCTGACCTCTTGCAGAGACCCAGGTTCGATCCCCAGCACCCCATGGGGATGAAACCGTCTGTAACTCCAATTCCAGGAGAACTCCAGTTCCAGGGGAATCTGACACCCTCTTCTGACCTCCGTGCATTGCACGACATGGGTGACAAACCTACCACAGACATGTACATTCATACACATAAATAATAAAATTAAAAAAAAAACTAACTATGGGAAAGATTTGTATGTTCCCACAGGTCAAAATGTCACCAACTTAATGGCTGAGAAAGAAAAGATACAGCTTTGCATTGTGTAGGATGTCCAAGAAATACCAGCAGAGAAGTTGGCCCATCTAAACATGAAAAGGAAGAAAAGCCTTCAGACTGCTATAGGCATCAAACATCTCTGTGGATCCTATTTGTAACAACTTTATAATGAGTCCTAATAAACCTTACCCTCTAGGTGCCACAAAGTTTTAATATGAGAGACTTTCTTACCTCCTTTTCATAGAACAAAGAAAAACATGATGGTAATGAAGTCATTCTCTAACTGTAAATTAGAGCTGATGGTTATAGAGGTAATCTCTTATAAAAACAGTATAACTGCTTTCTTTAATTGACTAATTGACTTAGGAACTGTGGAAAAGATTATTCTCTATTCAGAGCCAAATATAATTCTAAAGTCTCTTTAAGCTGTGCATTTAAAAAATATCTTAAATACAGGAGAGCTCTGATAATAGCAATGGATTATTCTGCCAAGGAGATGTTGGCCAGGGAATCCACACCCCCACACAAAAGGTAAAGGCTTCTTGCCTGTAAATTGGGATACCTGCAAGAAGAAGAGGGTAGTAAGGCCCTGCTGTCGAAGACCTGATAAGCATGGGAAAGATGTATTGAGACCGCACTTGCAAGTGTACAGTTGGTCTCTGGAATGCCAGAGAGTGTTACCAAAGGCCACTAAACCAATAAAGCAAATATTGGTCCCCTTGAGTCAAGCAAGACTCCTCCATCAGCATCAGCTACACCTCACCTTCCTGGAAATACTGTGCAGCAGTGGCAGCCATATGCTTGTATCCCAAATCTAATTGGCTATTAGTTCTCCTTGGAAGAATAACTCACAGCTGATGCCATAAGCTTACATCCTCTAGCGTTAGGAGATGTTATAACCACAAAAAATATTTTTTTTTACAAAAAAAAGAAAAAAAAAAAAAAAAAACAAAGTAACCTACCATAATATAAGTACTGTTTAAATACCATATATCTAATTGCTTGTGCTTCATTAGTAGGATTGAAAGGTGTGGTGGCGCACGCCTTTAGTCCTAGCACTTGGGAGGCAGAGGCAGGCGGATCTTTGTGAGTTCAAGGCCAGCCTGGTCTACAGAGTGAGTTCCAGGACAGCTGGGGCTACAGGGAGACCCTGACTCAAAAAGACCAAAAAAAAAAAAAAAGGTTATTCCTGGATAAACTGTCAACCCATGAAAGGAAACAGCCAGAACTGATATGAGTCCAAAATGACATCTCCAGAGAAAGTAAACTGTTTTGTTTCTCATCCACCTGTGCCCCTTTTCTGTGGAACAATCTGCAGAAGAGGGGGCGTGGTAGAATGTAAGGGCTGTTCTTGGGGTGAATGGTGAAACTACAGCAATATAGACTGGACACATATTTGATCAACTTGATTGTACATACAAGCCCCTCCAGCTGGATGGTGGGAGCCTTGGGCTGTGTGGGTTTGGGCATAGCTGCTTGAAAATTGGTTTTACATGAAGGATGCTTGTACTCATAACTTATTACTTATTGTTAAAAAATGAAATAAAAATAAAAACAAAAAAGAAACATTAAAAAAAGAAATAAATGAAAGAAAAATAAACTTAAAAAAAACCAAGAGCAATAAGAATCTAATACCATTGCCTTAAACTCTGAATTAAAGACTTTCTTCAGGAAACTTTCTTTTCATATACCTGACATCTACAATAACAACTTTCTGGTCTGAAGAGATCTCTCAGTGGGTTCAGCGCTACCAACACAAGTACAAAAACTTGTGTTGGGGTCCCCAGTATCCATGTAAACGTTAGGCATGCCCGCATTTATCTCTAACCCAGTGCTGGGCAGGGAAGAGACAGAGGATCTAGAATCTTGCTGGATAACTAGTCTACCTGAAATGGTAAGCTCCATGTACAAAAAGGATCTTGCCTTGAAAAGCAAAGTGGGGTGCAATTGAGGAGGACACCTGATGTTGCTCTCTGGACTGCCCCTGTACCCAAAACTTATGATACACACACACACCCACACACACACTCATGATTTTGTTCTATACTTCATTTTTTAAATATATATATATATATATATATATATATATTGAATTTTTAGATTTAATTATCCATGTTTAGTTACACAAAGTACTGAAGTACATTTTGTCATCTAGGAAAACAACTCCGTTGTTTTTCATGGTGTTTTATCACAGGTACTAGAATAGAGAGTAAAGAAAAAGGTCATATCGTCTTGTAATAAAACTACAAAGCAATAATCATAGGATGGTACAGTTCACAGACACTAATCACCTGCATTAATTTCTGTGTCTACCACAATAAGCTACCATACACTTGGCAGCCTAAAAGAGCAGATTTGTCTTTTGCAGTTCTAAATACCAGAACTCCGAAATCAAAATGTTGGGAGGACTGCATAGGCACTGGTAAAGAACCTTTCCTTCAAGAGTTCCAAATGTTCTTGGCTTGAGCTTCAACCTCCGGTCTCTGTTTCCACGTGGAGTTCTCTCCATACTGTCCCTTTCTCCTGTCATAAATCACTTGTCACTGGAATTAATGCCATATTATCTGGGATAATCTAAGTCTGAAATTCTTAATTACACCCACAAAGATTGTTCACCTGATTAAAAGCCAGGTAGGCTTGTCTTCAGTTGAGCTGCCATTCAACCCGCATGACTGTTTGGGCTCTTTAATCTGTGGAGTTTACTTTTATCAGAAACAGGGAGAGAAAAAGTTCAGAATCCTTAGGATAGTCTTCCAATTTTTGAGCTTGCAAAAATTGTACAATCTGGAAGTAATTCTTATTTGTGAGGATATGGATTAATCACTTTCATGAATTGTTGAAGGAACTGTAAATTCATAAAACCAGCCAGCAAAACAGTTTGCATATTTTACATAACATGTAGGAGGGTAAATCTGTCCTAGGAACATAATAAGAGAAATAGTCTCTCAGGAAGCAGAGAATGTACACAAGAATACTCCCTTGTCCACCAACAGTAGAAGAGCAGCTATGAAAATGAGCAAGCTCATCTGCACAGGAAGATTTATCAAATGCTGTGAGCACCAGGCAGAGTCAAAGTACCCATGTCTAGTAATGTACATGTGGACACTTGAAGCACTGCCATGATCAACTACATATGCTATAGGAAAGGAGACAAAATTGCAAAGAAAAGTACCAAAATTGTTAAAAGCCATGCACTTTAAGAAAAAAAAAGCATTTTCTGCTTTTATAGGGATACACGTTTGTACCTTCTGGGATGCTGCTAATATCTTAAGAACTTTGGAGTGATGATATGTGTTTATGCATTTTTCAGAGTAACCATATACATATAAAATATACACATAGTAAACAGACAACATATATACATATTCTATAATTTTATATGTACTGTATTTTTCATGAAGTCTGACTCTTACAATGAACATAGAATAAAGAAAATAAATTGGAAAACAGACTCTCCTAAAGGTCCCTGAAAATGACAGAAAGGGAGAAAAGACAGCAACTGTAGAAAGGTGGAGAGCTGAGAGTTTTATTCCTTTTATGCTCTATAAATCTGGAGTGTTTTGTAGTTTCAAAATGAAGTCAGGGAATATCCTTTGATTTTAGTTGTATCCTACTTAATGTTCAAAGAATGAAAATGAAATGAAATGAAATAGTGGCCAGTTGCTGTGTGCTATGAAGCTAGAACAGACCAGGGCTGGCATAGCACTGAACAGTAGATGGTCTAGAGGAACGCTCAACACCCTGGGCTTCTTTGTCTTTCCTGTTATCCAGAAATGCTGCCAAGTCATTGATATCAGATTCCATTCTAGCATGTTCTGGAAGAAATAGTACTAATCAAAAGAATAAGGTCTGTGCATATTATGGGTTGGAGTTAGGAGAGCAGAGGAAGTAGGGCTTTTCTGAAAATAAACAGGGAATAAAGAGAAAAGAGAAACACACCTGGGGCAGTAGGGAAAAGTTCCTGTAGCCGCATGGAAAGAAGTAAAGATTATCAAATAAAAATGTAGAAAAGGCCTCTGCACTTTCTCCTCTTATAAAATTGAGATATACTGCAGTCATTAGCCTGTCAGTAAGCAGTAACCATGTTAAGAAACTTTAATGTAATACATTAGTTCAATTGGAAACAGAGGTGTCAATTTGACTTTGATGAATTCCACAGAGGTATTAAGCTGCAGTGGAAATGATTGTAAATGTAGCTTCTAAGTTAATACACAAATCTAGCCTCTGACAAGTTGAGCCAATGAACTTAATCCTCTCCTGCAGAATTTGAATAGTTTTTATACTGGTTGGAAGTACTGACAGCAATCAAGACTTCTGCCCTCATGCCTGACCTAGAAGAAGAAATACCTAACTAAAATAGAGCCTGCTTGGGGAAAGCATAGTTGAGAGACATATGGTCATTTATTTTGCTTACTAAAATTTGTATTCTTCTAATCTATTTCTCTCTAGAAATAAATTTCTTTAATTTGTTGAAATATAAAATCCTTAATGAAATCATCAATTAGTGAGCTATATTCTATTTGTTCAATAAATATTCACTAGGCCTTATTTGCTAGGAACCTATCAAATGAAAGAAGAGTAGGTGTCTTATATGTGGATTGGATGGTGTGTGGGAAAGGAGAGAGAAATGAGCTTGGTGTATCTTAATTAACTAAAATAATGCAAAAGTCAGAGAGCTCCCAAGGGCATACACTTTCTAAAGAGTGTTAATTATTAATGAAATGATACCTTATTCCTTCAAACCCCATAACATCTCTGCTTCATCTCCTCATGGATGACAAAATAACTCTCTCAGGCTTCCCATGGATGACAACCTTCTTTGAGTTATTTTCCAAATTATACATTAGGGCATATTTTTTCTTTCTTTTAGTTGTTTTTTTTTTTTTTCCAGAGAATCAGAGAGGAGCAATCACGGTGTTGCAAGTCCTGATTATGCAGAGACACTAATCACGTATCACATGAACTCCAATCACCATTTTCTATCTGCCCTCCAAAAAGAGGAACAGGTAAGGATTATCCCACCTGATGATAGGGCATATTTTTTTTTAATTTAATTTTTTTTTATTGATGCTTTGTGCATTTCATACATCATTTTCCAATTCAGATCAGGCATTTTTCCCTTTCCCTTCCCCCCCACCCCCACCCCATCCCAGATCATGTATTCTGCCATAACTGTCTTGCACCTTTCTCTGTTTTTTTTTTCTTCCTTTTTTAGCTATAAGTGATAATCCATGAGTACAAGCATCCTTCATGCAAAACCTATCTGCAGGCTGTTGTGCCCAAACACCTACAGCCCCACCATCCAGTGGGGGGTGACAGGTTGTTTGTTCAATCAAGTTGATCAAATGAGTGTCCAGACTACATTGCTGTAGTTTCACCATTCACCCCAATCGCAGCCCTTACATTCTACCACGCCCCCTCTTCCGCAGGTTGTTCCCTAGGCTTAGAAAAGGGGCACAGGTGGATGAGAAGTAAAACAGTCCACTCTCTCTGGAGCTGTTGACTTGGACTCTGGTCAATTCTGGCTGTTTCCTTTCATGGGCTGACAGTTTGTCCAGGGGTAACCTTTCGATCCTACTAATGAAGCACAAGCAATTAGATATATAGGTATTTAAGCAGCACTAATAGTTATGGTAGGTTACTTTGGCATAGACACATATGTTTGGATGATATGTTAATCCATGAATTACATTTTTCCCCCCTGTTAAATATGACAGGGTCTTACTGTGGCTTATAACATCTCCTAACCTGTAAATGATGTAAGCTTGTGGCATCAGCCATGGGTTATTCCTCCAAGGAGAGAGCCAATAGCCAATTAGATTTGGGATATACAGGCACATGGCTGCCTCCACTGCACAGTATTTCCAGGCAGGTGAGGTGTAGCTGGTGCTGACGGTGGAGTCTTGCTTGACTCGGGGAGACCCGTATTTGCTTTATTGGTTTAGTGGCCTTCGGTAACACTCTCTGCCATTCCAGAGGCCATCTGTACACTTGCATGTGCGGTCTCATTACATCCCTCCCGTGTTAACGTCAGGTCTTCGGCAGCAGGGTCTTATCGTCTCTCCTCCTGTAGGTATCCCAACTTAGGGGCAAGGAGCCCTTACCTTTTGTGGGGCCTTGGATCCCCTGGCCAACATCCCCCTGGTAGGACAATCTATTGCTGATGTCAGATGGCTCCGTTCTCCAACTGTAAATTGGAGACTATTATAGAGGTAATCTCTCATAAAACTGGTAAGGGCTGGAGAGGTGGCCTAGCAGTTAAGAGCACCGACCGCTCTTACAGAGGACCCGGGTTCGATCCCCAGCACCCACATGGCGGCCAAGAACAGTCTGAAGCTCCAATTCCAGGAGAGCTCCAGTTCCAGGGGAATCCGAGACCCTCTTCTGACCTCCACGGCATTGCACGACACGGGTGCACAGACCTGCATGCAGACAGTACATTGATACACGTACAGAAATAAATAAATAAATAAATAAAACGGTAAAAATGCCTTCTTTAATTGACTAATAGACATAAGAACTGTGAAAAAGATTATACTCTGTTCAGAACCAAATATAATACTAAAGTAGATAGGGCATATTTTTTTCATAAAACAATAGTCCTTCAGCGCTTTGTACAGTTCAGTTTATTTGACTAGATGTGCTAGGGAAATGTGGTACTCACTTGAAAATCCATAACATGCACTACTGTTCTCTGAGTGTTCAGCACTTGACTCTCAAATCAATATCACCATTCAGATGTTTCATTAGACAAAAAAAATCTCAAGCTCAAAACCATACAAAATTAACTCTTTCAATTAAAGCAAATCTTAGAAAATGGTGCTATTACCTGTCCAATACACTAAGAATAATGGCTAATTATTAGCCTGTGTGCCACTAAATTTCATTCTGAGAGGTAAAATTCTAAAAGGCTTCAAATGATCCAGAACTCTCTATCACTGCCTCTTCCTGTGTAGAGAAGAGACTTGTGATTGTGAAGGAAAGTTAGTCCCATTACAAGTAACGTTGACTTTCCCACAAGGCCCTTCCTTGGTCAGACCTACTTAAACAGGCAAGTGTTAAGAAAGCACTGAGGTGGGCTGTGGTGATGGCTCTCTGGGTGAAGTGTTTGCTGAGATCATATCCCTATCACTTGTCTGTAATCTCAGTGTTGGGAGATGGAAGGGGAGAAACAATACAAACTTTGGGAGCTTGTTCTCCAGCCAGACTAGCTAAACTGGTGGATCTCCAGGCTCTGTAAGAATACTTGCCTTGAAAGATAAGTGGAGAAACAAATGAGAAAGACATCCTAACATAAACTTCAAGCCCACACAGGCAATATACACATATACAATGCATACCACACACACGCATACACGCACACATCACATCACATCACATCACATCACATGAGGGAAATTCTGGCTGTTCGCTGAATATAGATGTAATCTCATGTCCAGTAATGCAAGTGCCCTCCAACCAACAACAAGAAGATAGTGTTCTTCTACATACCCAATTCTCCTTTCACCATCCATCTGCTATCCTGAAACCCTTAGTGACTTCATTTCTCGAAGAACATACTGTTTAAAAAAAAATCATAAATCAACATACTACCCAACTAGCCACTCTGTCCTTATAACACCAAACTTTCTGGTAATTCTTCAGGCTCAGAACCATGAATCTTCTGAGCTCTTCTTCCCTTCCTGAAACCTGAGATCATTCCTTCAACCCTCATGTACTGAACCATGCAATTCAGTCATGGCAGGAACCAGGAGGCAGAAGCATAATCTAAAACTAAGTCCTCTGGGAAATGCCTTTACACCTCATATCATTCTAAATCTTCCTTTACCTACTAAAACACACATGGAATACTCTTTCCCCAAATCATCTAAACAGATTGTTTACATGTAATTTTTTAAAACTGCCATCTATAATCATTCTTTAGTCTTACTTTTATAGCATAATGTCCGCTGAGATATGTGTAAATGAATTTCTGATAAGATTAAGTGCATAAAAAATGGCTAAGCAGACTCTCCAGAGTAAATCAGCAGTATATTTTTAAAATTTAGTTTAACTTAATTTAGACTGAACTAGTATTTACATTTTATCTTCTTTTTGAAAATAACTAGCCATGTATTCATTTCTAAAATTAATTTATTATTTAAAAACTTCATATGTGTATATAATAGATTCTGGTCAAACTCACCCTTTCCACCTTCTCTTATCCTCCTAACTCATCCACAATCCTCTCAACAGGTGTCCATCCCACTTTCATGTCTTTGTTTTTTCTTTGTGAATCACTAGGTTTAATTGGGCTCAGTGGTGTGAGCAAAAGTGCAGAGGTGTGAACTAACCAGTGGTCCCATCACTAAAGACAGTAACTTTCTCTCCTTCTTGAGTCTTCAAGGGGTGATACAGATGCCTTACTTAATGAGCAGCACTCAGATGTCAACTTACTCTCAGAACCTTAAGCAGCCACGAGTCTCTACATGAACACCCATTTCCTACAAAGGTAAGCTTCTTTGACCAAGACTAAAAATAGCAGTTGTCTATGGTTATAAACATAAATGTTTAAGAGACTTGTTGACAACATATCAAATTATCAAGACACAGTAGTGGGTTTATCCTTAGTACCTATGATATCTTCATATCCTTAGTGCCATGTGCCTTTGACCAGGTCCACTGGACCGGTCACGAGCCTCTGTCCTGCAGAGTGGTCGTCAGACTCAGAAAATAATTATTTACTCCCATAATAGCTGTGCCACTATTGCACCACAAAGCAGTTCTTGCCCGAAAAGTTGTTATTGTAACTTGCAAGATATAAAGCTGGGTAAGACATGTGTAGACTTTTCTTCTCCAGTTGCCTGTATAACAGCTTCTGGCACTAAAGAAGACTTCCCAGCAGGGAGGAAGCTTCAAACTCAGTTCTACCATGGTTTCTCTGCATATTGTAGTCAAGGTATGTGATGTCTTCACAGTAGAGTTTTTCATCTCATTCAGCTGGGCAGCCAATGGCAGTGGACATAATGTATATAGGTCTAGAGCTCTCTGTGCCCATCTTGGTCAATAATGACGATGTCTCACACTTGGCAAGGCAATTTTCATTTAATAACCCATAGCTCTGGGATCTTCATACATCTTATCCAAACACAAATGATGCCTGTGATCACCCTCTTCTAAGCATCTATACATGTATTACCTGAGTGCACAACATGAATGCACTCAGGTAATACATCTATACATGTGTCATAAAATAAAAATAATAAATAATAAAAAGGAAATACTGAAATATATCAAATGAGAAATACCACTGGCTATAACTTCACCATGTAAATTTAATCTTCTTTAAAATGAAATCATACCAGTACAGGAAGATCAAGACAGGACCTGGTGCTTACTGAAACTCATTTGGTGACCATGGGAAGGGAAAACCCCAGTGTGGAGCACAAGGGCAGAACTGATGGTGGTTTGGGCTTGCCAAGGAGGAGCCTTCAAATAGGACATCTTTCAGCCTAATAAAGAAAAATATCATAAGCTGAAGATGCCAAAACCTATGACATATGTGGATGCATGTGTGCATATTTTGGAGTGATGCATATTGGAAGGAATAACAACAACAACAACAACAATACTGGGTCAAAGAACTGACTGAACTGGTGAACATCTGCTCAAAACAATAAACTTTTGTATCGAGAATTTTGAGAGAGACTGAGAAAAAGATGAAAACCATGTTTGGCACAATGCATGAGCTCTGGTGGGGTGGGGGGGCAGGGATGGGGCCAGAGGTCTAGATTTGATTTGAAATTTTGTATGAAATGCACAAAGCTTCAATAAAAAATTGGCTTTGAAAAAAAATAAAATGAAATCATAATCTAACCACTTTACCTGTCTTTTTAAATAAAATATTTTATTATTTAAGAATTTCTTACAATGCATTTTGATCATATTTTTAGCTTATGAAATAGCAGGTTTCTATCTGGCTTTTCACACATCCTTAGCTTTAGTTCACCTCTTCATTCCTCATCTTCTTCCCCATTTTGCCATCTCCAGTAGTCCCTTCCTATGTTTTCTCAGCCCATGTGTTCTTCTCCACTGCCCCTTAACCTCTACTCCCTGCCCTCACTGTGGCCCTTCTTACTATCAGCTCTCTATGCACTGCATCTTAGCAAACAAATCTAAAATTTCAAAACTATTATTTCTATATGAAAGAAAATATGTGACATTTAGCTTTGGGAATTCCTGCGGCCAATACATTTTTCCAGTTTTATCCATTTTCCTGCAAATTTCATTTTTCTTTATGGTTGAATTCCATTATACAAATGTACCACAATTTCATTAATCGATCATTTGGTTGACTCCATTTTCCTGCTATTGTGAATAGATCAGCATTGAACATGGATTATCAAGTATCTCTGTAGTAGGATATAAAGCCTTTGGGTATATGCCCAGGATGGGTATAGCTGGGTCATATGGCAGTTCTATTTCCAGTTTTTTCAAAAACTGCCTGACTGATTTTCAAAGTGCCTGTACCAGTTTGCACCCCCACTATCAGTGTATAAGGGTTTCCCTTTCCATACATCCTCCAGCATTTGATGCCTTAATATCAGGGGTCAATACTATGTTAAGTATTTTGTATCACTTAGTTTATATTATTACTGTTGATTTTCATTGTTGTTTATGAATATCACCCCATCCTTACTCTTTATGCCATGGTTCATTTCAATGATCTGAAATTTAATGTAATTTATATAAATTCTGAGAGAAGTCACTTTTGAAATATCTCTGTTTACCCATGCCTCACCTGAATGCTAGAATATGGCTGCTTTTGAATCCATATTAATGAGAAATTGTCCTATAGGATCACTGTAATATCTTTTCTTGAGTAATTAGAAAATAACATGACTTTTCTTCTTTATAAAAATTTCCTTTATAAATGGGGCATACCCCAGTTACCACACCCAACATCCCTCTTCAGCCTGGAAGAAATCAGAGTGGTCGACATCCCAATTTCCTTCTGGATGTTAGGGTGACCCTTTTCAGAGGGTAACATAACTAAACAGGAACTAGAAATTGACTAGGCGGTTTAGGCATGAGACCCCCCCGCCCACCAAATTAACCAGAATTTTCTCACCTGAGAACTCAAGGCTTCCTGGACCAGCCAGTAAACACATATCCTTCTGGTAGCCCTGAAAGAGCAGGAAAAGAAGAAAGAAAAGTAAGAAAAAAGGAAAAAAAGAAAAAAAGAGAATTACATACCAAGCCCTGCAGATTGGTTCTTTGTTTCACCAGAAAAGAAATGGAAATTCCCCCTTTTTTCTCTTTTTTGCTTTGTTTTGTTATTGTCATTTTGTATTGTTTCTGTTTTCCCATGAAAAGAAAAAAATAAAAATAATTTTTATAATAAAGGAATTATAATAATAATAATTCCTTTATAAAGGAAGTCATTGATAAATAGTAATATCAAATGTTCCAACAGTCCTGAGACATTTTTCAAAGGCCCATGCTACATTAGAAAAATCATTAAGACCATGAAGTGAGATAATTCTCACCAGTGAATATACTTAGAAATATTCTTTTTAGCTGATCATTTTTTAACAGAAGAGCAAAACCATGTTTTGAGCTGAACACTTTAATCATAATCTACAAGATATTTTACAAGTGAATAAACATAATAATCATTCTTTTCAACAAATTGGCAGTCTTTTTCCTGAGGAATAGCCATAGTTAAGTAATACCAAACACAAATTTACCCTATGTCATATATTCTTGTTCATTATAAATTTCCCTTCAAGAGTATAATGAACCGAATAAAATCAGTAACAACAAAATAACCCATAAAAGGATTTACACGTAAGAAATGTAATTTTGTTAAATTGCCATGTATACACTGAAAATAGTTTTATGAAAGACTTGGTGATAAAATGCTCATCTAAAGTATTATAACATGGGCAAGGGAGATGGCAGAGTGGGTAAATCACCTGCTGCATAAGTGTGAAGACCCAAGTTTAATTGCCCAGAACCCACATAAAGATGGGGGCCATAGCTGTGTCTTTAATCCCAGTGTTCTACAATAAGATGGGAGGTGGAAATAAAGAATCTCTGTATGCTCATGGGCCAGTTAGCCTGGTGTACTGTAGGAAAAAGCTGTAGGAAGCTTTCTTTTTATGCCAAACAGGGACCATGCAGCCCTGCTTAAGGGCAATGGGAACACAGTGCCCACTTTGCAGATACTGTGGGGAGCTGACCCCTTGGCACAAAGCCCAGCTGGCTACTTCCCGTAGCCCAGCCTGGGTGGTCCTTCCAACTCAGGCCCTTAGCCTAGACCCAAGAGACACGTGTTCCACTCTTGGCCGTGACTTTCCACCTGCCCAGAGCCTGGACAGGAATTTCAGGCTGATGGCTGATGGCTCCCCTTCAGCCAATACCCACTCACAACACCAGCTACCCAGATTGGTGGTCCGCAAAGGAGAGCCTTTTTCCAACCCACTGGCCACCCGAACAAAATGCAGGCCTACCTTAGCCAGTATGCACTCAATAATTAATAAAAATGACAGCTGGGAATTCCATGATGATGTTACTATGAAATTCAAATTTACTCCTTGCCACAGCTTGCTTTTATAAACCAAATGACGTCAGTTCCCGGGACCAATCATATGTCTCCCAACTCCGCACCACTGCACACTGTTGCCCCACCCAGCATCACTCACCTAGGCCATGTTGCTTGCTCCTCCTTGGGGCGGAGCCAGACCCTAAGCCACCGAGGTGCCCTGAGGCGTGCTAGTTGGAAACCCGGCCTGCAATTAGAGCTGGATTTCCCTACAGTGTCAAAAAGCAAAGAGACTTGGTCTCAAGTGAGGTGAAAGGTGAGGATCAGTCTCCAAGGTTGTCCTATGACTGTCATATGTGGTATATGGCACATGGATCCCATGCTCACATACACAAACACATACATACATATAAAAATAGAGTATCACAACATGTTGTAAATTTATTTATATATATATCTTACAACTGAATACAACTCAATAAAGTTTTCCTCTTGTATAGTTAAGGAAAGAAAGAATTTAGATCACCAACTTTGATCCAATATGAGACATATAGTAAAACAACCTATTCACATATTCTCATATGAGATCATCGATTTACTTTAAAAATGCTATATAATGACATGGACACATCTTGTATATGCTAAGTTACTTTGTAACAGATTCTGTATTAGAAGCTTTTTGCATAATATTTCAAGTAATTATCATGGAAAGAAAAGAGCTTTTCTTGAAATCCATGTTTTTAGGAGCAGAAACTACAATTTTGAAGATAAAATTGTTTTTTTTTTGTCAAAGGTTTTTGAGGTTTGATAACTAAGATTGGAACTCCAAATTGTTTCAGTGCTTCAGTTTCTACTACTCTGCTATGCAATTATTGACTCATGATCAACCATTTTCAGTTTTTCAACTAGTATTTTAGTGCTAATGTAGGGTTGCCATACTTACTTTTCCTAAAAGGTGGCAACTAAGAGGAAGCCTAGGTACTTGTGCAGTAAATGAAGGCTGAGCACCACCTGTTGGAGATTTGAAGAATAAGTACTAGGATCTCAATGCTGAATGCTTAAGGAATTCCACCAGGTGTGGTTCCTGGTCAGGATATTTACAGCATAATTCCTTCAAAATTAAATATGTCTATAAAGCTGTCTCAACTATGTTAAGGCAAGCTTCCAAAGCCTGTGAAGGATGATTTTATAAGTCAACCTGACTACGTCTTGGGTGCCCAGATATGTGATATATTTATAAAGGTGATCAGTCAATTGAGTACAGAATATTGCTCTCTCTAATGTAGCTAGATCTCTTCAGATCACTTGAAAGCTACAATCTTCTGAGCTTTCCATGAGTAAAGAGAACTCCTACTTGATAAGGAACAGGTCACAGATTGTTTTGTGTTTTAATTGTGGGTTTTTAAATTGTGGATTGTTGTTGTTTTTGTTGTTGTTGTTTTAGCTAGCATTTAGACCCCAAAATGGAGCACTGGTTATTCTTCAAGCTTTAGCTGCCAGCTTTCAAACTAGAATTTTTACCATGATTTCTCCTGGTTCCAAGACCTTTGGGCTCAGATTCAACTGACTTTTAGCTCTTCTTCTTCCTTTACTGCCAAGTACACATCATAGGACTTAGTCTATATAATCCTATGAGCCAATTCCTTATCATTCTTGTCTATCATTCTCTCTCTCTCTCTCTCTCTCTCTCTCTCTCTCTCTCTCTCTCTCGCTCTCTCCACACACACACACACACACACACACACACACACACACCATAATGTTGGGTGTTTTTTTTTTTCCTTTGCAGAGACTTGACTAATACAGGCACTTTCCTTTCATTTGTAACTTCAAGTTTCTTTTTCAAAAGGAATACGATTTACTAAAGACGAAAAGACAGTGTTCTCAAGACCCTCTCTAAATATTAGGCATGATTAATCCTCCTCCATGACGGAGCTAAAAATGAACTCTTTCTGAATCGCTTTGACAGAATTAACCAGCAAAGGCATGGAACCAGTTTGCATCACTGATTCACTGTGGAACTGAGCCACAAGTCTCCTTAAGAATTTCTTTGCTTTTATGGCTTTTCTCTCCTCTCTTTCTGTTTCCCTGTTTTCTTTCTTCCTTCTTTCATTGTGCAAACTTTACTGCTTCATTGCCCTACCCCATCTCTACTCAGGAACCTTCTAATTGGCAAAAACCTGAAGAGACCTTAGAAGAGAGGTGGAAATGTTTCTATTTGCTCTGTCACTATGTTATAAGCCATAGCTAGAAGTTTGAGTGCTGTAGCATCTCAAACAGAAATAAAAAATGGAGCCTCTCATGAAAAAACTTTGGAGAGATAACAGTGAAAATCCCGGACTTTGATGTTGGAAATCAGGTATGCAGAATCTGTCTTTACAAACCCATGCTAGGCACATAGCCAAGAATGTGTTTCTTTTGCTCTGAATGTTAGCTTACTCATACGCAAATGTTTAAGTTCCTGCAAGTATTTTAAGAGACAATATATGGAAGGTGCTCAGCCAAATTCTGAAAGAGTAAACTCTTAAAACATTTTTAACACATTTATTTATTAAGGGGAGGGCATATACATTCCACAGCACATATTGGAGGTCAGAGGACAGCCTGCAGGAGTTGGTTCTCTACTTCCATGTTGCAGAAAGTCATTAGGCTTAGTAGGTGCCTTTACTCACTGAGAGTTTCTCCAGTAATTTCATTAGATCTTCATGCATTTACAATTCATTTGTTTTCTTCACACATACTTTATTGTAAATATTTTCAGCTATCTTCAAGAAAATCTAGTATTGCCTTTATGTAAATTTAATTCAAGTTTTCACTAAGTATTTTGAATATGATTGTGGGGAAATTTTTTCTTTAATGTAATTATAAAATTTAAATAATTTGAGATTCTATTTAAACATTCATTCCTGAGTTCAATGATAATTTATTAGGGAAAAAATCTGCAATGGTCTCAACAATCTTATTGTTAAACAATTGACCAGAAAACCCCAAATTTAACTGAAATATCTTCCTTTGTGAAAAAAGGTAACTCAAGTAATATTGGAATCTGTAATCAAAGTATGTGTGAAACAAAACACAGGTCAAATTAGCCCTGGGTTTTTACAAATGCTATGTAGAAGTCCTTCTTATGCAGCAAAACGTATCTATATACTTTTAAGTTAGGCACAAAAGAATCTGAGTGGGAGAAATTGTTACTTTCTTGTAACATCAGTTCCATCTGAGCAACATTTCTGGTCTTCCTCAGATATGGCTGAAATCAAGACCACGCAGTTGTTCAAGTGGCTTTTACTATAGCAAGCCATAAGTTAATATTTGATATTTAGTGGCAGTTTACTAATTTCTTAATTGTAATAAATATATTAATGTCATTTATAAGTGATTTCACAATTAAAATTGTCCAAACACATAGATTAACCTTATAATTATTGTTTCTGAGGCATCTGGACTTCAGGACAAACCTGCTTTATGATCATGTAGAAACATCTGTGAAAATCTCTTTCTTTCTGCAGCATAATGTTATAAGTCCAAAAGCTTGAACTTAGCAACACTTCCTGTAAAAACAAAAAGCGAAGTCTCATCCTAAGTGCTTCAGAGCTACTGTTAAGGCTATGGAAAATCTGAAGAGGAAATCTTTTGGAAATTAATCAGCAGCAGCTTTGGGTGGAGCCCTCTAGGGTCTTACCTTTCTAAATCAGTTTCTTAGTTAAGAAACTCAAGATAAATGCCAACTAGAATATTATAAAATACTGGCCATGGAAACAAAGGTTTTAAGTATTGTAAAAAATTATATTTTTATGTTTTTATGTATTTTCATTCCTTATATTTCCATGCACTAATTCCACAGACAAAATCACAATAATATTTACATTGAAAGCAAATATCTTAGTATTTCACTGTTATTTGTAGCTACAGAGATTATTGTTATATAAAATATTTGTAATTCTTCTCCAGAGCCAACTCTTCTAAAGAGGAATAAATAAATAAATAAATAAATAAATAAATAAAATTTATTGTGACAATAGGACTGAATGAATCATTTTTGAGAACCTAAAGATCTCACCAAAATTTAATTTTAAATTAAATTTAAAACAGAATTTTTCACCTTAAATTTTAAGCTCTATGATTTTTACCCTAATTTTACATTATGGTTAAACAGTTTAATAATAGTGAGTATACCACAAATAGTACCCCTGTGTTCTTAATTTTTTATTACATTATTGTTACATGAAAAAGAGATGGGAAAGAGAGAGAGAGAGAGAGAGAGAGAGAGAGAGAGAGAGAGAGACTGAGCATGCAATGACACACATATACAGATGAAAGCACCACACAAAAGCACCACATTGGGAATCAGTTCTTGCCTTCTAGGGACTGAACTCAAGTCGTCAGACTTACATGGCATACACTTTTATGCACAGAGCCCTTTTCAGGGCTAGCACTTCTGTTTTTAAATATGTTTTTAAGTTTCACTTATATTTTCCTTAAATGTATGTGGCTCTGGATTATTTGTAGAAAAGATGCTGGAGAGATGGCCTAGCGGTTAAGAGTGCCGACTGCTCTTGCCGAGGCCCTGGGTTTGATCCCCAGCACCCACATGGCGGCTGAGAACTGTCTTTAACTCCAGTTCCAGGGGAATCCGACGTCCTCTTCTGACCTCTGCAGCATTGCACAACACGGGTGTGCAAACCTACATGCAGACAGCACATTCATACACATACAAGAATAAATTTAAAAAATTAAAAAAAAAAAAGAAAAGATGTATACGACTGAGGACAATTCCCATGGGGATAGTGCATACAAATCAATTTGAATTATCAGAAAGCCCATTCTACTTTTTTCAGAGAAATAAAAACAATAGAACGTATCTATGTCAATATGCAAATTTATACAGAAAGACTTAATTATATGTGGTATCACACTGCCACATGTAGAGGTGGATGCTCAAACCCCGTCCCCAGGATTACAGGGAAAAGGGAAGACACAAGACAGCTGCCAGCAGCTGTCCTAAACCTTGGGGCCAAAGGCTGACAACCTTTTCACTGCCCACCTGTCTCATCTAGCAACTACACCAGGGAATGCCCTATTGGCACTCCCAGATCCTCCAGACTGCTGCCTGATTGGCACTCTACAGTCTAATTCCCAGACTGCTGCCTGACTGGCATTCTACAGTCTAATTCCTGCCAGCACAATCACCACACATCACAGCTCGTGACCTGATAGTTCTCCTTTCAGCCCCACAAGAGCTTCCCAGGTTGGTGATCTGCTTGATCACCATCCAACCTACTGGCCCACACCAGCTTCCAAGATTGGTGGCCTGATCGACCTCTGTCCAACCCACTGGTCACTACTACACAAGCCTCATGGGCTAAGATTACATGCACAAATAACAGCTGGTAGTTCCTGCCTGATGGTAAAAAGGACTCGTTTATTTGTAGGAAATCCAGCTCAGATTACAGACTGGCTTTCCAACTAGCACGTCTCATTTGGCCAAGGGTCTGGCCCCACCCCAAGGAGGAGCAAACAGCGTGGCCTAGGTGCATGATGCTGAGTTGGGCAAGGTATGCAGTGGCGAGGAGTTGGGGGAATTATGATTGGCTCTGGGAACTGACTTCATTTATTTTATAAAAGCAGGCTATAGCAAGGAGTAAGTTTGAATTTCATAGTAACATCATCATGGAATTCCCGGCTAATATTTTTTATTATTTATTGTGTGCATACAGGCTAAGTAGGCCTGCATTTTGTTCAGGTGGCCAGTGGGTTGGAAAGAGATTCCTTTGTGCATCACCAATCTTGGTAGCTGGTGTTGTGAGTGGGTATTGGCTGAAGGGAGGCTATCAGCCATCAGCATGAAATTCCTGTCCAGGCTCTGGGCAGGTGAGAAGCCACCGCCAAGAGTGGAACACGTGTTTTGTGGGTCCAGGCTAAGGGCCTGGGTTGAAAGCATCATCCAGGCTGGGAAGTAGCCAGCTGGCCTCTGCACTGAGGCGTCAGCTCCCCACGTGTCCGCAAAGAGGGCACTGTGTCTCCATCCCCCTTACCAGGGCCACATGGTCCCTGTTCGGCATAAAAAGAAAGCTTCCTACATTTATTGATTCACAGCATTTTGTTTTTATACCCAGAGTGACATCATATCTCAGGACCTGGTTTCAGACCCCATGCCTCATATTCCATAACATCAGGAGTGCTAGCATCAGGAGCACAAGAATTCCTGAGTGCTTTTGATCTCAAAGTGTCACAGGCTTGCTAATGCATATGCAAATCCAGCCCTAGGCCAGGTTTCAGTGTAAACAGACAAGCAGGTAATTTAGCACAAAAGAAGCCACAGGTTGCTTCCTTTTTCCCTACAATTATAAGTTTATTTGCATAACAGGAAGGCTGAGAAGAAATAACATTATATATATATATATATATATATGTTATTTCTTAGCAAATAACATATATATGTTATTATATAGCAAAATAACATATATATATATATATATATGGGTGATCTTTACTCAGTCTACCAATTAGAGCACTAATCTGTTCCAGAAACTTCCTACAAACACAGCAGGAAAAAAAATGTTTTGCTAGGTACATGAGCATCCTTTCACCTAGTCAAGATGACAGATAAAATTAATACTATCAGAAAAATCACTAAGAATTCAAGGCATGATTAAGGTTTATTACATAGATGACTCCATTTGTTTCTATTACCCCAAGACCTTTCTAGTCCATGTATATATTCTGGATTGCGTGTTTCTTGAGAGGTTGTAGACTTGAGTAACATTTTTCATTTAATGAACTAAAACCTCTCAAATTGTGAGAAAAATAAGTCTTTTCTCCTTTTAAGTTGTTTTATATCAGGCATCCTTTCACATAGATGAGAAAAATAACAAGCATTAGTGGACTATGGCTTAGATAAAAATTATCTGGCATATCATAATCACTCAAAAAGTATCTGCTTAGTATAAGATTAAATGTTGGAAAGAATGGGCAGATTCATAAATGAACAACAGCATGAATGAGTGGAGAACATCCTCCTTCTCAATTGTCTCACAATCTGTGAAGGGAGCACAGAGGTAGTAGATAAATGTGACACTTAAGTTAGTTTTCTAATAAAGCATTACGAAGAATGGGTATGATGTGTTCCTGAGAATATAATTGAAGAAAGTCTTCAGAAGTTGGAGTAGATGTGTTAATGAGCATACTGTTCCCCTTAAGTACCATTATTTAACCCTTTAATAATAGCTTGTTTCATTATATCTAAGACTTTCAATGGCATATGTTTTATATATTCATCTTATTTATTGTTTTATATTTGAAGAGGTTAGATTTCCATGGTTATAATGGCTGACTCAAGGCACAGAATTTTGTCACCATCAATACATTAAAAGAGCAATATTTACACTATATTGTTGATGAAGTCAGCTGCTTGCATTGGATTTGTTTCTCCTTTTATATTTCTAGCAATATGAAAAATTCTTCTGATTTCTATCATTGAATTTCAGACTGAATTCATATTTATCCAGATTAAAGATAGAGGACCATATCTTACATCAATACTTGCTTCCATGGATCTTACCTTCTATTTTGTGGGGAATTAGATATTAAAATTGTCAGTAAAACTCTCTTTTTTTACTTATTTCTGTATGGGTATGAATGTACTGTCTGCATGTAGGTTTGTGCGCCCGTGTCGTGCAATGCCGCGGAGGTCAGAAGAGGGTCTGGGATTCCCCTGGAACTGGAGTTCTCCTGGAATTGGAGTTTCAGATGGTTCTCGGCCACCATGTGGGTGCTGGGGATCAAACCCGGGTCCTCTGCAAGAGCGGTCAGAGCTCTTAACCACTAGGCCATCTCTCCAGACCAATAAAACTCTCTTTTGATTGCTAACATGTAATTTGTTGAGATTGTGATGGAATAACATGTTGGCAGAGCAAACAGAATGTAAAACTCTGTAATGTGAAAATAATGTTTTACTTCTGCAGTAATTCCTGCAAGAAAATATAGCCAGAGTCAATGAAAAACCAAACTGAGAAACATTATATAAAGTCCCTGTCTATCATTCCCATAACTGTCAAGAACATAAAAATCAAGAAAACTCATTTTGAGAATACCAGACTCTATCTAGTGACTAGACCAATTTTATGAGGTTAAATTTATGTTTAGTAGTATATTAGCTGATATTATCAGATTCTGTATTCTGAATCAGAAATGGATTCAGTTCATTTAAAAAATATTGGTAGTGGTTTTTAATTAAAAAATTTTTTTGTAATGTAACTTCATCACTTTATTCAAATCTTCAAAATAGTCTTTATTCCATATTTTTAGTATAAAAAATCCACAAGTTAAGTGCACCACAGTGTAAAGAAAGACATACAATGCTGAACTTCCATAACAGTCGATGGTACAGTCAAACATCACATGTACAGGACACAAGATTTAGATGAACTGAAATTATAAGCTAAAATAAAATAAAATCCAATTTCAGAAAACAAAAATCAAAATATTAAGGATCCCTGAAATATTAATCCTAAGGAGATCATTGGACTCAGTCATTTTCTAGTGAGGCATTTACAACAATGACCTTATTAACCCAGTTAGGAATTCTTGGAAGCCGAGTGGCTGCGTCAGACACTCAGAAAATGATAACCAATTTTTGATCTGAAAACTCCCTTTAATTTGTCTCTGAAGTCCAGCCTTTGACATGCATGCTCCTCCCAGCCCACTGTGTTTTAAAGAAACGTTTAGGGAACTGTTTACAATGGTATCTTTTGTTTAAAGTTCAGTTTTTCTGGCACCAAAGCAACTTTAGGTTAGATTTGTGATGCAGAGACAACCTATGAGGGCCCAAAATGCACCCTTCTCTTCTTCCTGGGGCACAGGGGCTTCAGAGGATCCTTGTGAAAGACGAGTTTAAAAATGGCAAGTGGGACAAGTGCAAGGAGAGAAGGAAGCTTGTCTGACCCGCTTTCTGTCTTGCACCACTGATTCAATGGAGACTGGTGGAAGGGGATGTAAGACTAGGGACAGGGGGCACCGGGGATGGAAAGGAAAGGCAGACAACTAATGCATTCCATTTAACAAGTAATAGAAGCTCGCCAAAGACTTGAAGGAGATTAAAGACCAATCAGAATAATTTGGCAACTTTAATTCTTAGGAAGATCAAATTTCCCTCCAAACCTAATTTGTTGTTTTATTACTAAAAGCAGAGACCAGTGTGGTACAGTATTACTCCAGAGGAATTTAACAAAGCTCCTCAGGACTGCTTCATCCACATTCGTTTGTGATGAGTGGAGGCCTCCCCTACCTCAGGGAAGTGCTGCTACCCTTACATGGTTCCGTATTAAATTTGAAAGGTGCTCAAAGTTTGGGCACCAGAAAGACACCCCAACAACATGTGTCTAAACTGCCACTTCAGGTTAATATGACTAAAGCAGTTACATCGTGAGAAGTGCTAAAGGTATGCGATGTCTTTTCCAGCAGAGGTGGCTATGCTTTCTCACCAGATGGTATAGCCACCATCTGAGGCACCCATGAAGAAGTTTCCCTTCCGCTGAGTGACAAGGACGTTGGCTCCCTGCATGACTGCAAGCTGAGCAACATTAGGAGGGCACCTATGCGGTGGAGGAGGAATGTTGCCAGCGGTAGCTCCAGCTCCAAATCTGGCACCTGCATCATACCCTCCTTCCACCAGCACTGCTGAGCCAGGTGGATAGATGGGACCAACTGGATAATAAGCCATGGGGATGGTGGAGCTTAAAGGTCCAACAGCCAAAGACTGAGCCATGGGCAGATACAGGGAGGCGCCAGAAAATGCAGCTGACATGGTTGGGACATGACATTGGTGACAGCCCCTGGATGAACAAAGCTTGGGTGATAGAGCTCTGTATAGGGTGGAGCCTGAGGAAGATGCAAGGTCTGAGGATATACTGGATTCCCAGGAGGTTGCACAGGGTAGGTAGGCTGTGTTAGATATAAACCTTTTCTGTTCATGGTGGCTGCGGGTCCGCTTCGACCTTAATTTTTAAATTTTAATTAGGACTTATTTCCAATTTTTTAGCACATTTAAAAAATATGTATGGCTCTTTTGCCTACATTTATACAAGTGCATCATGTACATATAATTCCTACAGAGGCCAGAAGAGAACACTGAATCCCTTGGAATTGGAGGCACAGACATTTGCTACCACCATGTGGGTTCTGGAAACTAGACCTGTGCCCTTTACAAAACTAGCAACTGCTCTTACCTCTGAACCATCTCTCCAGCCCCAATGTCAATGTTTACTAACTCAGTCACTCTCAGCATTTACATCCTTAGAATGAGCACATACTTAAAGCTATAAACTCAGCATATGTAATTATTTTAAAACATTTTAGATGTAAAAAATTGGTATATATTTATTTAATCTCTTTTTAAATGTGTATGAGTGTACTGTCTGCATGTAAGTAGGTGAACCCATGTCGTGCAATGCTGCAGAGGTCAGAAGAGGGTGTCAGATTCCCCTGGAAATGGAGTTAAAGATGGTTCTTAGCCACCATGTGGGTGTTGGGAATCAAACCCAGGTCCTCTGCAAGAGAAGTCTGTGCTCTTAACTGCTGAGCCATCTCACCAGTCCTATATTTATGTAATCTTCGTACACATATGAGTGTCATTATTTTGGTGTTCCTGCTTGTTATTCTAAAATATACAACTGAATAAAGTTGGTAATTTTGTTTCACAAAATTATTCTGACAATGTCCATCTAAGACATGTATATATACTCCCTGCTTCCTGTGTGTATTTCACTCCAATTGAAGCAGATCAACAATCATAGTACTCACTGAGGATGCAGTCACATAAATTTGGCTCTCTAGCATGTATTCTGAATTATGCAATTTCAAAATTTACTTTCATAAATTAGGCAACATGAAGAGGTTATGAATCATAGTGAGTTTTTAAAGTTGTATATGAATTGGAAAACAGACTCCAAAATGAGGCTATGAACCAAAGCCAAACCACAAATACAAAAATGTGCTTACCAAAAGGGAATCAAAATGTCTGTTCTTGTTTTGAGGTTCATTGAAAAACCAATAAGGAGCCAGCCCATGGGTTCATTTAGAGAAATTAAATTTAACTGATTTCGGTTTGTTGTTTTGAATCTCAGTTTTCCAACATTCGCTTTTCATTTTTAAGAGCTTAGCTTTCTAATGTCTTGTTTTTAAATGTACTGAAAATGTAGAAGAGTCCAAAGCATTCAAATATCTCATCACATCATTCCCCATCATTAACATTTTAAGTAATGTTTAAAATGTAGTCTCACTCAGTCCTCTATAATTATATGATGGCATACAATTTTACATTTTGTATCAGTTATACACAGTACACATGGGATTTTTTCTGAACTTTGAAGAAGTTATAAATATGATACTTCGTTACTTCTAAGTGCATCCTTATACATTTCCTAAGAGAAAGGACGTTTCCTTACATCATTACAATGCATAAAAATTGAGAGACTGATATTGGTATACTACCATCATCTACTCCAGTGTGACCTCTGTCACATTTTGACAATATTTTTCTTTATAGCGAAAACTCTTCTAAACAAACTATCTGCCAAGACCCAGGTGAGTATGACAAACTTCATTTAGTTGTATTATCTCCTTCCTATCTTCAGTCAAGTTGCCTGTCTTCAAATTCCCTGTGAGTTGATAGTCTTGACATCTACATCCATGGACCTGTTATTTTGTGGAATATAGAGCTTGTCAAAAGATTAGATTCTACTTATATGTTATAACCACATTCTAGTCTTATATGTCATAACCACAATCAAGTCTCAAATCATCCTATTACTCCAGTGAATAATTGTACTTGGTGTATACATACAACAAGCATGGAATAGCCAGACCAATGTGACTGTTCTTTAATCTACTTCTAACAATGTATGTGCTCAACTCAACTCATCACTTCACTTCCTGCAGAACCACATCCCATCAACTCTCTACTCTTTTGTTTTTGTTGCACTCTTGCTCAGCCCACTACAGCTGCCAGGGTGTTACTTCCTCCCCTCCTCATTCTTCTACTGCTGTCCTCAGTAGAGGCACCAACTATAAGAAACTGTGAATTGTGTTTCATTTTATTTTTCAAATAGAACATCTTCCATCAAATTCTCCACTTGAACTTCCTGTGTTTTTAGTCTGATTCACATTTCCCTTCGCCTTTCTACCATTCACACTTTTCTTTTGCTCCTTTAATTTTCTTTCTCAATTTTCAAGTGCACTTCAACATTCTCTTCTTCCAATGGCTTCTATAGGCATATATCAGAACAATGTTAGAGCATATTTCGTATTCCATTGCTTTTGTTTCACATATTCTGCCCACCATAAGCATTTCCTTACTCAGTGACTCCAATTCTGAGTTAAATTTAAATTTTATTTTACTATTCATTTTTATTGAGATCTTGTGTATTTCATACAAGATTTTTTTAAGCAAATCTAGGCCATTACCCCCTCCCTGCCCCCCACCCCACCAGAGTTCATACATTCAACCATACGTGACTTTCATCTTTTTGTCAGTCTTTTTTGAATTTTAGGGTGCAGAAGTTTACTGTTTTGGGCAGAAGTTTACTGTTTCAGTCAGTTCTTTGTTGTTTGCTGTTGTTGTTGTTGTTTCTTCCAAATTGTATCACTCCAAAATATGCCTACATACATGGGACACATATATAAAAATTATGACGCCTGAAAATAACCTTAAGTCAATTCCAAACCATGTTCAGGGATTCACATTTTGACAGTAGAGTTGCATTCAGGTAAGGAAAAAATATTACTTTACATTCCTACATTACATGGCAACTTGATGAGTAACATCGGGTATTATATTTACTAAAAAGGAAAGGGGGAAAATAACAAAAGAAGGGAACTATTCAGTTTTCTTTATAAAGAGAGATTGGGTTAGAATCCACAAATGAGGGACACCATATGTCATTTGTTTTTCTGGGACTGTGTTACTTCACTTAGCATAATGGCTTCTAGTTCCATCCATACCTGCAAAGTTTGTGAACTCATCTTTCTTTACTGATGCATAGAATTCCATTGTGTAGATGTACCACATTTTCTTTATTGACTCAAAGGTTGAGGGACACTTGGGTTGCTTCCAGCTCTTGGCTATTATGAAGAGAGCTGCATTAAACATGGATGTGCATGTATTTCTGCAATAGGATGAGTCTTGTGGGTATATACCCAGGAGTGGTATGACTGGGTCTCAACAAAATTCAACATGACTTCATATTTAAAGTCCAAGAGGGAATTGGACTGGAGGGAACATTCCTCAACATAATTACAGCCATGTACAACAAACCCATAGCCAACATTATCCTAAATGGAGAAAGATTAGAAGCATTTCTCTTAAAGTCAGGAACCCAGCAAGGCTGCACCCTATCCCCACTCCTTTTCAATATAGTGATTGAAATGCTTGTGAGAGCAATAAGACAAGAAAAGGAAATTAAAGGAGTAGTAATTGGAAAAGTAGAGGTCAAACTATCCCTTTTTGCAGATGTCATAGCAGTTTACCTAAGGGATACCAGAAATTCCACCAGAAAATTTCTGGAAATGATTAACAGTTTCAGTAAAGTGGCAGTATACAAAATTAACCTAGAAAAATCAGTAGCCTTTCTTTTTACCAATAACAAGCAATTGGAGAGGGAATAAAAGGACACTTTCTCATTCACAATAGCCTCAAAAAAAAAAAATCTAGGAACAAACCTGACCAAAGACATGAAAAATCTCTACAATGAAAATTTTAAATCCCTGAAGAAGGAGATTGAAGAAGATACCAGAAGACGTAAGTACCTCCCATGTTCATGGATTGGAAGAATATATACAGTAAAAATGACCATCCTGAACAAAACAATAAACAGATTCAATGCAATCCCAATTAAAATCCCCATGGGCTTCTTCACAGATCTAGAAAAAAGCCCTAAACTTCATATGGAAAAACAAAAAACCCTGGATAGCCAAAGCAACCCTGAGCAAAAAGAGCAATGCAGGGGAAATCACTATACAAGACTATACCAGGGCAATAGTCATAAAAACAGTGTATTATTGGCATAAATACAGACCCATAAATCAATGGAACAAAATTGAAGATCCAGACTTGAAAACATGCAATTTCAGCTACCTCATATAAAGGGGCCAAGAAGACTGAATGGAGGAAAGTGCATCTTCAGCAAATGGTGTTGGCAAAACTGGATTACCACTTGTAGAAGAATAAAACTAAACCCTTATCTTTAACCTTGTACAAAAATCAACTCCAAGTGGATCAGACACCTCAATGCAAAACCCAAAACTCTGAAGAAAACATTGGCACTAACCTGTAAGACATAGGCATAGAAAAAGACTTTCTATATCAGAGAGCAGCTACACAAAAAATAAGGTCAACAATTGACAAGTGGGACCTTATTAAACTCAAGAGCTTTTGTACAGTGAAAGAAACAAAGAAGTGAAAACCCACAGAATGGAAGGAAACCTTCGCCAATGATATATCTGATAGAGCATAACACCCAGAATATATAAATTACTCTAAAAACAGAGGAGCAAGAAAACAAATGACCCAATCAAAAGATAGAGTAAATAACTGAACAGAGACTTCACAAATGAAGAAGTAAAGATGACTGAGAAACTTCTTAAACACTGTTCCATGTCACTAATAATCAAGGAAATGCAAATTAAAACTACTTTAAGGTTTAATCTTATTCCAGTAATATTGACTATGATCAAAAAAAAAAAACAACAGATATCAAATGTTGGAGAGGTTGTGGGGAAAGGGAATTACTCATACACTGATGGCGAGAATGCAAACTCATACAACCCCTGTTGAAAGCAGCGTGGAGAACTCTTGAGAGACTGAAAATGACCCTACCACCTGACCCATTCATACCACTATTCATATTTAATTATATGTATATGTTCATGTGAGTGCAGATGCCCACAGAGGCCAGAAGACAGGGTGGGATTTCAAAAAGCTGGAGTTACAGGCCCTTTTGAGCCAACCAATGTGCTCAGAACTGAACTTGGGTCCTCTACTAGAAAAGTATGCACTGTTAATCACTGAGCCATCTCTCCATCCCTCTATTCCAATTTTAGACTGTGTTCTTTTCTGTCTTTTTGTCATTTTAGGAAAGGATCTCAAATCTATTTGGCTATTGGCTCTCTCCTTGGAGGAATAACTCACAGCGGATGCCACAAGCTTGTGTCCTCTGGTGGTTGGGTGATGTTGTGAGCCACAGTAAGAACTTGTCACCCTTTATAGAGAAACCACAGTTTGCAGATTAGCATGCCATCCAAGCATCTGTGTCTATGCTCACAGCTTAGCTTGACATAAAAATTGGTACTGCTTAAATGCCTGTACATCCAATAGCTTGTGCTTTGTTAATATGACTAAAAAGGGTATCACTGGGAAAGCTGTCAATCCATGAAGGGAAACAACCTGAATAGACTGGAGTCCAAAATGACAACTCCAAAGAAATTAGACTGTTTTCTTCTCACTCACTTGTGCCCCTTTCCCAAAGCCCAGGGAACAAATTGCGGAAGAGGAGGCGTGGTAGATTGTAAGGGCTGTGGAGAGATAGGGGTGAATCATGAGACTACAGGAATATAGTCTGGACTCCTGATTGATCAACCTGTCTGTGCATACAAGCTTCTCCAACTGGTCTATGGGAACCTTGGGTTGTTCAAAATTTGGACATAGATACTTGCAAAATGCACCAATTACCTGATTGTATGACATAATGAGTGACATCAATGCTATCTGCAAACAACTGTGTCATTGTATTGTAGAATCCCTTAAAAAATAAATTAAATAATTAATTAAAAAAAAACACCTTTTACTTGCATCAATTCTTTTGTAACTGCATCTATATAGTGTGGGTGCCTCTGAATGTAATTAATAGACACAAAATCTGAGAGCTCCCAAGGTACCATCACATAAATATGTATTAAGAGTTTCATCAGGCCATGGGCTTCTCAAAGACTTTGCTTTTATTCACAGATGGCTCTCACCTGTGCCATTACTGGAAATTTAAGAGTGATACAGAAAATGTGAAGGCCAAGTTCTGCAAATCTGTGAAGTAAATTTCAGGAGTAGTGTTCATGCACTACAGTAGGAGATTAGTGAACTCTGCTATGCCCCTCAACACTGGACAGTGCTGCCTGGACATTCTTTCACTCAAAATTCATTCAAAGATGGTGTTTCATTTAATACCATGTTCTCAAGTTTTTCTCAAGTTAATAGAATGCTTTAAAAAATCTAAGCCTTGTAGCCCACACATTTAATCCTAGCACTCAGAAGGCAGAGGCAGGTGGAACTTTGTGAGTTCAAGGCCAGCCTGCTCTACATAGTGAGTTCCAGGACAGCTGGAGCTACAGGGAGACCCTGTCTCAAAAAGACAAAAAATAAAACCCACAACTTCTAAAATATCTAGTCTGATTTTACATATATGTTATATATATATTTTATACATGTGAAATTTTCACATAAAGTATTAATGACCTTCAAATGAATTTATCTAGGAAAACATGTTGAATTAGTATGAGAAATCTATGACCAGACATGTAGTTAAATTTTATTTAATTATATTACAAGGTATTTTTAAAATAAAAACTATTCCAGGAATAAATTTTAATGGGACAAAATTGTTCTTACATAGAGTTGAAAAACCTCTAACATTTAAGCACTGTACTTAGTATAATCTGAATCTATAAATATCTATTACCTATATTAATATATAGGATTAAAATATCTAATCTACATGAATGCCCTATGTTTAATAATATTTATAGAATTGTGTGGATTCTGTTTTATTAGTAATTCAGAAAAATACAACTCTAGTTCACATTTTGTTTCCATTAAAGAAATCCTACTCAAAATAAATCGCAAAAATAGCTAAGGTAATTACATAGACCTCTTTGATTTAAATTTTGGATAATATGACTTATAGCCACTTTATATTTTTTTATTTAGGATCAACCTCCCTTTTCTAGATAGTTGTTTGTATTATGATGCTAAGCATAGTTGAAAAAAACAATAGCTAGTATGCAACAATATAGAAGGACTTAAGTAAAATAATACTTAAAAAGCAGCTCTTAACAACACAATTAAAAGCTACTTCCCCGGTACTATGGGATTAAGTGGTTTGGGTTTTTTTGTTTGTTTGTTTTGTTTGTGTTTTGTTTTCTTTAATTTAACAGTTGCCTGTGGAAAATGGCTACCATTCATGGAGAGCTATAAATCACAAAAAAATAGGAAATGTAATTTCATACCACTAAAACAACACAGCTAAAATAATAGTTTTTTGAGAATGAATGATCCAGTAAAATTCGGGGCTCAGAAACAGCTGAAAGCATTTAAAACCAGTCATTATCCTCCTGTACAATTTCCAGTTAAGATTCCTGCTGGCAGCCTTCAAAAAATGATTGAGGTTATCCTTTGACAGTGATTCACTCTGGTTCTCAAAAGACTTTGAGGAAAGGGAGCTAATGGTGACTTCTGGGGTCGGAGAGTGAACGTCGCATAAGTCTCCAGCAGACAGTCCCAAACCCATGGATACACAGATGCTGAAGATTGAATTCAGAGGCTCCAAAGAAACAAAACAGAAGACCAAAGTCTTGAGTATATGAAGGGGATTTGTAGAGGAAGAAGGCTATAGGAATGTGGGGCAGGGTATTAGAAAAAAATAATACTCCAATTTTAACTTTAAAAAGAGATGCTATATAGAAGGTGACACATCTAAGTACTTAAAATAAAGTTATTTCCCCAAACACTATAAGTCATATCCAGTAAGGCATTTGTATCCAGATGCCCCTCAGTGAAAATTCAACCAGTGGAGATATTTCAGCCCATTTAGAAACCAAAAGTAAGGCATACTCTCCCTCACTCAGTAATCAGTCTCCAATAGTTCTCAGTCTACAGGGGAGTTGACATAGGTCATGGGCTGGAGGGGCAAGGATGGGGAAGGGGGTCTAAGCTTGATTAAGAACTGTTCTACAAAATTACAAAACCTGTAGTTTCACCATTCACCCCAATCGCAGCCTTTACATTCTACCACGCCCCCTCTTCTGCAGATTGTTCGCTAGGCTTAGAAAAGGGGCACAGGTGGATGAAAAGTAAAACAGTCCCCTCTCTCTGGGAGCGTTTGTGTGAGCTTGGTCCTGGTCAATTCTGGCTGTTTCCTTCATGGGCTGACAGTTTGTCCAGGAGTAACCTTTCGATCCTACTGATGAAGCACAAGCAATTAGATATATAGGTAGGTATTTAAGCAGCACTAATAGTTATGGTAGGTTACTTTGGCTATAGACACATATGTTTAGATGATATGTTAATCTATGAGTTTACATTTTTCCCCCCTGTTAATATGACAGGGTCTTACTGTGGCTTATAACATCTCCTAATGTAGAGGATGTAAGCTTGTGGCATCAGCCATGGTGTTATCCTCCAAGGAGAGTGCAATAGCCAATTAGATTTGGGATATACAGGCACATGGCTGGCCTCTGCTGCACAGTATTTTCCAGGCAGTGATGGGTGTAGCTGGTGCTGACGGGTTGGTCTTGCTTGACTCAGGGAGACCGTATTTGCTTCATTGGTTTAGTGGCCTTTGGCAACACTCTCTGGCATTCCAGAGGCCTCTGTACACTTGCATGTGCGATGTAGTCTGGACATTCATTTGATCAACTTGATTGAACAAACAACTGTCCACCCCCCCACTGGATGGTGGGGCTGTGGGGGTTTGGGCACAACAGCCTGCAGATTGGTTTTGCACGAAGGATGCTTGTACTCATGGCTATTATCACTTATAGCTAAAAATGAAAAAAAAAAAAAACAAACAGAGAAAGATGCAAGACAGTTCGGCAGAATACATGATCTGGGATGGGGTGGGTGGGGGAATAGGAAAGGGGAAATATGCCTGATCTGAATGGTGGAAAATGATGTTATGAAATGCACAAAGCATCAATAAAAATTAAATTAAAAAAAAACAAAATTACAAAACCTAATAAAAAGGGGAGGAAAAAAATTGTATGAAATTTGAGAAAATTCAAATAACAATTATTTTTTTTTTTTTTTTTTTTAAATTTTTTTATTAATTTTAATTTATTTCCTGTATGTGTACGAATGGTATTGTCTGCAGTGCAAGTCTGTGCACGTCTGTGCGTTTGCAGTGCCTGCGGAGGTCAGAAGTGCGGCGTCGGATCCCCTGGAGCGAAGTGGGCGGGCTGGAAGTGATTTCTCCCTGGAGTTGGAGTCCATTGACGGTTCTTCAGTCCTGCGGCATTGGTGTTGGTGCTTGGGGATCGAACCGGGTGCCTCGGAGGAGGAATGGAACCGTTCTGGCAACAAGAAAATATTTAAAAAATAAAAAAATAAAAATTATTTTAAAAAACAAAAATCTAAAACTAAGTTATTTATCAGCACTATCAGCAGATGCTAGCCTGACCTGAGGTAGCCAGGGTGACTACAACTGGGATTTAGGTATAATCAGAGTTACCTGTCAGCTCAAAAGTAAGATGTGATTATACTACTGACAGGAAACTCATTTTGTATTATAATTACACAGAGATTCCCAAAGAAAGCTGTGCTCTGTCTTCTGGACCTATAAATTAGATCCACACTGGACTTGAGATAGAAATGTTCAGGGTGATGGGATCATGTATTTACAACAGCTGGCCTTCAAAGTTCCAGGTGTGGAATGTTTAATCAATCATACAGCGTTGATACTTTACTAGTCTTACACTGAGGAAAAGAACAGACTGTTGCTCTGTAGTGAGGCATGTAGATGACTAGCTTCCAGAAAGGGGCTAGAATCATTTCCTTCTTTTTATGGTGCCCCTATGCAAAGGTAGTTATCTATAGGTTTCTGTATATAAGTATCAAAGCAATAGGTCCCCAGGATATTAAAAAATTGTTGCTTTACTTTGTGCCTAGATTACAGAAAGTTTTTCTGGTGGCTCAGATACCCTGTAACCACCTGGGAAGCTAAATCTCCTCTGTCTCACCATTTCCTTAATGTTTAATAGTTCAGAACTGGTATTTTATCTGACAGATCTCATTGGTAATTTATCTTGATTTAAAATAACAACAGGGCCGGGCTTGGTTTCACCCGCCTTTAATCCTAGCACTTGAGAGGCAGAGGCAAGCGGATCTTTGTGAGTTCAAGGCCAGCCTGGTCTACAGAGCGAGTTCCAGGACAGCTGAAGCCACAGGGAGACCCTGTCTTGAAAAGACCCCCCCCCAAAAAATCACAACAGGGATTTCCTGGGGTAAAAGCAAATAGTTTTCAAGAAAATTTTTAGTAACCGTGAAAACGAAATTACTTGCATACATATCAGCACTATGATCTGACAAATCATATAAAGGTTGCACCTGATTTGAGGTTTCTCTATAAAAATTTCTAAAGGGTCTTATACTAGAATGAACAGTTTTGTTTACTAACATGTAAATGATTTCATTTTGACAGGATATATGTAAAACACTAAAAAGAAAGGTAAGTGTATGTGTAATGGACAGATTATTTGAGGTCAAAAGTTTATTGCTGATCTTCCTAACTTACCCATGAGGCATCTGAGGCCAGCTTGACTGAAAGTGTCCCTAGATACCCTAAAAACTGATGGATGTATGGATGGAACTGAAGCATGAGACAGATTCCTTTCCTTCTTAGTTACATAAACATCTAAAAAAATTATCTTCATGTATCTCTCAATTTTTATAGTAATTTCTCATTTCAATTTTTTTGAAGATAAAAGCTTTTCCTTTGTTTGTCTTGTTGCTAGGAGACTGGTGATAGAAGAGGAAATGTGAACAAAACGAAAGCTTCAGAGAAAAGAGAAGAATGTTCATTTTTTCCTGTTAATTCTAAAACCTAAAAATACATGACCAAAAAAATAATAAAATCAAAGTTCAAAAGGAAGGTCAAAATATTATCCTGAGTGTGTAGCAACAGAAAGAGACCTGGGGAAAATTGGCTAATTTCAAGGAATAGGTATACATTCTTTATGAGGTCCTTTTTGTATAGTGCCCATAAATAGGAAGCAGTCAATAAATAGCTAGTGTTATTAATGCTATTACTAATACCATTGATCATTCCCAGGTCTGTGCAATTCCACTGTTCTTTCCCTACCACATTGAATATGCTTAAATTCAGTTTTTGAATTAATATGTTGTTACTTTTTTATAAAAGAAAGAATAAATGAAGTTTGGAGGAAGATATGTTGGCAGGTGTGGGAAGATATGAACAGGATGAGTGTGAGGTGGAGATAAGCCAAATACATTGCATATGTGTAAGAATAACCTGGGCATAGTGGGGCATGCCTTTAATCCCAGCACTCAGGAGGCAGAGCCAGCCAAGTCTACATAGTGAGCTCCAGGCCAGCTGGGACTAAAATGGAGACCCTATCTCAAAAAAGACACACACGCACACACACACACACACACACACACACATATGCATATAAACATATGCATATATATTTATGCATATATACATATGTATTTAAAGTAATTTACATTTTGCTACTTCTGTACCTATAGTTTATTAGTTTACTATGATGTAAACTTTGTTCCTGAAAGAACAGTAGATGATGCTCACTCTTCACATAACATTTCCTCATTCTGGTTTGTAATACAAGTGGGGGAAGTGGCAGCCATATTTCAACTTGTGGGTCATGGTGAACAGTAGAACTAATCCTAGAAAAATTATGGGAAAAATGATGAATTTCTCTTCTGTTGCCTAACATCATTCCTTTTCACTCCCAGTGTCCTCTTGTTCTTGTTCCTGTCTTGTCTATCATAGTATATAGCTGATATTTCTAGTGCTTGTAATTAATGGTAATATAAATGCATATTCGTGCATATAAATAATTCACAGTAAACTTTATCTGTAGAGTACTCAAAATACAAGAAGCCTGTTCTTTTAAAGAAATTTTAATCATGAGTAAGTACCTACATAGCATGTTTCCTGGAACAAAGGATCAAAAATAAATCTGGCACTTCAAAGCCAACGATGAGCAAGGCAAATGCATCTGTGACACTGATTGATGGAAATAATTAGCTAGAAAAGATAAACCAGAGAAAAATTCTTGAAACCGGATATGGGTCAAATATTAGATACTGACTATTAAAATATAATTTATGAACTTGAGACGTGTACTGTGAATACACAATAAAATAGCCATATTCTTTGAAGATGCACACTGAATTGTTTGGAGGTGAAGGTCTTGTCTCTGTAGTAAATGCTCAATGGCCACTGTAATAAAGAAGGAAATAACAAGACTGCCAAATCAACGTCATGACAGATATTAACCCAATGCCTGAAACTGTTAATCACCAATGAAGCTAAGGACAGATAGAGTCCATTATAACTGCATAGCAACTTTTCACTAGAATTTAATTTTTCAAAATAAATTTAAGTTAAAAAGCTACAAACTGCCCAAAGATCCTCAGAGTAAAACAACAAAAAGAATAATTAATGGGCATAATCTGAAATTCTTTTTTTGAACAAAATTGGACATAAATATCAATCATAACTTGTTAAGAATTTACCAGAGGACTGGAGAGATGGCCTAGCTGTTAAGAGCGCTGACTGCTCTTGCAGAGGACCTGGGTTCAATCCCCAGCACCCACATGGCATCTAGGAACCATCTTTAACTCCAGTTCCAGGGGAATCTGAGACCCTCTTCTCACCTCTGAGACATTGCATGACACAGGTGCACAAACCTACATGCAGAGGGTACATTCATACACATAAAAACATAAATAAAAATTAAAGAAAGAATTTACCAGAATAAAAAAATACAAAAAAGAGAGTTTCCTGTCCTAGTTTACTTTCAATTGCTGTGACAAAACACTCTGACCAATACCAAATTGGAGAGGAAAAGGTTTATTTGGTTCACATCTGGGTCATAGTTCAGCACTTAGGGAGCCCAAGGTGGGAACTCAGGGAAGGAACCTGGAAGGAGAAGCTGAAGCACAAGCTATAGAGAAACACTACTTATAAGCTTGCTCCCCTATCTCATGCTCAGCCTTTTTCTTAAACAATACAGAACAACCTGGTTAGGGGTGGCACTGCCCACTGTGGGCTGGGCCTTTCCACATCACTCAGTAATCAAGAAAATATCCCACAGACATGGCCACAGGCCACTCCAATGGAGGCAATTCCCCAATTAAGGCTCCATCATCCCAGATGTGTCAAGATGATGCTAGAGCTATGCAGCACACTGTCTCTAAAATTTCCAATCTAGAAAATGTAACAATACTATCGTTGCTTAGAAAATATCTTATAAATATTTATAAGCATAAATTAAACTAAATTTGACTGTCAGACTCTTATAAGTGAGGTGATCTTTTAAAGATGATGCTTCTCGCAACCACTATTACACAGCAGGTAATAAAATCAAATCTTATTAATTAAGATTCCAGCATACTCTGGAGACTGGGTGTATAGAGCTTTAGACAGATCTGCATCAGTTTCCAGAATGGCCACTAATCAGTGAATCAGGGAAACTACTTATTATCTCAAAACATTTTTTTTCACTTCTAACTTTCTAAAGTTCTCAGAGTTGTTGAGGAAACTACAGAAATTCATGCTTTAAATACTTAAGAAACATAGCCGGGATCAAATCAATGGCTGATAATACTGTGACTGCAGGTGTTGTCTTACAACACTATACACTTAGCAATCCCCTTAGTTTAACATGATTCTTTAATTCTTGAATTTTGGCAATTTGACACAATATATTTTATTTTATTTTCCTCTTTTGTTTATTTTTTAAGGGATTCTACAATATAATAGCAAAGTTGTTTTCATCTAACATTGACGTTACTCAGTTTGCCGTATAATTAGGTAATTGGTGCATTTTTTTGGAGTGAGCCAAATTATTAAGCTTAAGCAATGAATGTAAGTAACATTCATGTAAAGCCAATTTTCAAGTATCTATGTCCAAATTTTGAACAACCCAAGGTTCCCATAGTCCAGTTGGAGAAGCTTGTATGCACAAGCATGTTGATCAAATAGGAGTCCAGTCTATATTTCTGTAGTCTCATGATTCACCCCAATATCTCCACAGCCCTTATATTCTTCCATGCCTCCTCTTCCACAAGTTGTTCCCTAGGCTTTGGGAAAGGGGCACAAGTCAGTGAGAAGCAAAACAGTCTATTTTCTCTGGAGATGTCATTTTAGACTCTAATCTGTTCAGGTTGATCCCCTTCATGGGTTGACAGCTTATCCAGTGATACCTTTTTAGTCATACTAACAAAGCACAAGCAATTGGATGTACAGGCATTTAAACAGTACTACTTATTATGGCAAGCTAAGCTGTGAGCATAGACACAGATGCTTGGATGGTATGCTAATCCACAAACTGTGGTTTCTCTATAAAGGGTGACAAGTTCTTATTGTGGCTTATAATATCTCCTAACCACTAGAGGGCATAAGCTTGTGGCATCCTCTGTGAGTTATTACTCCAAGGAGAGAGCTAATAGCCAATTAGATTTGGGAGACACTTGGCTGCCACTGTTGCACAGTATCTCCAGGCAGTTGAGGTGTAGCTGATACTGACAGAGGAGTCTTGCTTGTCTCAAGGAGACCAATATTTTGCTGTATTGCTTTAGTGGCCTTTGGTAACACTCTCTGGCATTTCAGAGGCCAGTTGTATATTAGCAAGTGACATCTCAAAACATTTTTTCATGCTCACACCAGGTCTTTGACAACAGGGACTTACCACCTTTCTCCTTGCATATATCCCACTTATAGGCAAAAGGCCTTTATAATTTGGGGGGCTTGGATCACCTAGCCAACATCTCCTAGGCAGAATAATTCATTGCTGATATCAGAGCTTTCCTGTACTAATATATTTTGCTTAATTACACAGCTTATAAAGACTTTACTATTGAATTTGGCTCTAGATAGAGAATTATCCTTTCACAGTTCCTATGCCTATCAGTCAATTAAAAAAGGGTAGTTATACCTGTTTTATAAGAAATTACCACTATAACAGTTGGCTCTAATTTACAGTTAGGGAATGACTTCAGTACCATCATGTTTTTCTTTTTCCTATAAAGGGGAGAGGTAGGAAGGTTTCTCAGCATCTGGAAGGTAAACTTCATTAGGGCCCATTATAAACAGTTAACCCCAATAGAATTCAGAGAGATGCTCAGTGTCTGTGACTCAGGCAGTCTGAGGTTCCTCTTTCTTTAATGTTCAGATGGGTCAGCCTCTCTGCTGGCATTTCCCAGTCCATCCTGCACAGCCAAAAGTTGTACATTTTCAGGCATTTAGATTGGTGTTTTTACCTGTGGGAACATACAATTCTCCTCCAATTGTTAGTTTCAAGATCTCAAAATTGAAAATTTATAAATAGGTTTGGAACACAGAGTTTTCCATTTGTACCCCAGAAGTGATACTACACCACCTCCCACACCCCTCTTTTTGTTTTTTAAATTTTTATGTTTTGACCTACAGATGCCTAAGTTGTATTACACATACCCATAAACAGGAGCCAAGGCATAAGTTTTCATTAAATTTACCCAAACTGTTTATCATTGACTGTATTCTACTTATTTGGGAAGTAAACTTAAACTTAATTCCTTTAAATTATCCTACAAGTAAAAGAAAGTGTTACAATGTGATATTGTATAACTCGGAAAAATATAGAGACCATTTGTGTACCTTAACCCCAAATTTATTGTTGGAAGTTCAATACAAATTATAAATAAAACAATTAACATTTTATATTCCCAATAAGTTCAAATGTATTACCATTTTCACCAAAACCTACAACCGAATTTAACTAATCTAAACATTTCACTAAGCCTTAAAATATTCTATAATATGTGGACAAATCTTGGGCAGAGTTGAGTACCTGCCAAATAAATTTTACCCAATATACACTTTGCTCGATAAAGTATATGACTAGACCATGACTTCAACACAATATATTTTAATTGTATTTAGATCTCTATTATATGTACTCCCCCTTACTACCCTGCTCCATTTAATGTACTCTTGGAGCCTGATTAACCTACCAAGACTCCCATCCTTGAAAGACAGCCTGACTTTTAGCATTCATGTTAAGGCTAAGAGTGGACCCAAACTCTGAGAACCTATTCTTTCAAATGTCTCATGAAATGATCCAGAGTCAATGGGGGGATATGGGGGAAAATAAGACTATTCAACTGGGAAGGAAGGAGGTTAAGATATGCAAGCAACTATGGGGGTAAAAAGAAGAAGTTCAAGAGGGGGGGAATCATAGGATACTGGTATTATCAAGGGGAAAATGAGGAACATCTTTATCTGGGAAGAGAAGAGGGAGGTTAGACAGGAAGAGAGAAGGGAGAGATTTAATAAAAAGCTCAGGTGGTGTAGAAAAATCAAATGGAAAAATATAAGCTAAAAAAACTATTGAAAAAATACATATACAATCTATGAACATTAGTGCATGTGTATACCTGAAGGCTATATAACAAGAAACAGTGCCAGACAGGAGAAACCTCCCTTCAAGTTGTTGGCAAGGTAATCCAAGAGACTCCCAAAATCACACAGGCTAATTCTGATCTAATATTTTCTAATATTTAGAAATATTAGATCTAATAAATATTTCTAATATTTCCTCTTCCCCTCCCAGCAGCCATCAGTTGTCAATAGTGGGCTTTTCCCAACTTTCGTGTTTTGTCTAGTTTGTGATTGCATAGTGTTTGTGCATGCTGTCATCATTTGCTGTGAGTTCGTATAAGTGAGTTCCAAGCTGTCTTGGAAATTCAGTTTGCCTGTGGTCTTCCACCACCTCTGGTTCATACAGTATTTCTGCCCCTTCTTCCACAATGATCCTTGAGCTTTGGGAGGCAGAAGTTTGATACCACTGTCCAACTCAGGGATTAACCTTCTGCAGCCTCTAATTCTTTGCAAATTGGCCAGTTGTGTTTTATGTGTTATCCACCATCTGTGGCATATGGACATCTCTCTGATGAGAACTGTGACACGAATCCATGGGCATACCAATAAGTCATAAAGAGTCAGTTTAATCTTGTATCTATTCATCAGTAACTAGTGTTAGGCTCTCCCCTTTGCCCTGTGACCTGACTAGTTATTAGAAAATATTTTACTGGCAAATCGCATACAGACCCACATCAAGAAGATCATCCATCATGACCAAGTTGGATTCATACCAGAGATGCAGGGCTGGTTCAACATATGAAAATCAATAAACATCATCAAGCATATAAATGGACTGAAAGACAAAAACCACACGATCATCTCAATTGGTGCAGAAAAAAACTGACAAAATCCAGCACCCCTTCATGCTTAAAGTCCTAGATGGAATTGGACTGGAAGGATCATTTCTCAACATCATCAAAGCAATATACAGGAAACCCACAGCCAATATCATCCTAAATGGGGAAACGACAAAAGCATTCCCTTTAAAGATAGGGACTCGGCAAGGCTGTCCCCAGTCACCACTCCTCTTCAATATAGTGCTTGAAACACTTGCTAGGGCAATAAGGTAAGAAAAGGAAATTAAAGGAGTACTAATTGGAAAAGAGGAAGTCAAACTATCCCTATTTGCTGATGATATGATTGTTTACTTAAGAGATGCAAAAAACTCCACCAGAAAACTCCTAGAAACGATTAACAGCTTCAGCAAAGTGGCAGGATACAAAATTAACCTTAGAAAATCAATGGCCTTTCTTTACACCAAGAACAAGCAACTGGAGAAAGAATTCAAAGAGACCTTCCCACTCACAATAGCCTCAAAAACAATAAGATACCTAGGAACAAACCTAACCAAAGACACCAAAGACCTCTACAACAAAAATTTTAAACCCTTAAAGAAAGAAATTGAAGAAGACCTCAGAAGATGGAAAAACCTCCCATGCTCATGGATTGGGAAAATTAACATTGTAAAAATGTCCATTTTACCAAAACTCTTGTATAGATTTAATGCAATCCCAATCAAAATCCCCAAGAGTTTCTTCACAGGCTTGGAAACAAAAGTTCTTAAATTCATTTGGAGAAACAAAAGACCCCGAATAGCCAAATCAATCCTGAGTGAAAAGAGCTACACAGGAGGGATCTCTATACCAGATTTTAAACTATACTACAGGGCTATAGTCATAAAAACAGCCTGGTACTGGCACAAAAACAGACCTGTTGACCAATGGAACAAAACCGAAGATCCAAATCTGAGCACATACAATTTCAGCCATCTCATATTTGACAAGGGGGCCAAGAAACCACAATGGAGAAAAGACAGCATCTTCAGCAAGTGGTGTTGGCAAAACTGGATCACCACTTGTAGAAGAATGAAATTAAACCCCTACCTCTCGCCCTGTACAAAAGTCAACTCCAGATGGATTAAAGACCTCAACGTGAAACCCCAAACTCTGAAGGTGATAGAAGAAAAAGTTGGCAGCAGACTACAAGACATAGGCGTAGGAAAAGACTTCCTAAATCAGACAGCAGCTGCACAAGAATTAAGGTCGACAATTGACAAATGGGACCTCATTAAACTCAAAAGCTTCTGTACATCAAAAGAAACAATCAAGGAAGTGAAGAGAAATCCCACAGAGTGGGAGGAAACCTTCACTGCAGAAACATCTGACAAAGCATTGATTTCCAGAATATATAAACTACTCAAAAAACAAAGAAGAAAGAAAACAAATGACCCACTCAATAGATGGAGCAAAGAGCTGAACAGAGACTTCACAAGTGAGGAATTAGAGATGGCTGAGAAACACCTTAAGAAGTGTTCAACATCACTAATCATTAAGGAAATGCAAATCAAAACCACTTTAAGATATCATCTTACTCCAATAAGACTGGCTAGGATCAAGAAAACAAATGATACCAAGTGCTGGAGAGGTTGTGGGGAAAGGGGAACACTCATCCACTGCTGGTGGGAATGTAAACTCGTACAGCCACTATGGAAAGCAGTGTGCAGAACCCTTGAAAGACTTGGAATGAACTTGCCACCTGACCCAGCCATTCCACTCCTGGGTATATACCCACAAGACTCATCTTACTGCAGAGATACGTGCACAGCCATGTTTATTGCAGCTGTCTTCACAATAGCAAGGAGCTGGAATGAACCCAAGTGCCCCTCAACTGATGAGTGGATAGAGAAAATGTGGCACATCAGCACAATGGAGTTCTATGCAGCAGTAAAGAAAGATGACATCATGAGCTTTGCAGGTAAATGGCTGGAGCTAGAAGACATCATGCTGAGTGAAGTAACAGTCCCAGAAAAGCAAATGAGGAGGAATGGTATCCCTCATCTGTGGATGCTAGCACCAATTATCTAATTGTATGGCAAACAGCACCATCAATGTGATCTGAAAACAACTCTGCTCTTATATTGTGAATCCCTTAAAATATAATAACCAAATAAAAAAAGAAAATATTAGATCAGAAATAGCTTGCGTGATTTGGGAGTCTCTTGGATTACCTTGGCCAACAACTTGAAGGGAGGTTTGTCCTGTCTAGCACTGTGTTTCTTGTTATATAGCTTTCAGGTATACACATGCACTCATGTTCATAGAACGTAAATGTATTTTTCAGTAGTTTTTTGAGCTTGTACTTTTCCATTTGATTTTTATGCCACCTGAGCTTATTTTTAATCTCTCCCTTCTCTCTCCCTGTCTAACCTCTATCTTCTCTTCCCAGATAAAGATTTTCCTAATTTTCCCCTTAATAATACCGGTATCCTATGATTCCCCCCTCTCTTGAACTTCTTGTCCTTTACTCCCATAGTTGCTTGTATATCTTAACTTCTTCCCTTCCCAGTTGAATACTCCTATTTTTCCCCATTTCCCCAATTGAAAGAATAGGTTCTCAGAGTTTGCGTCCATTCTTAGCCTTAACACGAATGCTAAAAGTCAGGCTGTTTATTTATTCAGGCATGACTGTAATGTGGCTTATAAACACAGAAGCAAGTGAAGTGCAAATGTCTGTGGAGGCCAGAGGAAGACACATCATATTCACTAGAACTGCAGTACCAGGTAGTTATAAGCTACTTGATGTGTGGTTGCCAGGTCCTCTGGAAGAGCTGCAAGAGCTCCTAACTCATGAACAATTGTTTGTTGTTTTGTTTTCTTTTTATCTTTTTGATACAAGGTCTCCCTGTAGCCACAGCCTGCCTAGAAAACCAGGCTAGGCTTGATCTGACAAAGATCCACCAGCTTCTGTTTGCTGAGGGCTAGGAATGTGCCACCACCAAGCTTTAAATTATTTTATTAGTTACTTAATAGACTGTAAGTTTGAAAATTCTGAATGCCAATTAAAATATCAAATATATAAGAAATTAAGGGGCTGGAGAGATGGCCTAGCTGTTAAGAGTGCTGACTGCTCTTGCAGAGGACCCTGGTTCGATCCCCAGCACCCACATGGTGGCTGAGAACCATCTGTAACTCCAATTCCAGGAGAACTAGAGTTCCAAAATCCGACAGCCTCTTCTGACCTCCGCGGCATTGCACGACATGGGTGTACAAACCTACATGCAGACAGTATATTCATACACATAAAAAATAAGTAAAAATTTAAAAAAAGGAAATGAGTGAAAAGATTTAATTGTATATTTTTAGTCATTTCAAAAGCTTGACTTTGAGAATAAAGAGACTGTGGTGGTTTGAATGATAAATGTCTCCCACAGGCAAAGTATTTGAACACTCAGTCCCCAGTTTGTGCCACTGTTTGGGGAGGACATGGAATTTTTAGGTGTAGCCTTGCTGGAGGAAGGACATTACTTGGGGTCAGCTTTGAGTATTCATAATCTTGCCCAGTTCACTTTCCCTACTTTGTGGATTAAGATGTAATATCAAAAACCTCAATGTCAAACTTGAAACTCTGACATTGTTAGAAATAAACATTGGCAGAAACTTACAAAATATAAACGTAAGAATGTACTTTCTAAATTGGACAACAGCTGCTCAGGAAGTAAGGTCAACAATCAATAAGAGGAACATCATTAAACCGAAAAGCTTCTGTACAACGAAAGAACCAACCAAGCAAGTGAATAGAAAACCCACAGAGGGGGTATAAAACCATCACCAACAACATATCTTTATATATGCTGGATGCATATATAAAGAACTCAAAAAAACTCAAGAAAACAAGTGACTCAATTAAACGATGGGATAAGGATCTAAACAGAGAGCTCTCAAAAGAAGAAATAAAGATAACTAAGAAACATGTTAAAAAGTGTTCGATGTTGTTAGTAATTAGGGAAAAGCAAATGAAAATCACTTTAATATTTCATCTTATCCCAGTCAGACTGGCTAAGATCAAGAGAACAAATGATACCAAATGCTGCAGAGGATGTGGGAAATGGGAACACTCATTCACCAGTGGTGGGCTAGCAGTTAGTCCAAACCCTATGGAAAGCACTGTGAAGAATTCTTAAACTAAAAATGAACCCACCATTTGACCCGATTATACCATTCCTTAGCATATACCCAAAGGACTCATCCTATTGCAGAGATACTTCTACATCCATGATTGTTGCTGCTCTTTTCACATTAGCTAAGAGATGGAAGAAACCTAAGTGTCCCTTGACTGATGAGTAGATAATGGAAATGTGATACTCAGCTGTAAAGAAAGATGATATCATGAAATTTGCAAGTAAATAGAACTAGAAACTATCATTTTAATTGAAGTAACACAGACTCAGGAAAACAAACGATGTATGTGCTCTCTCATTTGTAGTTCCTAACACCAAAACCTTATATGTGTGTATGTATCCTGATGTAACTGTAAAGGCCAGGAAAATAGAAAGGAACCTGGAAGGCAAATGGAAACAAGAAACCTCAGAGAAAAGATTAGTAAGAGACTAGTATTACTGAGGGAAAATATATAAAATGTCATGTGAGGAGAGAGGGAGGGTTATGCAAAGAAATTTGGGGAAAAGTGAAAGAAGGAGCTCAAGGTGGGACCATGGGAGATTGGTATTATGAAGGGAGAAATAGGTAAAATGTGACACTTTAAATTGGGAAGGCATGGAGGGAGGGTAGACAGAGAGAAAGATAGAGAAGAGATAAATAATGCCTAGATAATATAAAAACACAGAGGATAATATTAGTCTAAAAACCTAATGACAAATTACACATACATGAGTCTCTGTGCATAGCTTAAGGCTACATAACAAGAAACAGTGCCAGACAAGAGAAACTTTCCTTTGAGCTGTTGGCCAGGGTAGTCCAAGAGACTCCCCAAATTACCCAGGCTATTGCCACAGCCCTTGCTTGCTTCCCAGAACTTGAAGGTAAGACCCTATTGCTGAAGATGACCAGATTTGGGGCAATAGATCTGGAATTGACCTGGAAGCCACTTCCCCTGAAGACTAGCTCATGTTTCTTTGGAGAGCACTATGCAAGCTATTAAGGGAGAACATCAACTTTGAGACCAATAACCACATCAATGACAGGCACAACATACAACATAGTGCAGTAGTGATACTTTTATTTTGGAGCAATCAATGTCTACTAATTAGACTTAAAACTTAATGGGAGAAAACTCATGTGTTGGTACTGTGAACATAGCCAGATATACATGGATGGAAAGGCCATAGACCTTAGAGAAATCCCCAAGGCTGTCATGTCCCTAAGCTAATGCAACTTCTTACCAAGTGCAAAATATGGATCTTTATATTTACGGTCAAGTATCCCAGTCACCACCCATCAAAAAGCATCTTTTATACCAGACAGAAACTATTATAGAATACCACAATTGGTCATACAGAGACATTGTTTGTGAAATGCCCAAGCCTAAGTGACACATCAACAATACAACCTCTACACCCAAGGCTCATACAACATTGAACAAAGGGTAAAGAGAACTCTAATGAATTTCCCAATCTCATTAATGCAGCCCCCTTATGCAACAGAGAGCCAAGAACCCAAAAGATCACAAATGGCCAAAGCTTGGAAACTAGGAGTCTGCAGAGTATGGGTCTTTGGACCAGACTTCTAAATTAAGCTTCACCTACCCAGAGGTCAGGGACAATTGTAGAAGAGGGCGCAAAAGATTTTAAGGGCCATAGAGAAGGTGCATGGCCATATGGAAATATAAGCCTACAAGCTCCAGGGACCCTGTTTATATGAGCTTTACATTAGTGGTGTCAACATAAGACCCATGCAAACTCAACCAGACAAAAACCCAGCATGAAACTGGGGAAATGGGTAGCAGATTCCAATCTTAGCTAAAGAAATATTGGTAGCTGATTACTACTGGGTAAGGAAAGGTGGTCTTCTTAAATCAAGGGTCTCTGGATAGGCTGAGTAAGCCTCAGTGAATGAATTTGTACTGAGGAATGCCAGAGACATTAACTTGATACAATAGGCCTTAACACAAATGATAGAGTGTGTGAACTCCAGTGGGGGTTGGGGGTGAGAGAATGCCAATGAGGAAAGGAGTATAAAGGTGATTAAAATTTATTGAAATTTCCCCGAAGGTTGATAACTGACAACAAAGAGAGAAAAGAATGAAATATGAAGAAAAATTGCACTTATATAAGAATCATGATAGAAGGCCTGGTCAATCAATAGATGTTATCTATAATATTTGGAGTTTACATAAGAGAAGAAAAGTGAGAAGGAAAAAATATTTGAACAAAAACTGGTATCAAATTATTAAAACCTTAACCTTGGGGAAACTTTCATGTAAAAGCAGTTATTAGCAAACATGCTTAAAATGACTGAAAATATTAATACACATGTGAATAAACATGATGTAGGAGGGAAGAAATGTCTAGTTAAGAGGAAAGAACATTTAGAAGATCCATAATTACAAAAAAATTCATTAAGCTACAGAGCTTCTGTACAGCAAAAGAAACAGCCAAGGAAGTGAAAGGAAACCCACTGAGTGGGAGAAAATCTTCATCAGTGACACATCTGACAAAGGATTAACATCCAGAATATACAAAAAACTCAGAAACCAAAGTAGCAAGAAAATAAACAGCCCAGTAAAAAGATGGGCTACAGACATGAAGAGAGAATTCTCACATGAAAAAATAAAAATGGCTAAGAGACACAATAAAAACTGCTCAACAGTCTTAGTAATTTGAGAAATGCAGATAAAGACCACTTTAAGATTCCATCTTACCCCAATCAGACTGGCTAAGATCACGAAAATGAAGGACACAGGGTGTGGAGAAAGAGGAACACTCATTCACTGTTGTGGGAATGCTGACTAGTACAGCCCCTATGGAAGGCAAGGTGGGGAATTCCCAAAAAACTAAAATGAATCTTCCATAAAAAAACAGTTATACCACTCCTTGGCACATACCCAAAGCACTAATTATACTGTAGAGATGCCCGTACATCCATGTTTGTTGCTGCTCTCTTCACAATAGCAAAGCAACGGAAAGAACCTAAATGTCCCACAACCATTGGATGGATAATGAACATGTGGTACATCTACACAATGGAGTACTACTCAGCAGTAAGAAAAGATAAAATTTCTGAAGGATGAACAGACTTTCCTGTTTATAGACTGGACACTGGCTGAAGTCCCATTAGTGGCTCTCCAAGACCTCCCTGAACAGGAAGACTGGTGACTCACATTTGCAGGACATTTCAAAAGATGCCCCCATGTATAATCCCCTAAGACTTGGTTGACATCTGAGGGCAAGTAACAAAGTTATCCCTTAGGTCCCTTGGCCAAATTGGTATGGGCATTAAGTATGGTCATTAAGCACCCAGAAAGGCTAAGTTGCACCAGCCTATTACATTGCACCTATATTAAAATTGCATCCTTTGGAAACAAACTGTATGTTATTTCCATATCACATTTCTTGATTTGCAACTTTCCATTTTAATCCCGTATTACTCTAAAAGATGCACACATACCCTCCATCATGTACTAAAAACCCAAGGTCTGAAAATACATGTTAGGTCAGCTCTAGAACCCATTTAGGGAATTACAATGCAAGAGGACAGTTGTCTTAAGATCATGAGAAAAGGAAGCCTGGTCTAGCAAGACCTGATTTTGTCCTCGAGTGGATGGAACTTGTAAATGAAAAGCTGAAAGGATCAAGGCACTCCCATGCTCCTCACTCCAAGAAACACCCTGAGAGACCCCTGAGGAACAGATCCTCAACTGACCTTGAGAAAACAAAAACCTTGGTTAATCTGGGCTAACTGTGTGGCCTTCAGCATCCAAAAGGAAAGTACAACCAGATATAAATAATCAGTAAGACTAGAGAAACTGTACTTCAGACACAGAACTTGAGATCTTAGTAAAAAGACAAAAAGATGATTAAAACAAAAATAAATTTATGTGAAAAAAATAAAAACACAAAAAGATAAAAGAGAGTACTGTTGTTTGGCCTGTCTTCAGTTCTTACTGGCAAGTGCATCTACTCTGTGGCTGCCACCACTTTTGGCACTCCTCAAAGACATGAGACACAGCTTTGGAAACTTCCAATATGGACTGAGGACTCATGTCTCTCCAAGAATCCTCCAATCCTTCAATGCCAGATGAGGACTACTGAGATACCCAGTTTGTGGACTAAACAGCTAAGGGGATGTCAGCCTGGTCAGAATATAGACTGCCATTGTTGGACTACCTGGGCTGTGTCATGGAGGCCAGTTCAGGGGAATCAAGACAGGACACATGCTAACTGGACTTCATTTGGGGGACCATGGAAGGGAAAGTCCCCAATGTGGAGCAAAAGAGCAGGATTGATGGTTGTTTGGATATGCCAAGGAGGAACCTTCAAGCACTTCTTTAAGGAAAACATGACATCTTTTAGGAAAAAAAATCCTTCAATTCAAGTGATATGTGTATGTATGTATATATTTATGTATATATATAGCTATGCATATATATATGCATATATATACACATATATACTGTATATATATACAGTATATATATACAGTATATATATATACTGATATATATATGGATATATATATATCCATATATATATATATATATATATATATATATATATATACTGTAGCAATACAAGTTGTGGAGAACAACAACAAAAGAACTGAAAAAAACTCTAGAAAGACTCAGAAAAAGATACACTACATGTATGGCAGAATGCAGGGACTTGGGTGGGCTGGGGGGCATGGAAAGGGAAGGGACTTGAGATTCTATTGAGAAATGATGTATGACCTACAGAAAAAGTTTAATAAAAAATAAAATAAAAAAGAAAAGATAAAATTATGAAAATCACAGGTAAATGGATGGAAATAGAGAATGTTATTCTGGATTAAGTGACCCAAAGGCAGAAAACCAGGTGATGGTACATTCTCCCTCATTTGTGGATGGTAACACCAATCCCCTTAAGTGACTGACTATATATCCTGATATGATACCAGGAGCCAAGAAATTGGAAAGGATACATGGAGGGAAAGGAAAAAACACCCTGAAACAGGGGGACAGCAAGGAACAGATGTTACTAGGGGAGAGGTCAGGTGGGTAAGGGGAGGACAGGTAGATAAATGGGGATTATGATGGGAAGTGAGAGAGGTCAGGAGAGGGGGAAGGTGGGAAAGATGGGGTGCAGGGGCTGGAGATGGAGGAAGGGGTGGTAAGGGAAGAAGAAAGAATAGGGATGATTGGAACTTGAGAGGATAGGAAATCCAGGGTGTAATGTGATGCTCCCAAGACCACATGAGGAATTCACATACACCTGAACATTCGTGTACAGATTGTGAAACCTGGTGGTTATGTGGCAGGGAACACAGAGCAAGACAGGATACCTCCCTTTGAATAGTTGGTGAGAGCAATACAAGTGACTCTCAAAACAAAGCAAGCTATCTCCAAAGCTCTTGATTATCTACCAGAAATGGAAAATCAGACCCTACTGTTCAGAACAGGGCATGCTTCAGGAATAGGACTTAGATTAATGGAACAGTAACTGACCTGGAACCTTTCTACCTGAAGTTAAGCATTCATAAAGCTAAACAATGTGCACACTGCTATGAGGGAAAATCAAGCAATGGTAGAACCAGAACCCAACTCTAACAACTGTCTCTATTGGTGCAGTAGATGCACTATTGTCTAGGGGATGGTCAACAGCTATCTAATTGGTCTTGGAACCCTCTCAATAGGAGTGAACCCATGAGAGCCACTGTAAACTCACCTAAATGCACAGGGCTGGAGAGGATATAGACTCTAGAGAAAAGCCTATCAGGGTCATAGCTCTAGACAAATGTACTTTCTTACCATACTAAGAAATCTTATATTTACAGAGAAGCGTATTGTATGGCACTCATCAAAAAGCTACTCTTTGCAAAAGATGGAGGCCACTGCAGAATCGGATAACTGGTCAGACACAGAACATATGCTATTGAAAAATCCCCATTCCTAGGAGACACATCTACAATTGAACCTCTACACACAGAATGAAGGGCAGAGAGAAAATGAACATACCCCTCAATTTTCACCAGTTATGCTTCTGTACACAATAGAATGTGATGCAAACAGAAGGCCACAAGTAGTCAAGCTCTGAAGAATTGAGGCCCCAGGCTGTGTATCCCCAGATGGGACCCCTATAATAAACCTCACCTAATCACAGCTTGGGGATAATTGTGGAAGACAGGACAGAAACATTGTAAGAGCCAGGGCTGGTGCATGAACCTAGAGGAGCAGTGACATTCAATCGGCTGTAAGCTTTCACAGGTAAACCTGTGGCAATGTTGGCATCAGACTTGGGACCCATACCAACTGTGACATGATCTCAAAGAGGAACAAGAGAAATGGGTGGGTGACTGACCCTGGACTGAGAACCACAAGAGAATGAGTACTGTTTGGCAAAGAAGAGCACGCCTTACCTAGAATTCCTAGATGTGCTGAGAAGACTCCAACAGATCTTTTTGCTCAGGACATGTAGGTTTGGGAGCTTGACTAGATATGGCTTAGCTTGGATGTTGTAATGGGTTCTGATGGGGAGTTGGGGCATGGGGAGGAATGGGTTCAATTGGGAACCATTTTCTAAGTAGTACAAATGTCCAATAAAAAATTGTTTTTTTATAATTTATTCCACAAGAGAAAGTAAAGAAATATGAACAAAATATCTCACTTTCTGATATTTTTCTGGGAGAATGATAAAGTAATTAAAGGTATAAATTATTAAATTAAAGCCAAGAGTGGTGGTGCATACCTTTATTCCCAGCACTCTGGAGGCACATGCCGTCAGATTTCTGTGAGATGCAGGCCAGCCTGGTCTACATAGCAAGTTCCAGACCAGCTGGGGATACTGGGAGACACTATTTCAAAAGACAAATAAATAAATAATTAAATTCATGATGTGATTCACAATCATGGGGAATCCTTTAAAGAAGGAAGGCCTGTGCCAAAACCCCTTCATTTTATGTAAATATGCATTTACAGATATGATCTAATTTTTATAGTATTTTAAAAAATATTTTTCCTGGCAGGTATTATCTACCATATGGGTACTGTGAACCAAACCCAGGTCATTTGTAGGAGCGCCCAGTCCTCTTAACCACTGAGTCATATCTCTAGCCTCAAGTTTTATAGTCTTCGATTCATATTTTAAAATCTGGTGAAGGCTGAAAGGACTGGTAGGACCCGTCTGCAGAATATATGTGGGAGCACATTGAGGGGGTGTTGCAGATAGGAGTAATGTGGTCTTTTGGTTCCAAGGGTCTGAAAAACATGCTACTGTGTTATAAATACACTTCTGATATGAAATCTAGGATACTTTGTGAGATGTTCTAGTTGCCATGGATTTCCATTTATTTTCTTTCTAAACAAACTCAGCCCACTTTTTCAGCTGTGATTATAGAGAACTTGTTACAGATTACTCATTTTTTATCTGAACTCTTTGCAATTTAAAATCCTTAAACTGTCATTGTTGTTTGAGCTTTTGAAGAGATAAGTCAGATAAATGGAAAGTGAAAAAGCTTTCTAAAGTTCAATCCTTATTCTCAAATATTTTATTATATAATTTTAATGCTTTTTAAAAATTCCCATCACAGCACCTTTTTATAATTGAGAACGGGCTAACATAATGACCACATTTAACTTGCAAATATCTCATTTTTGTGAATGTTTTACTTAGCATTACTTTGCCTGTTACTAATATGATAATCTGGTTACTGGTAATTTCATTATTAGTTGAAATGAAAACCTATTTCAAAATATACAGTCATAAATAATGAGCTAATTTTTTTCACTAGTGTATTCACTAGTGTATTGGCTGAGTCTATTGGATGCATATAGGTAGGTGCACCCTTGTCATGTAATGCCCATAGAGAACAGAAGAGGGGATCAGATGCCCTGGAATTGGAGTTATGGATGGTTGATAGCTGCCACGTGGGTGCTAGGAATCAAGCCCTGGACCTCTGCAAGAGCAGCCAGTGCTCCTAACTCCTGAGCCATCTCTCCAGCCCAGAGAATTTTTCTTAATTAAACATTTTATGAAAAGCAGATATGCTTGTGAGTATAAAATACCATTAACCTTATGCCTCAGACTAGCATAATTCCAGAGCAGGTTCCTTGAAACATTCATTAATTAGAGTATAAAGATGTAAGCTATATAAAGAAATGTTAAATAACTATATAGATGTGTTTTGTGATTGTATCTACTGAAATAAAACATTGAGACTCATTTCAAATGTAAATCATTGTAACTGTTAATTAACAACTGAATTTACTTAATAAGGAAATCTATTTGTTAGACTATTACTCATTATATTACTTTTCAAAAACAAATTGTGTGGTGTTAATTCTATGTGTCATCTTTCCTGGGACAAGAGGTGCCAAGACTAAGCATTTCTCTTTCTGTGTGTAAGAGGATTTTAAAAAACTATTTGCATTTGAAGCAGAGGATTAATAAAGCAACATTCCACACCATTGAAAGTCCAAATAGAAATGACACAGAAGAAGAAGAAGGAGAAGAAGAAGAAGAAGAAGAAGAAGAAGAAGAAGAAGAAGAAGAAGAAGAAGAAGAAGAAGGAGTTCCCATTTCTGCTTCCTGCCAACCTCCTGAACTGAGAGAACCTGTCCTTCCTTAGATGGGGATTTGTACCCATGTTTCCTGAAATCTCTGGTTTGCAGACAGCCTATCAAGGGACTTCTCAGACTCCATATATGAGACCATGAGCCAACTCTCATAATTAATTTCCTCATATATATACACATATGTTTATATATGCAATTATATATAATCTATAAATATTTCATATTGGTTCTGTTTCTTTGGACATCTCTAATATAGAATATGGAGATAAGATAAAAATTTTGGATTTTTATATAGAATTATAGTCTTATAAGAATTATATAGAATTATAGACTACATAGGAAGTCCCAATTTGATCACCGTGTAGGCAATAGTCTCTTTAAGGTCCTACGAAAATGATCCCTGCCATTTCCCCCTCAAATCCAGACTTTCCTGCATAAAGATTTCATCAAGCCATAGAAAAGCATGCTTAGACAGCCCTTCCAAAGGGCCAGCTATTACAGTGCAAATATTTTGTTACTCTCTTCAAAGTTTCTTATAAAAAATGATTAGACAGGTATTATATAATTTCAGTCTCTTTAAGTAAATATACTTTCATAGACTATTTTATGGTATTACAGAAAAAACTCAACTAGAGAGCATTTGGAGGCTGAAGGACCTGGCATTTTCATCTTAAAAGGCCTTATAAACCCTGAGAAATACCAAGGAGTGTGCACTGCAGGGTGGCGCTGCAGGGTGCCTATATGTCACAACATGAGCTAAGTTAAAAAATAGCATATTTCTATCCTCTTTAGAATGAAAATTCAGTTATATTCAAGGGCTAAGTTAATATGTTAGGGATAACAAGATATGGGTTTCTCATTGTTAACGTTCTAAATGTAGGAGAAACCTAGAACGAACCCCAAGACATTGAATTGGCACAGTGTGGCTCATGGTGTTACATAGTAGACTGACAGTGAAATGGGTAGATAATGAAATTTGACAATGTATGTAATATTCTCTTATATATAAATGTTTTGAATATACAAGTGAGTTTGTAGCATTTATAGACTTATTTCTTGATCTGTCCAGTCAGAGATCACAGGAGCAGCAAAAATATGCTTATTTAATATTTTTCTATAGGTTTATATTGTCTTCTAAAATTAATCAGAAATCTTTAAAAAATATGGTGGATCCCAGGGAGTCAAGATGGGTTTGGATCAATGTTAAGTACTCAAAAGTCAAGAATCTATCACACATACACACACACACACACACACACACACACACAAATAAATAAATAAATATACCATTTTAAATCATTTTTTTAGGAAGTTAGGAATCACACATAGGAAAAGAGTCCACAAGAAAATGTTCATGGCCCACATCAAGCATTTTAACTAGACAAATCGGGCTGGAGAGATGGCCTAGCTGTTAAGAGCACCGACTGCTCTTGCAGAGAACCTGGGTTCGATCCCCAGCACCCACATGGCGGCTGAGAACCGACTCTAACTCCAATTCCAGGAGAAATCCAGTTACAGGGGAATCCGAGATCCTCTTCTGACCTCCGCGGCATTGCACGACACGGGTGCACAGACCTGCATGCAGACAGTACACTCATACACATACAAAAATAAAATTAAAAAAAATTAACTAGACAAATCTAATAAAATGGAATATCAAAATAAAGAGCTTAGAAAATTATAAATCATTTTGTAAAATGCACATTTATAACACCTTATTTTAATTACTTGAATTAAGAAAATGAGATGCAAAACCTTTTTTTTATAGCATTATGTCAACAAAAAAATGTATTAAAGAAAAGAGAATATTAAAAATTACCATGGGCAACCATTTTAATAGTTATTGAGGAGACTCAATGGTTGCTCAAATAAGTTTGTAAAAGTTTAAGAATTGGGAATGGATATGTTTCTCACCTAAAAATGGTCCTAATTTGCACAGAGAAAAACAAAAACACAAATTCAGGCAAAACTTGTTGTTATAGAGTGTCACCCAATGTCCATGTGTTGCACCCTGACCCCACCCAATGTGTGAGGAGGCATGCCTCAGAGGGCCATTCATGTTACGAGGCTAAGGAATTTATTAATAACAAAATTTCTTATAAGAAGAGGTCACTGGGTTAGCATTGGTGCGCTCCACTGGTGAAGAGCCCACCATAAGTTGACCATGTGCAGCTAGGACGTATGTACTGTGTCTGACAGAATTTTCACCTTGGACGTCCCAGCCTCCAAGATGATGAGGGAAATAAAGGATCTATAGCCAAATCGATGACATTTTGTTATGCCAGCTCAATCTAAAACAGAATTATGGTTCACAGAAAAGTGTTGAATTGTTGTCAAAATATTGCTCAAGATTTTTATTCCTAGTATTAAAGTATTCTATCATTAAAAGATCCAAATATGGCTAACATATACAGAGCTAAAATCTTATGCAGAAGTGAGGTCAAGGGTATGTTTGGTGGTAAGCCATGTGAAACTGATTAAAAGGTGCAGTAAAATTGTCTGAGATTCAATATAATTACTATCAAAATCTCCAGAATATATTTCACCAAAAGAGCAAAATGGATCAAATTCATATGGAACTAACTATAGGGTGCCTCAAATAAGCAAAAACATCGTGAAAAATATAAAGTCAGAAGAGCCACTCTTCTCAACTTCAATGCTTAGTACACAGTATTAAACAGCACTGTAAATGTTCTAGGTTCTTATCTGCTACTACTATAAACACTTTGACTAACAGCAACTTAGAAAAGGAAAAGATTTATCTCACACTTCCATGTCATACTCCATCACTGAGGGAAAGTCAGGGAAGGAACTCAAGTAGGAACTTGAAGCCAAAGTCATAGAGTAAAGCTGCTTGCTGGTTTGCTTACAAAATCATATCTTAACAAGCATTTTTATACAACCCATCACCATCTGCATAAGACAGTATTGCTCACAATGGCCTAAGTGGCCTCATCTCAATTAATAATCTAGACAGTCCCCATAGACATCCCTAAAAGCCATCTGATCTAGACAATCCCTTAACTGGAGCTGTTCCTCTCAGTTGACTCTAAGCTGTTTCAAACTGACAATTAAGGATAGGATGTGGTAAGGTCAGACACACACACACACACACACACACACACTCCCTATCTGTTGCCATCTGTGCCCTGAGCTACACAAGGACCCCCAAGAAAGTCCTCATTTAATATAGCTCCTACCCTTGGACAGTACTGTGAGCCCGAACTACATCAGGTGTTTTTTCAATATTAACAAAGCAAGGAGTACAGTACACCCTCCATCACTTTCAAATAGAGCCGAAACTGAGTGATAGATCCAGCCTATCTGTTTTAATACAGCAGTTGAAAGACTTTTTAAGGAATCAGGGTGGCAAGGAGATAACTTCAATAAAAACTGGAAAACATTCTACCATGCATGCTAAATACATTACTCAGTAGTAAAACTAATTAAATTTTTCCTCCTCAGAGAGAGAAATCTAGCTATTATGAAGGTCATGTGGTATATTCTTAGGATGAGTCAAATCTCTTTTGAAGTGAAGGCAGATTTTAAAAAGTAATCAAAAATATTGTGAATTTTTCTCTTGAATTATCTCCACAGAATATTTACTTTTTGATAAGAGAAATCAGGCACACACTTCAGATGTGTGTGTGTGTGTGTGTGTGTGTGTGCATGTGAAAATGACAGTAACTAATTGTTAAGTAACTGTTTGGATTTCAAACTAAAATAAGAATGATCCCATATCTCAAACACATCAATCACATAAAAGCAAATGTAACAAAAGATAGCTTATTGTTCAAAAAAAATCAGTGATGAAATAATGAACCATTCTTTCCTTTGGCATCTCAAAGCACAGAGTGTCCTTTACACTCCTCCCACAATGAGGTGTCCAGCTCTTTGTTCAAGACCAGACAGAACATTAACATGTAAATCTTCTCACTATGACTTTATAGGAATAATCAGCAGCCAGAACCAATAGGATAGAAAGTCACCAGCTTGGCTCAAGAAGTTTGTCAAACAGAAATGTGCTCTGCTTGTCCCCAAGTAATACTTGAATTTCCAATAAGAAATCTCTCACCATATGAGGATGAAGATTGCTTCCAGGAAGCTACAATGAAACTAGATTTGTCATCAAGTATTTAAAAAAGTAATGAAGAATTAAAAGGGGTTGTGTAGCTACATCTTAATGCAGCTGTGGAAGAGAGGAAATGGGGCTGGGCAGGTATATCCTGATGGATAATTAAGGAGGCAAAGTCCAAAGCACTCAGTTCTAAAGGACAGGCTGGAGGTGGTGCTTCAGAGGCAGCCTGGGTTTTGAGACTCTGAGGTAGCACTGTGGGTGCTTGCAGAGTGATGGAGATGCAAAGAGAAAGTGACGACAACATCCCAGACAAAAATCTTGATTGGGTTAAATCTACCTAGAAGCAATTCTGTACAACATGCAGATCTCCATAAAATCTACTTCCTCCATAAGAGGAGAGATCTCCTCTCCAAATCATCCACACCTAGGAGGGATTTCCTCTGTGGATTCCATGAAGCTATGTGTGTCAAGGCCAGGAAATTAAAAGAAGAAAACTTGGAACTTGTACAGATAACCCAAAGAGATTCTTACTTGTCATAAGAAGCATTTATTTGGAATATATTAGAACAAAAATTTCTGTAGTATATCCTCAACTGAGCTGGAATAAAATAATATGAACTTGAAAGAAAATTCAGCTTCTAACAAGCAGACCATGAGGCTTTTCGTGCTAAACTGTTGAATATTGCTATGATTTGAATGTGGACTGTCTCCTGTAGGCTTGAGAGAACAACTGGTCACTGATGGCATTGTTTGTGAAAGGAATGACAAACAGTACTATTTCAGATGGGAAAAAGATCTCTGTTGGGAACTGGACTTGAAACAAAGAACTTATAAGACTAGACCACCCTGAATTCTCATACAAGCTAAACAAGATTGAGCCAGGTTAGTAACTGGGTAGGAGACAGCATGAGAATGTTCCCTGGGTAGCTTTGGGATGAGCTGCTCTGCTCTACATCCCTGCTAGTTGATGCTGGGACTTAAACTTCCAAACACTGTGAGCCCAAATCAATCTTTTATCACTTAAATTGTTTCTCTTAGATATTTTATCACAACAGCAAAAAGCTTGACAAACATAAATATGAACAGTTTCACAGACTATCACTACCAGACATGCAACCTTTGATAAGATCACTGAGGATTGACATAAACTTTCAGTCTGCAGTAACATGTAATTAGGTTAAACTTGTTCTGACCCTGGGATGTGATCAATGAAGACAAATATCCTTACAGGAAGAGATAAAAAGGTTTTAGTTGCTTTTTCTATGGCTGTGATAAAATACTCTGAGAAAAGGGTTTTGTTTTGGCTTCCATGGCAGGAAAGGCATTGTGTGGAAACAGTGGGAAGGAGGTCGGTCACAATGCATCTGCACTCAAGAAGCAAGGAGCTACAGAAAGTAGGGCCAGGGTATAGCACCTCAAAGTTCATCTGCAATGATATACTTCCTCCAGTCAGACTGCACCTCCTAATGACTCCACAATGTTCCCAAATGATGCCATTAGAGATTTCAGAGGAAAATAACCTCACAATTGGGGACATTAAGGTTGAAACCTTCAAAGCAACAAGCATGTTTGGAAATGCAGAGAGGAAGTGATCTTACAATTTAAATCCAAAAGCAATACGGAAGTGTATTTCTTCTTTGTAAAGGAACCACCACCCCTGCCCCACTTAAGTCTTTAACTGGTTGGATGTGGCCAACCTACTTTATAGATGAGAATGTACTCTTCAAAATCTTCATAGAACGTAAAGAAACAAGGAAAATAAATAGGAAAACACTAGAGAACAAAGCATTCAAAAACTGTTTGACATTTTCAAATGAACTAACCATCCTGGGATGAAAATAAAACAAAACTTCATAGAAGGAATTTGGGTAATTGACACTAGCATCCACAGATGAGGGATACCATTCTTCGTTTGTTTTTCTGAGACTGTGTTACTTCACTAAGCATGATGTCTTCTAGCTCCAGCCATTTTCCTGCAAAGCTCGTGATGTCGTCTTTCTTTACTGCTGCATAGAACTTCATTGTGTAGATGTATCACATTTTCTCTATCCATTCGTCAGTTGAGGGGCATTTAGGTTGATTTCAGCTCCTTGCTATTGTGAAGAGAGCTGCAATAAACATGGCCATGCATGTATCTCTGTGGTGGTTTAAGTCTTGAGGGTACATGCCCAGGAGTGGTATGGCTGGGTCAGGTTTAGAAGTATACAATCAGAGATTCCAAAATAAAATAAAATAAAATAAAATAAAACAAAACAAAATATTTGAAAATATATTGGCTGGCATCTATTGTCCCTTAACACTGGGAATGCTTTGCTCCAGGTTCTTCTTGCTTTCATAGTTTGCGTTGTGAAATCAGTTGTAATTCTGATAGGTTTCCCCTTATAGGTCACTTGTTGTTTTTCTCTTGTGGCTTTAAGGATTTTGTCTTTGTTTTGGGTGTCTAGCATTTTAACTATGATGTGGCATGGAGAGTTTCTTTTCTGATCTTGTCTGGTTGGAGTTCTATGTGCTTCTTGTGTTTGTATTGGTTTGTCTTTTTTCAGTTTGGGGAAGTTTTCATCTATTATTCTGTTGAAGATCTGACCAATACCATTCTCTTGGGATTCTTCTCCTTCCTCTACTCCTATGATGTGAAGGTTCAATTTTTCATAGTGTCCCACAGTTCCTGGTTGCTCCACTTTTGTGTATTTTTAAGTTTTTCATAATCTTTCCTTGAGGTTTTTAGTTGTTTTGTGTTATCTTCCAGTTCTGATATTCTTTGTTCTGCTTCCTCCATTCTACTTCTGAGGCTTTTTCCATTCTTTTCCACTTGATTGGATGAGTGTTTGATTTCCTTTTTCATTTCATCTTGTGATTTCCTTAGTATTTACACTTCCTTTTGGAGCTTCTCAATCTCTTCCTGTAGCTCTTTGCTTTGCTGGCTGGTTTCCTTTTGTATTTTGACATGGGATATTTTCAATGTTTCCACTTCCTTCTGGAGTTTGTCATTTTCTCCCTCTAGTTCTTTCTGGTGGGATCATTCCTCAATGTAATTAAAGCCATATACAGGAAACCCACAGCCAATATAATCCTAAATGGGGAAACGACAGAAGCATTCCCCTCAAAGGTAGGAACTCGGCAAGGCTGCCCCCTGTCACCACTCCTTTTCAATATAGTGCTGGAAACCCTTGCTAGGGCAATAAGGCAAGAAAAGGAAATTAAAGGACTTCTAATTGGAAAAGAGGAAGTCAAGCTATCCCTTTTTGCTGATGATATGATTGTCTACCTAAGGGATGCTAAGAACTCCACTAGAAAACTCATAGAAACTATTAAGAGCTTCAGAAAAGTGGCAGGATACAAAATAAATCTAGAAAAATCTGAAGCCTTTCTTTATACCAACAACAAGCAACTGAAGAAGGACTACAAGGAGACCTTCCCACTCACAATAGCCTCAAAAACAATAAAATACCTAGGAACAAACCTAACCAAAGACACCAAGGAACTCTAAAACAAAACTTTTAAACCCCCAGAGGAAGGAAATTGAGGAAGACATCAGAAGATGGACAAACCTCCCATGCTCATGGATTGGGAAAATAAATATAGTAAAAATGTTCATTCTACCCAAACTCGTGTACAGATTTAATGCAATCCCAATCAAAATCCCCAAGAGCTTCTTCAGAGGCTTGGAAAAGAAATCCTCAATTTCATTTGGGAAAACAAAAGACCCTGAATAGCCAAAGCAACCCTGAGCAAAAAGAGCAATACAGGAGGGATCGATCTACCAGACATCAAACTATACTACAGGGCTATGGTCATAAAAACAGCTTGGTACTGGCACAAAAACAGACCAGGTGACCAATGGAATAAAACTGAAGATCCAAACCTGAGCACATACAATTTCAGCCACCTCACATTTGACAATGGGGCCAAGAAGACACAATGGAGGAAAGACAGCATCTTCAGCAAGTGGTGTTGGCAAAATTGGATCACCACCTGTACAAGAATGAAATTAAACCTCTACCTCTGACCCTGTACAAAACTCAATTCCAGATGGATCAAAGACCTCAACATGAAATCCAAAACTCTGGAGGTGATAGAAGAGAAACTTGGCAGCAGAATACAAGACATAGGTGTAGGAAAAGACTTCTTAAATCAGACAGCAGCTGCACAAGAAATAAGATCGACAATTGACAAATGGGACCTGATTAAACGCAAAAGCTTCTGTACATCAAAGGAAACAATAAAGGAAGTGAAGAGAAAACCCACAGAATGGGAGGAAACCTTCACAGCAGATACATCTGACAAAGCATTAATTTTCAGAGTATACAAGCTACTCAAAAAACAAAGATGAAAGAAAACAAATGAATCACTCAGAAGATGGAGCAAAGATCTGAACAGAGACTTCACAGAGGAGGAATTAGAGATGGCTGAGAAACACCTTAAGAAGTGTTCAACATTGCTAATAATTAAGGAAATGCAAATTAAAACCACCTTAAGATACCACCTTACTCCAGTAAGACTGGCTAGGATCAAGAAAACAAATGATGCCAAGTGCTGGAGAGGGTGTGGGGAAAGGGGAACACTCATCCATTGCTGGTGGGAATGTAAACTTGTGCAGCCACTATGGAAAACAGTGTGGAGAACCCTTAGAAGATTCAAAATGAGCCTGCCATTTGACCCAGTCATACCACTCCTGGGTATATACCCACAAGACTCATCTTACTGCAGAGATACATGCACAGCTATATTTATTGCCGCTCTATTCACAATAGCAAAAAACTGGAACCAGCCCAAATGCCCCTCAACTTGATGAGTGGATAGAGAAAATGTGGTACATGTACACAATGGAATTCTATGCAGTGGTAAAGAAAGACAACATCATGAACTTTGCAGGTAAATGGATGGAGCTAGAAGACATCATGTTAAGTGAAGTAACACAGTCCCAGAAAAACAAACGACAAATGGTATCTCTCATATGTGGATGCTAGTAATAACCCAGTTATAAATATTTCTTGTGGAGAGGGATGCATATTAAAAGAACAACAACAGAAAGATTGCATCAGAAAACTGACTGAAATGGTGACTCGGGAAGGGTGAGAGGGGTGGGAGAGGGACACGGGTGTATATTCGATTGGTACATATTTTTTGGTGTTTTCAAGACAGGGTCTCCCTGTAGCCCCAGCTATCCTGGAACTCGCTCTGTAGACCAAGCTGGCTTTGAACTAACAAAGATCCACCTGCCTCTGCCTCCCAAGTGCTAGGATTAAAGGTGTGCGCCGCCACGCCTGGCTAATTCAAGAATATTTTAACAACTCTTTGTCAATAAATTTTGATAATCTAGATTAAAATGGAAAATTCCTTCAAAGACAAAGTCTACCAAGAAAGCTCACTCTAGAAGAAATAAAATATCTGCATTCCCTGATGACAAATGAGCACTAAAGTTTTTATCTAAGAACCACATGTTAAATGTTTGAGACTTTGAGACCATAGAGATTATTCTATCTGTTACTCTAAAACAAATCCATGGAAAACTCAAAAAGTAATGGGTGTGACTCCATTCCAATAACATTTTATGGAGAAAATAAATGGCTGGTACTTAGCCCATAGCTTTCAACCTTTCCTCCATATCTGTCAGCTCAATAAATGTTTTGTTGAATACCTGTGCTATACCAACCATGATGTTAGATGCTGAGACACAGCATTGAACAGATACTTAGCTCTCAGAGAGTTCCAAGCATGTCCAATGTTATAACACTGCAATACAACGTTGTCATCTACACAGTTCATAATTGAGACCCATGCAATAAAGCTACAAAAAGAATCACAGAAAATTTGATAATGTCTTAAGTATATTGTTGCTGTTGCTTCCTCTCTGTTCCAGCCAGCGTACTATGTGTTTGTTCCTCAGTGTGGCTGGCACTGAAGCACAAGTGGGACCCAAGAGGGGGAGGGGCGAGCCAGAGATGGTCAGTGAAAAAACTAACCCAGAGGAAATTTTGAGGGAACAATTCATTTTATTGGCAAAAGTCAGGGCCTTTTACACTATTCACTGGACCTTGTGAGGTAGGAATGGGGGTCGGAGAGTGTACAGGAAGTTACAGCATATACAGGGTGCTAGCTGATTGGCTCACTGTGCTGGATAGCTTTAGTGTCAACTTGACACACCTGGGTTGAGGGAGCCTCAATTGGGTAATTGGCTCCATTGGATTGGCCTGTGGCCACATCTGTGGAGTATTGTCTTGATGGTCAAGCAGTGTGGGAGGGCCCAGCCCACAATGAGTAGTGCCACCCTGGGCAGGTTGTTGTATACTGTATAAGAAGGCGGGCTGGGCATGAGCCAGAGAAGCAAGCCAGTGAACACCATTCCTCAATGGCCTAGTGCTCAGCTCCGCTCCAGGTTCTCCCCTGAGTTCCTCTTCTTGGCTCCTCAGTGATGAACTGTGACCCAGGAGATGTGAGCTGATAAACCTTTTCCTCCCCAAGTTGTTAGTCAAGATTGTTTTGTACAGAATGGAGACAAACTAGGACAGAAATTGGTACCAGAAGAGTGGGATTGCTGTGACAGACCTGATCGATTGTTTTGGGGAGATTGTGGAATGCATTTGGAACTTTGGGCGGGGAAGATCATTGAATGCCTAAAAAATTGTTTTGTTGCTGTTGCTGGGAGCTTGGAGCAGTTTTTGCTAATGATTTGTAGAAGGATGGAGGCCTGGCTTGTGAAGTTCCTAGTTTCAAAGGGGAACAGAGATTCAGGAACTGTAATCTGTGGGTTTCTGGTCAGCTGGGGGGGCCCCCCTGAGAAAAGCCTGTAATAACAAGAAGACCAGAACCTGAAGTGAAGATCTTTGTTGATACTGGGACAATTGATGCTGGTTAGTTGGGGCTGAAGAATCAGCTGTAACAAGAGACCAGCATCATTGTGGTGAAATCTTCTGGGAAGAATTTCTTCAGGTTCAGCACACAGAAGCTGTGGTCCAGAAGGGGCCTGAGCCTCCATGTCAAGCCAGAAGCAGGACTTGGTAATGTGTAAGAGTCTCCTATATGGTTCCGGGGTTGAAATTTGAGGGGGTCACAGAGAGCAGCCGAGGCTTGGCACTGTGAGAGGTCAGGAAAGACCATTGGTGGAAGTGCACCTTGGTGGCAGTGAAGATCCCAGGATTGCAGGGGTCATGGAGAGAAGCTGAGGCTTTGCACCAGGAGAGGTCACAAGAGACCATTGGTGAAGGTGCTGCCTCAGTTTCAGTGGTGACCCCAGTTTTTTGGAGATGCCGGGACCATGGGACTGTAAGAGAGGCCCACACTGACTCCATTTTGAGTATAGCTGCCATTTGGACTGATCTAACATTTCCTCATTCCAGTTGCAGGATTATGGTTAAAGATAACTGTTGGTATGTGAGGGCAGATGGACTGATCTAACATTTCCTCGTTCCAGTTGCAGGATTATGTCTAAAGATAACTGTTGGTATGTGGGGTGTTGTTAGACTGACCTAACCATGGGTGTAAGCCTGTTATTATCCAATAAGGCTAGAAGTTACCCAAACCCTGCTAAAATTCCCCTAGACCCTGTATAAAAGGCCTGCGAGCCAAGTTATTAGGGTCGGAGCCCTTTCCCTCCCACTCCAGCATGCTGGTTTACTTTTTCCCCGAAGTAAAGTCTTGGTTTTCCATCCTTCGGTGTGTCTGGTGTGGATTCTCAAACCCTAACAGGATGACCACCAAGAGCAGCAGCAGGTGTGGAATGGAGTCAGCCTGGGTCTGCGAGATGAGCTGTGTGTGCCAGGGATGGCCGAGTTGGAAAAGGGGGAGCTGCTGAGACCCTTTGGTGCCCAGAAGATCGTGAGTGAATCCCAGGTGTACAGCCTTGAGCTACTTTGCTGCACTTAGGTTTTGTTTGAGTGTGCCTGATTCTTCCCTTTGAAATAAGACAGTACTTGTTTTGGAATTTACAGCAGCCCACAGTTAAAAGACTTTTAATAGACTGAACTTTTAAGTGTTTGAACATTTTAAGGACTGTGGGGTTTTTAAGGTTGTACTGTCTTAGGTTGTGATTAATGTTAACATCATACTTTGGGGACAAGAAATGGAAAGGTGGTGGTTTAATAGTGATGTGTTTTGTGTGTCAAGTTGACAAGGGGTCAATTGTGCGGGATAGCTTTAGTGTCAACTTGACACACCTGGGTTGAGGGAGCCTCAATTGGGGAATTGGCTCCATTGGATTGGCCTATGGCCACATCTGTGGAGTATTGTCTTGATGGTCAAGCAGTGTTGGAGGGCCCAGCCCACAATGAGTAGTGCCATCCTGGGCAGGTTGTTGTGTACTGTATAAGAAGGCGGGCTGGGGATGAGCCAGAGAAGCAAGCCAGTGAACAGCATTCCTCCATGGCCTGTGCTTCAGCTCCTGCCTCCAGGTTCTTGCCCTGAGTTCCTGCCTTGGGCTCCCTGAGTATGAACTATGACTCAGGAGATGTGAGCTGAATAAACCCTTTCCTCCCCAAGTTGGTGTCGGTCAGAGTGTTTTGTCACAGCAATGGAAGACAAACTAGGACACTCACCAAAACTGAGGAGTGTTAATAGTGCAGAGTTACGTGTAAGCCAGGCGTGGTGGTGCATGCCTTTAATCCTAGCACTTGGGAGGCAGAGACAGGCGGACCTTTCTGAGTTCAAGGCCAGTCTGGTCTACAGAGTGAATTCCAGGACAACTGGGGCTACAAGGAGAACCTGTCTCAAAAAAAGACCAAAAAAAAAAAAAATAGTGTGGAAGTGTGACACATTTTCAAGCCTTAGGGTATGATTTCCCACTTTGGTGAACAGGACGTCAGCCTGTCCCACCTTATCAAAATTCATCAGGATGGTGGGGACCAGACCCCTATGGTTCTCAAGCCAAGTGGAGCCTAAACCCCATCAGTTTATGACTTTGTGTGCAGATGTATCATAGCTATTTTGGGACATATGCAGACTGTGGGCCACTAGTCAAACAGATTTTGTAGTCAGTGATGAAAATAAACAAATAGGTAAGATATAAGTGTAATATGGTGACTATATCCATGCCGGTAGTGAGACCCCATATATAAGTTGGTATGAAAGGCACCAAACATAGACTTTAAGGCTCAGAAAAACATCAGAAATAAATCATATCTAGCCTACAACATTTACTAGAGGATATATACCAAAGGGGGAAAAGGTGGATAAAATATCTTAATCAGAAAATATATCAGGTATAAAGACATCATGAAAGAAAAGAGAGAATTCTAGGAGATGAAAAAGAGATCACTATAAATTAGTTTGAAAGGCAGTCTGTAGAGTAGCATAATTGGAATTCAGTTAGGGTGCAGTAAGATATTGCCATAATTTGGGAGAAAATTATAAAATAAATTACAGTGGTATTGAGACAATAGCATCGTAGGTAGATCTAACAAATGATTAAATAGAAATGAGGGTAAGCTACAGTCCGGAAGAAATGAGAACAAAAACTCTGTGTCTTCAAAGTATCTGGGGTCTGTTTACAGTGTACAGTAGTATCTGTTATGAATAAGAACTTGATTTTTTAAATTTTTATTTATTTCTTTTTATGTGTATGAGTGTACTGTCTACATGCAATGCCATGGAGGTCAGAAGAGGGTATCAGATTCCCCTGGTACTGGAGTCAAAAATGGTTCTCAGCCACCATGTGGGTGCTGGGAATTGAGCCCAGGTCCTCTGCAAGAGCAGTAGTCTCTCTTAACCTCTAGGCCATCTCTCCAGCTCCTAAGAACTTGATTTTTTTACATCTCAAGCTAGTCCTTACTGCCAGTGAACAGTGTTGTCTCATACTTTCTTCTCCATTAGACAGTGCGAGCTTTAAAAAAAATGTGACTATATGTTTGCTGTATTGCTATTAGTAAAGAGAATATTACTCAGCACTCAGAAACAGAGCATTGCCAAAGTAAGCACTAAAATAATATCAGTAATTTACAAAAGTAAATGATTTGCATAAAATAATTTTCTAAACCCCCCACAAGATTTAGACGTTTGAAAATCTAGGAAATAGCTATTGCGAAACTCAAGTGTACAGTGGTCAGGTTAGGGCCTTGCCAGAGCCACCTGAAGCATAGGTAGGAGCCAGGCACTTCAGCCAGGCAGATTTTAGAATGAATCTACTCTTGGGTTGCTGGATAATTAATTCCTTGGTTTGTGGCAAGGTGCAGTGGCTCTGCTTGCTGGGATCCAACACAGGCCTGTTAAACCCTTGTTGGGTGTGGTTGTCTGGGCAGGTCACCCTTCGCCCATGTAGCCGGTAGTAAAACCGGGCTTGTTGCCATTGTGAAACTTGAGTGCACAGTGGTTAGGTCAAGGCCTTGCCAGGTCTACCTGAAGCACAAAGCACCCCCCCACCACCAATAGAATTGTTGAGAGAGTGTCCAAGTGGATTTTTTGGAGAACCTTCAGAACAGAAAGGGAAGAGTGAATTAGACTTCCAATATATAAACAAAATTGAAAGCTTAAAACCTAGACAAGTCGACACTCCATAAAAAAGGAGTGGGAAAAAAAGGCATCTGAAGGAGGCAAGCAAAGCAAGCCTTTCAACACAGTGAAAAGACATTTGTGATTCACTTTGGAATGCAGGCAAAAAAAGGGAAACCCACATGCTAGGGACATGATGAAGGGACAACATGGGAAAGGTGCAGGATAATTCCACACAAAGCTCTACTAACCCTGTAAGAGATTGCTACAGTGGGATCCCCCTGGGGGTGACCCAAGAAACAGACCTCAGAGGAACAATTGAAAACCTATTCAGAGAAATTAAAGAATATAAAGAACAAGTCATAGAACCAAAGAAAGAAAATGAAAAACTCAAGAAGGACCTGGAGGGAGACAATGACAAACTTCGGAAAGAACTAGAGGGAGAGAATGACAAACTCCAGAAAGAACTAGAGGAAGAAAATGACAAACTCCAGAAGGAAGTGGAAACACTGAAAAAGGAAGCCAACCAGCGAAGTAAGGAACACCAAGAAGAGATTGAAAAGCTCCAAAAGGAAATGGAAATACTATAAAGAAATCACAAGTTGAAATGAGAAAGGAAATAGAACACTCATGCAATCAAGAGGAAAAGAATGGAAAAAACCTCAGAAATAGAATGGAGGAAGCAGAACAAAGAATACCAAACCTGAAAGATAGCACAGCACAACTAAAAACCTCAAATGAGGGTTATGAAAAAATTTAAAAATACACAAAAGTGGAACAACCAGGAAATATGGGACACTATGAAAAGATCAAACCTCCACATTGTAGGAATAGAGGAAGGAGAAGAATCTCAAGAGAATAGTATTGATCAGATAGTCAACAGAATAATAGATGAAAATTTCCCCAAACTAATAAAGGACAAACCCATACAAATACAAGATGCACATAGTACTCCAAACAGACAAGATCAGAAAAGAAACTCCCCA